>JAQHUG010000120.1:4836559-4895706 GCA_028555095.1 Dicrostonyx torquatus
TGTAGCCAAATATTGATCTCTGCATGCCATGAGAAACATGATGGTATAAGCCTATGCCAGGGGCAGACATGAAATATAGAACATGCTTTCAACTTTAACATAGGAAACAACCAGTCAAACTAAATCAATATCAAATACTGGTTGTAAAATCCATGGGGTCTGAATGATGTGTACTGAATATCAGACTGGCCCACTGCTTTTTGCCCTGCCTAAGTCCTGTACCTACCATCCTCACTCTGATGAATGTAGCCTAGCTACAAATTTTTCCATAACCCTCATCTGCTTACCTTCTCATCCCATATAGTTTGTCTTTTTACAACATTTCTATGTGCTCTGAATTCTTTGAATAAATTTCTGAAACCATGACAATCTCAGATCCCCAACACTACCCACTAAGAGGATCTCAAACATTGATAGAATAAGGATTAGTCAGAACATTAGTCTTCACCAACAGCTTGAACCTTGAGATAGGGAACTAGTTAGAAAACCTAAAACAGAAAGCCAGAAAGAGAAAAATCAAAGAAAATTCTTACCCTTTCTGGTGAAGTATTACACACCATCAGATCCTGGCCCCTGGAGGCTCCATTGCTTGATCTTTTCCCTCTCATATTACCTGGATGCATAGTATGTCACTTAAGCTCTACCCTGAAGCCTGTAGGTCACAGAAGTCACCTTAACTTGGAAGCCTCACTTGAATTCCAGCCAAGTAGTAAGCTTGCAGAGGCATTTTCTCCCCTCTTCTTATCTTAAGAAGAATGTTCTTCAAAGATGACCAAGATTAAAATCTGTGCATTTAGTACCATTCATAAAAATGCCCTCCTATCTCACAGCACAGGATCTGGACATGAGATTTGTGTAAAATGTGGACTGTGGAGGAGTCAATGAAGACATGTTCCAAATTCCATTGTTAGTGTTTGAGGGACATGCATGGATGATTCCAAGAATTCATGTGTGTATGGTCAGAATTCTAACATCATAGAACATATAATCATTCACTGAGTCAACATGAGGGTCTAAAGTTTCTTATCAGATTTTTCCAAAACTTACATAGCAGTATAGTAGTATGTTTTCTTGTACAATTTCAGAGGCCAAAGATGTGAAACCAAGATGACAATACTGTCAGCTCCTCTGAGAGAACAAGGAAGAAGTGATTTCATGTGTTTCTTATAAAATTTATATTTTAGGGACTTTATATATACATTCAGTATCTTGATCACATAATATCCTCCATGTACCTGTGACTCTTCTCTGTCCAAGTCTTATGAAAAAAGTAGTCATGGGATTTGGATGGTAATCTAATATGACCTCTTAACTTGATTCAACCAACAAAAATATCCTGCTCATAGATAAAATTACATTCACAGACTCTTGAGTATAGGGACTCAATATGGCTTTGGAAGTCTACAATTTAACCCATGACCTAGGTCATACAAATGATTCTAGAATCATGGAGAATGTCTCATGATAAAGCTTCCTTAAACATATGACTCTAATTTTCCTCTCTGGCATGGGATTTATTTCCTTATCTCAAGTTGACTTTTCACACAGTTAGACTTAATAAAAACACCCATATCCTTAAAATAATGGAAGTATTTCATTTGTGAAGAGTCTCTGCTGTAAGTATATAGTTAAAATTCCAATACCTGCCCCATACTCTCACAGACCAAACTGTTCTCTTTTCATGAAAATGTACCTGACCATGGAACTATTTCACATTGGAAATCCAGCTTCAAACAGCAGAAAAAGATGCCATTCAAGCAACTCCACAGCCTTCCACCTATATCCCAATTCCCACATTGGTTTCTGGGAGAATGGAAGCATGGGGGCAGCATTTTAAAAGAGGTGCACTTCTGTATTTCACCCCAACCTTGCTGTGTTCTACAATAAACACTGTGAATTCTTAGTTTTGTTTATATTTCCACCAAATTAAGGGATAGTTTGGAAAGAACTGACTTGTCTCAACAGTTCCATGCTTTTGATAAATCATTCAAAATGGACATATTATACCATTCACTACCTCTTGTGTAGGATCATTTTGCAGACAGTGAGAGACTTTGGAGCACTCATTTCTAGTGGGATGTTCTTATCAACCCCTACCCTCAAGGTCAAGGATCTATGCAGAAGAGAAGTATGGTAGTCACTGTTCTATTGTTGTGAAGAGCTACCATGACCAAGACAATCCTATAAAAGAAAACTTAATTGGAGGTTTGCTTTCTACAAGGAAGAAGAAAGACTGTAAGAGCCAGATGTGATAGAGGATGTCATACAAACTGTCTTTCAGACACAGCAGGGCTGACAGATGTATGAATACACTGTAACTGTAGCAGCTTGTACAAGATCACATGTTCAGGCTACCCTGGGTCCCAGCACTGAAAAGGCAAAGTGGACACAAAGTTTCATCCCTATCCAAGGAACTATTTGGAATTGATAACTTCTAGGAAAGGGACAATTTTTTTTTCTAAAGGAGTAACATTAGGTTTATCAGCCACATTCTAAGCCAGGCCCCATGTCCAGGAGCAGTTAATCAACACAAAACAGACTCTGTGAAGTTTTTTCTGGGCTTTTATTGTTTTGTTTTGGAGCATTATTTCTTATTTGTTTTGATTTTTATTTTGTTCATTGTAAGTTTGATTGCTGAACGAGAGAGTGAATAAGAGAGAGACAGAGACAGAAAGAGAGAGAGAGAGAGAGAGAGAGAGAGAGAGAGAGAACATAATTTGGATGCATAGTAAGGTGATGAGGATCTGAGAGGAGATAGAGGAGCAGAAAAACATGATCAAAATATTTCACATGAAAAGAATTAAAGTTATCATTTTATTATATTGAACTATGAATGGGGGACAGAAAATAGAAAGAAGTGGGATATGAGAGGAAGAGGAGATGAGTACAAGTGAGGAAAGAAAAGCTTAAAATACTAGAAGAAAAAGGTATGTTGTACAGAATGATTAAAATGCTGTAAAAAGTAAGTGTGTCATATGGATTAAAACGAATTGCATAGCTGAAAGCTTCGTTCGGCAAATAGTGCCACCCCATGGCATATGGTGCTGTAACACCTGAAAAATACACAGATTTGACAGGGGCAACCAATGAGAAAAAACAATAAGGTGACCCTTGGGATCATTGAGAACAGAGTTAGTCTGAGAAGACAGATGGCTCAGTGCATGGCCCATAGTGCAGAGACGGTCAAGATGTGCTTTAAGGAAAATTGAAGACTTTCCACTTTGCTCCTTAGATAGGATTTGTCTGGTTCACAGTGTTAGCCATGAAGGTTGAGAAAAACCCGTGAACATCTAATTTTTGTTAAAATCAGTTTGTGATTTGCATAATTATCAGCAGCTGAAATGCATAGAGTTTATAGAGCTTGTTCGAAGTGTACACAGCTCAAAGAGTATAAAGAAATAAGCATCCATCCACGTCTAATGATGCTCAGTGCTAAGTTCTTCAACATTCTTTACAGGATTTTATAACCTCTATAAGCTCTTCTCTGAAAAAACTTGGGTAGCACACTATTGCTTCAAGAAGTCCAAGATACATACCCAGGGTGATGGGAACTCTTACTGGGGAACTAACTGCACATCACACTGGCAAAAGTCATATGAGGCTTCAAGAGGATGTCTGTAGTCTATACTCAATCCCTCCTTACACAAGTAGCTATTACTTTCCATAGAAATGATTTTTGTATTATTAAACAGCTTCCCCCAAACATCAAATGCTTAGGAATTGATAATAATAAGACCAGGAAACTCCTCTAAGAAATCATGATGGGGCCATACCCCACAACCAGGGAGATGTTACTTCTGCTTCTGCCTCAGTGGGAGAAGCTAGCTATCTGTGCTAGCTTCTGAGAAAGCCACACTCAGTTTCTGATGACAAATAAAACTGTATGGGATCCAATAAAAAGAATCATTGGTGTGTTAATTACATATAATATGTACTTAGACACAGTGAATTCTGGAAGCAATGCCCCCTCCTCCAGCTTGTTATTCCTATTCTCTTCCCAGAGGTAAACTCCCTTTAATTAGTTTCATTTTGCTATTAGAGTGCTGCCCAAGTGCTGGGATTAAAAACATGCATTACCGTGCATGGCAGTCATCTATCACCATTAGAATCTTAGCTCATTCATTCTTCTCAAACACTTTACTGCCCTGATATAAACCTATTCTAATTATTATAAACAAGTATTTTTTCATTTCAGGATTTTGATCAAGAAAATTTTCACTGATGAATCAAAATTATCATTTTGTTCAGTTAGCCTTGCCTAGGGGATAAAATCTTACTTTTTGGCCTTTCCTGTATTTTATTTCTGTCTTTATATATTCTCTAAGATTTTATAGTTGTTGAATCCATTTTCCACTTATAAACTTTCAAATAATTTAAATTTCTTGTTTTCCTTTCATAATATAATTCTAGATCTTCTAACAGATTAGCGATAAAATGAATATCTTGATTATCAACATAGAAATTTTGCCTGATAGATGGAGATAGAGTCAGAGACCGACATTCACATCAGAACAAAGGACTGAGATCCCAAGGTCCAGTCGAAGAGCAGAAGGGGGGAGAAGATGAACAAGGAAGTCAGGAGCGCGAGGGACTGGTCCATCAACTGAGACAGTGTGCCTGATCTATTGGGAGCTCATCAAATCCAGCTGGGCAAGGACTGAAGGGGCATATGACCAAACCGGACTCACTGAATGTGGCTACCAATGGGGGCTGACTGAGAAACCAATGATAATGGCATGGGGACCTATCTCTTCTGCATGTATTGGCTATTTGGGAACCTATTCTATATGGATGCACACCTTCTTAGACTGGGATGGAGGGGGGAGGGCCTTGGGCTTCCCACAGGGCAGGGTATCCTGCCCCCTCTTATGGAAGCAGAGGGAGGGAGGAAGGGTGGTGAGGGAGCAGGAGGGCCTGGGACAAGGGGAGTAAATGTAAATTTCTCCTTCAACAATAAATACAAAAAAAATAAAACACAGAAAAGCATGAAAAAATATTTAAAGCATAACTTGGGGATATGTGCTTTCAAAACCATTCTGAGAAATAAATGGCTTTCTCTTACACTGCTGGCTATGAGTGTTCAGATTGTTGTGTCTCCATCCCACACCATCCTCTTTGGTTTATTGCTTTAATTTCATTTAATTTTAGTTTACTTTTGCATGTGTATGTTTGTGTGCTCCTGTGTACATTTATATTCATGGTGCATGTGTATATGTTTGTGTGTACATATGTGTGTGGCAGATATTGATGTCAATTTTGTCCTTAGTTGCTATCCAACTCATATATGGAGCCTTTCATGCTCTGGCATTACAGATGGACTGCCATACCCACCTGGCTTTTATGGGAGTACTGTGGATTTGAACACTGGTCCTTTCTTTTGTAAAAAACAAACAAACAAATAATACAAAAAACAAAAAAATGGGTTTACCCACTAAGCAATATCAGCTAGGCCCATCATAATTTTTATAATAAATTTTATTACTATATTTAGGCTGATTTAAAAATTTAAATATGTATATATAATTTTGGAGTAATGTACTATTTAATGTATCAGAGGGAAAAAATAGGAAATTATGGCAGCTTGTGATGGGAAACAATTTGGAAACAGCACATTATATGCTAGAAAGGCCTTACTTCATTGTTTTATGTCACAGCCTGGGAAAGCACTCCCTGTAAGACTGGGGAAAACAACCAAGAAAACAGAAGACGTCTGAGCATCACAGACCTGTGAAGATGGAGTTCCATAAAAGCATGCTGATGATCCCTGTCAGATTATCTGGAGAGTGCAATCCATACAGGAACTCCACATCTTCTTGCAGAAGCAGGTGGGTGCTACGTAAATGCATTATGAAGAGCAGGGCCAGGACCCTCAGACCCGAGGCTTTTGAGCTTCTAATGTCTGCCATATCCATGGCGCACTTCCAACATGTAAATGTTCTCTTAATAAGTGTCTGTGTATCTATCACTATCATGTCCTTCCTTCCAGAACATGAATCCATAGAAGTCACAGCAGGTGCCCTCCATCTCCAATCCACAATTATAGCAGCTACAGGAGCTTTTTTTTAATCCTCTGGCAGTCCCATTTGTATTGCTGTCTCATGTGCTCACTAATAGCTCCTCATGCTAGGTTCAGATTTCCCTTTACTTCCAAAGGAGTCATTTGTAATAAATGAACATATCACATGTCCACATGAACCTTGTTTTCACCTTAGAGTGAATACTTTCTCCCCTGTGTCCTGCAGTGAGTTACATTCTGTTTCCTTTGTTATTATCAACATGTACTCAATGTTTTAATTTTCATCTTTATTAATGGTATCTTGCATGCACAGATGGGATTGTGAAACCCAAATGAGTGTCTTATTAATTCACCTTATAGTAAATGATAAACATGTCATCTTCTCTTGCTATCTAAGCTGTGTTGTGACAGCTGTGTCTCTGTGGGCACAAAGGGAACAAGGGAGTGTCAACCTCTATGTATGCAGTACAAAAACAACTGACCCACTCCCACAAAGAGAGAGAAAGGAAAGATTCTCTAGAGACATAATATAGGATCCCTCATGCTTTAGATTCTGACTTGAGTAGGACGAGGGAAACTCAAGATTTAGCACAAAAGTCCTAAAATATGTTGAAAGGTCTAAGCCCCACCGTGTTTTGAGATGCAAACACCTGAAGACTTTATTTAATCTCTAATTTCCCTTGGCTCTTAAGCAATGGAGTTTCTACCTTGTCAGGATGTAACTGTCATTCACTGAGATCAGGTCAGTTACTGTGAAAACAACCAATAAGTTAACAATTCCCATGTGATTTTTTAACTACAATATTTCAAGAAAAAGTAACAGAAACATTATTTTTCTTTATTTTGTGCACATTTTAATAACCCAGGGTCTAGCAATTTTATTTTTAATAAGAACATGGAAAAAATCCATGTCTGTTCTAATGACAGACAAAAGCCTTTCGAGGTATACAATTTTGTTCTAAAAATACTTCTATTATACAACAGAAGAGCCACCATCAGCGTCAGTGACACCAACAATGGGAAGGAATGTTAAGTGGCCCATGCGTCTTTGATTCTCTGGGAAATAGCACTGTTATACCATGCTAAATATGTATAGACTGAGGCAGAGAGAAACAAACTCTTGAGAATTAATAGCTAGTGTGTACTTGGACCCTCTTCTCCATAAGGAAGTGAGGCCTCCATAGGAAGTTGTTCCCTGAGCCATCAGAGTAAATGCCCGGCTCCTCCACACTGCACAGGAAATTTTCCCTTCTAGGTGACTAAGAAGCATTGCCAAGGTACACAATGAGCAAGCTGGCATTGTAGGAGGTCACTTTGAGACTACAATGGGCAAAGACGTGGGAGGGATCCAGCTGGACAGAGAATGATGATAATGGCTGAGTTTGATGATAATTGAGACAGTGTGGGAACATAAAAGAAAGAATTGGGTTGGGCGTGCTGGTGTACACTTGCAATCCTAGCTACTTGGGAGGTCAAGATAGGTGGATTGCAGGTTTGAAGTTAAACTGTGCCATATAATAAGATCTTGTTTCAAATATATGGATGCACACATATATACATATGTTCTTAGAGATACACATACACACGGTAATGAAGATTTCTCACTGCATTAAATGGATACTAATGGGAAGCACTCATGCCCTGATCTTTAATTTCATTTGAAGAGAGCAGTTTATAATTCCAAAGCACTTAGAGTTTCCATGGAAAGGAATGTACCAAGACTGTGTGTGCTACTCTATGAGAACTCACAGGCTTAATGATTCTGTACAATTTCTTTACTCTGATGTTATTCAAACCATGTTTTTATAACATTATTTTGAAAAGGGAATGGAATCACAAGTTTACACAAAATGTAGTACTAGAAGAGAAGAATTCTTCTGGTCTATTGAACTCTTCACAGTCATCCACCTTTGATAGACTTCTATGTTCTTCATTCATCTACACTATGGAGGTCTACTTTTTATGATGGTTAAGAGTGTCAGTTTAATACAATTTAGAATAACCTATAAGACAGACCTCTGAAGGAGTTTCTGGATCATGATAATCACTATAAGAAGACTCACCCTACACGTGGGGGAGGCACAATTCCGTGGGCTTGGCTCCTATTTTAAATATAAGGGATAAATGAGCTGAGCTTCAGCGTCCTTCGTCTCCACCTACTGATTGACAATGCAATGTGGTCATCTGCCTTAAGCTCCTGTGCCATGATTTCCCCAACATGCTATGGACTGGACCTACAAACAGTGAGCCCAAATAAACTTCTTCTTTCCTTAAGTTGTTTTTGCCAATGTTTGTCACAGAATGAGAAAAATAACTAAAACAACAATCAAGCCAAACATGAGAACAAAACAAGTTAAGACCCCAAGGCTATCCAGTAATGAAAATACATGTATCCCTAGTCATACAAATGCCATAGAAGAACCATTTTCACACATGCATATAGATCATCCATTGCAACTTTCCACTCTGCATAAACTTACAGAATGCTTACCTAGTAATTCATAGATATAACATGTAATAACCACAGTGTTGCATGGAGGCCACTTGTTCGTCCCGGCCACCCAGAATCAAAATAAACCCAATTCTATTACTTTATATATCGCCACATGGCAGTGGCTTACTGGCAAAGTTTCAGCAGTGTCTGACTCTGGCAGCACCATGGTGTCTTTCTCTTTCTGCCTTCATTCTCCCAGTATTCAGTTCCATCTTTTCCCGCTACCTAAGTTCTGCCTTGCTATAGGTCCAAAGCAGTTTCTTTATTCATTAATAGTAATCACAGCACACAGAGGGGACTCCCACATCACCACAGTGGATAACTGAGAGGTGCCAAGGAACGTTTTTTCCAAAAGGAAAAGAGAATTTTAATGATTAGGACAAGGATAGCATTGTCTACTCAACTCTCAAGTTAGATAACCAAGTTTCAACATTGTAACATGTAGTTTTAAGAAGAAAGCAGTTTTCATTTATTTTTAATTTGGAAGTATTGGTTTCTAAGTGATGTTACACAAAGAGCAAAGGATGTAAATGAAAAGCTTCATTTTTTCTTTTAATTGTATGTGTGTTTGTATGTGTTTTTGAGAGAGAGAGAGAGAGAGAGAGAGAGAGAGAGAGAGAGAGAGAGAGAGAAAGGAGAGAGAGAAAGACAGAGGTCATAACGGATATTTGGAGCACATGGCCTGGAAGGATTGGTATTATTGAAATTTCATGTCATTCGAAGAAATGTATACAATCATCGTGTCAATAGTAATTGAATGATCATGGAAAACATGAATAGAAATGTTGATCAAGAAACGAGTCCAGATAACCAAAGCAGTTTTGAGAAAAATTATGAGATGGAGTCATGTGCAACCTGAATTCATGATATGCACCAAAGTTGTAGAACTTAGATGATAATCATGCTAACATGAAGATGCGGGCACAGAGGTCAAGATCGATATCTCAGGATAAAGCTATGCATATAGAATCAATGGCTATCTGACGAAAGGCCAAGGACACTCCATGGGGAAAGTGAAGTGTCCTCAATCAATGCTCTTATGATAGATTTTTATTTAGTTGTGCCCTCTTCAATTAATTTTATCAACGTTTATAGTTCTCATTGAATGGATGTTTTCAGCTTTGTACTTCATTCCTGTTTTTTAGTAATCAAATGTGATGTTTAAAAGTAGTTTGTCATTAATGCAAACTTTTTTTCTGCTGTGTGTGCCTGCTACAACTTTACTGGTTTTATTAGTGTGGCTTTGGTATCTTCTGATTTTTCTGTATGTAAGGTCATCTCATCTGTGAACAGGGGTAATTTAACTGCTTACTTTTCAAACTGAAGGCTCTTGTTTTGCCTCTTCCCTAGGTCCTCTAGTCAGCACTTCAGTGTTGTGATGACCAGAGACAGTTGCTGTGGACAGTGTCATCTGCTTCTGGATCTTAGAAGAAAAACTTCCAACTTTTCACTCTTGAGCTCTGCTGCAATTAGCTGCATATTGAGTTTGTGCTCCACTCTTTTCTGGGAAGCCTGGGTAGGGAGCTTATGCTCCTGATGTTAGCCACTGTGGAGCCCGCACTTGCCTTGAATTTCCAAAACTGTAAGCTAAGTGAACCTTTTTTTTTTCTTTACAAAGTAGTAGGTGTAGGATTCTTTGCCACAGCCATGTAAAACAAACTAATACAAATAAGGCATTAGCTGTGATTTTTGT
This sequence comes from Dicrostonyx torquatus, assembly GCA_028555095.1. NCBI lineage: Eukaryota > Metazoa > Chordata > Mammalia > Rodentia > Cricetidae > Dicrostonyx > Dicrostonyx torquatus. The sequence continues at coordinate 4,846,763 of JAQHUG010000120.1, forward strand.
CCTGCATGGCCTCTGCTTTGTTTAACTCCATTTCCTTTAACCTTGGCATCTAGTTGGAACAAGCATTTCTCATTTGTCTTCGTTTCTTTTTAATATAATTCTCCACATAGCTTTCGTTAGATGTTTTAAAAAAAACTTAAGAGAATAATTGATCCTGCTTTTTTGTAGTTAGTTATAATTACAGAACTGCAAATTCTGTGTAATGTTCTGGGTCCATCTGGTTCTGTGTATTTTCCTGTAACAATGGAGTCATCCATCAAAACAGCTTCCTCCTTTGTGTGCTTCTTAGGGCTGAGCATATTTAATAAACCCCATCACTGTCATAAAACAGAAACATTTTGATATAATAATTTACTCATATAAACATGAAGGCAATGCAGGAGAACTTTGAGGTTTCTGAGTAGCTATTCTCAGAGTAGTTTATCTTTTATAAGAGTGATCAAAAGTAATATAATTCTGTGGGTTTTCTCAATTTATTAGATACCATTGAGTTATAAACCTCTTACATGGCAATGTAATTTTATCTTGGGCTAAAATGCTATCAAAGTAATATAAAGTTGAGATAGGATTTAAAATTGAAATTACCCACATTGTGGCTATATTTCCAATTCTTAAAGTACCAGTTCACAACATCCTGCTTTACAATAGAAATTGATTTAAGAATAAATCTTTGCACTCTCATTCTTCAGGTATGCCTGTCAGTGCTACTTTTGTGAATATTAACTATAATAAATGCCCATTTATTTTGTCTTTCCATCATTAATTGAAAATCTTGTAAGGTTCTATGAGATGTTGGCCATGGTATAAAGGTACAATGTGAACTGGACATTTTTTACGATGGATTTTACAAAGATTGTTATAATAAGAAAGCATTAGATAAGATGCATCTAAAGATGATATCAGAGACTCTCATTCTAGAAGGACCAGGGAGATTTTATTTAGATAGTTGGTACATAAGCTGTGCCTCTAAGATACCAGTTGAAAGGGAGGTGGAGGTATTATCCAGCTAAGAAAAATCACACCTTCTAAACATGACTCTTTAATCTCAGGATTCAGAATGTAAGAGCTTTATTTCTTAGCCTGAAGTTTTACCCATATTGTTCATGGACCAGGAGAGAGTTGAGCTCCCTGAGAGCCACTGGCTTCTAAGTACCCCGTAACATCTTCCCATCAGCATGCCTGCTAATCAATGGTGTTGGCGTCTTGTGCTGAGATTGGAAGCTCCACTCTTGACTGTGTCTCCTCTCTTGTCTGTGTCTCAAGCCTCCAGTATTTCCTCCAGGAGTTCACCTTGAACAGGTGCCTTTGAATTGAATGTTCCTACGGGACCAAAGGAATGAAAGACGTTGGTAAAAACATCTTTACTCTGGGGTGAGAAGCAGGAATCAAATGCTGGCAGAAGCAAGAGGAGAGGGAAATTTTGCATGAGACAAGGGAATGAGGTAGCAGCTACAGAGGTGGTTAGCCCTCAGAGCACACTGTTCATGATGGTATTTAGCTAAGTTCTACAGAAGGAAAATGATGGTGTTGTAGTTTGCTTGCCTGTTATTACGGTGAACAATGAAAATGTTCTTAAAGTAGAAAAGGATTTATTTCATCTTATTCTTCCAGGTTATAGTTCATTACTGAGGTATGTTGGGACAGAGGCTCACAGGGAGACTTGACACAAAAATTATTAGGTGATACAGTGTTCTGAATCATTCCCTAGATTTCTCACATCTCACACTTAGCTTGTTTTCTTAGACAGCAAATGGTTACCTGCCTAGCAATGGTGATGCCACACTTGTCTGGTGCTTTACACTCAATCAGCCATCAAGACAATCTCTTATAGACATGGTCACAGGCCAATCAAATCAGAGAAATCTCTCCACTGATATTTCCTCAGATAGACTTTTGGACACCTGATATTAACAGATTTATAGTAGGCATGTAAGATAGATAGCAACATGGAGAGGTGAGTTAGGACCTGAATAAAACAGAGCAGCTCATTACAGGTATTCTAAAGAAGCATCAATAACAGCAGGTAATATGTAGCCTTCTAAGGATCTGGAGGTTTGTATTAGTACAGAACTGAAATTTTAAAATATTGTCCTGCTGAGAAGTTTTCTGTTTTCATGGTAAAAGTGGGAGATAAAAACACACTTTTTTCCCTGTAGGTGATATATTTAAAATCTTAAATTTCAATTGATATGAGAGTATTTGGTGCTAAAATAGACACAAAGACAAGGCGAATCCTTGGTGTTTTGAAATATATTTAAATCTTATATTATTTTAGTATGTTAGCTGTAATTGAAATTGTGTTAGAACTATATCATTTCCCACTCTTCAGCCCCTTTTAGCTTGAACTCCTTCCATATCCTTGTCTCAAGTTGATAGTCACTTTTTATTTGATTATTATTATCATATATATTTATAATTATATGTAAATAAAGATGTATGCACAGTCATATATATATATATAAAATCTGCTGAATTTAGTTTTATACTTTACTTGTATATGGACTCAGAACTGACCACTCTGCATTAAATAACCAATAAAGGGCCCTATCCCTAGCAATGACTAATTCTTCTTGTGGTCATTGTGAGTTGCCTGTAGTTCTCTGTGAGTGGGACACTGCAAAATTTTCCACTTCCACATGATTCCATTGGTACTGATATTGTTACAGTGTTGTTTTAGGACTATTTCACAGCAAATTCCCTGATATTTCTGGCTCTTACAGTCTTTCCTTACCTTCTTCTGTAATGTTCCCAGAACCATAGATAGAGGAGCTGTAAATGTATCAGTCAGGGCTGGGCTTCCAAAAATCTTTACTTTGTGTTCAGCTGTGATTTTCTGTAATGACCTCCATTTGCTGTAAAGAGGGGTGTCTTTGATAAGGGGCTTTAGTTGTATTTGTCTTAGGTATGAGAATAAGATGTAGAATGTAGTAGAAAATTGTGCTGGTCTACAAAACTGAATGTATGTTCTTTTCTAAGGTCCATGAACTCACTATACTTGGAAATCTGGATCTAGGGCTAAGCATGATTGTTCTCCATTTAAGTGGGCTTTAAGTCGACTTAGACAGCTGTTGGTTCACAGCAACATGTGAGGACTACTTTACTGCATAATTATGTATATATTTCAACGATGGCAAATGTTTTGGTCAAGAGATATGTTGTTTAAGTGTACAGAAACATATCTGAAAGATTCTTTGCCCTGCATGGTGATCATGAGGATACTTCAAACTTTGCTTGCCAAATAGACTGTGCCTGTTCTCCATAGGGTACAATGACCTGACAAGCTTAGATTCAGGAACTTCCAGATCAACCAGAGAGTTGATTTACTCATGCTCTTCTGAGTCAGATATAGGCAAGGATTGATGAAATACACAGAGCACTAACAAACAACTTCTATGTAATTAATCACCAAAATGGAGCAGCTTCAAACAAGAACCAGTAATTCTCATGAAAGCAGTTTCACTGTGGTTTAGTTGAGTGGTTGGATTTGGAGTCTCTCATGAAGTTGCTGACAAAGCTTTATCTAAAGCTGCTGCAAGTTCAGTGTCTAATGGCTCACTCGCACAGTTGCTGAAAGAGCAATTGGGAGCCGGTGATCTCTTGGGCCTCCACAGCAGCTGACATCCCACTGTACATGTCATCTGTGTTCCAGGGACTCAACAGGGCAGGGCAAAGCTTATAGTACCACAGTCTAAGTGATTTCCCACCTCCGTCATGGGGAAAAGGCTTCCCTCAGTTGTATTGATTTGTGTCCACCAGTCTTTCATAGCCAGGCCCATCAATATCATTGACACAACTTACTTTGGTTTCAGAGAAAAATGAACTGACATAGTCAGTAATTTAACCTTTACATGTGTCATTGTTAAAATAAGAGTTTCATAAATGTTCCTGTAGAACTTGAAAACACAGTAAACATTGATAAAAAACAAAATCTGAAAGGAACACACATGTATTGAAGTATGGAGGGCCGGAACTGAACTATCAGAAAACAACAGGGCTGAGTCTATCAGTCATACAAAGAAGTTCAGTCTGATCAAGTGGCAATGCATATTGTATTATAAAAGTGAAAGAAACCAAAAAGAAATCAGCATGTAATGACCATGTAAGAACTATGACTTATTCAAACCAACTTAAAGTTCTGAAATTTCAACAACTGGATTCATGTAACAATCATACTTAGAATATCTATTCTGGTACACTGCTTCATTTCAAAGAAAGAAGATCCAATTGTAAATGTAAAAACATATAAGAAAGAGAACAAAATATGATATATTCCATTATAGGGTTATGTGAGTCCTTTCTTGGGTTGATTAAAAATGCAGAAGTTAGTAACATCATTGTTATTAATGCCCAATGGAAAGAAAATTGCCACAAGTAACTTCAAAACACAAAGGAAAATTTGACAATAAAATATTATCAATTTATATTAAAATAAAATTATTCTAAGAGGTAAACCTAGAGAAGATAAAAATAATTTGTAATAGAGAAACTTGAATAGGAAAATATGCACATATCCATGGGCACACATCAATAATTATTACAGTATTAAGGGGCTAGCTCTCTGCTATACACTACAAGGCACCAGGGCATGTCTATCAAAAGAAATGTACTAGCGTCATGAAAAATTCCAGTTCTGTAAAAGTAGCTGTGTCTCTAGCTAGGATATTTAAATGTGGTTTAAGGTACTGGGACTAGGACTAAAGACCTTTAGGACTTTAGAAAACAGAAAGACAATTAAAGATCATTTTAACAAATCTTTATCTACTTGTCCTAAAAACTTTGTAATGCAGCCATGGGATGTCCCTAAATCTGTTAGCGTAAAATCTTTCAATACAACATCACCAAAGATGCTGATGAGAACTTGATGAAGGAGCAGTGAGCAGGTACACAAAAGAAGCAACATTTTCAGAAGGGTACTGTGGCGGTTAGTTATGTCAATGTGACGAAAGTTAAATTCACTGCCTCACCAAGCCACTGGGTTTATTATTTGTAAGTTTATAGATTAGGTTAATAAAGGTAGGAATGCCCATCCTAACTGTGGGGTACCACATTCAATGGAGTCTTCAATAAAAGAATGAGGTGAAAACCTACGGAACACCAGCATTCTTCTCTTTCCCTTTACGGATTGAGGTTCCATTTGGCCAGTTGCCTGATATGCCTGCTGCTACACCTTGCTCACATTAAGAAATATACACTTACGTCACAAGACAAAATGAACCCTTCCTTCTTCAAGCTGCTTTGGCCAGGCTTTTTACTGCAATGACAAGACAGTAACCCTTAATATGGCCATCCTTAAAGGAGCTAAGATGTGAAGACAGTGGGGGAAGGGTTCAAGACATGTTCTAAGCAGAGGTTTGCATATGGGAACCTGCCCAGGCCTCAGAGTGACACAAGGTTTCACGGGATTAAACCTAGAAGGAATAAAAGAAGGGGAAACGGGCTTCCCTAGCTCAGAAAGCAATATAGAATTATCTTATAAGGTGTTAGAAAACTGAAGGCAACAATCCAGAAAAGGGTGGAATCCCATTAGAGCTTCCAGAAGATGTACGAGATTGAGAAAACCACTCTAGGCCAAGAAAGGCAATTTTATTAGCACATCAATATAAGTTTCAAAAATAGGGAACTGAATGCACTATTATATTATAAGACCAGTGGCTCAAAAGGCTCAAATGAGTCTCTGATTTGGCCTTTTCCCGGGAGACGTTGCTAAGTCCGTGTCCAATGAACAGTGACACAGTCTATCTAATCACTGACCTTCTCCTGTGCGACTTGGTGGAGCATAATCTAAATATTGACTCATTTGCCTCTTACTGCATCTCACCCATCTCACCCAGGAGTAAGGCACCTATTGTAAGGGAAATGGAAAGCCTTTTCAAGTCTAACTTCATGCCTGTGTGGTTTCTTAGAATGCTTTTTATTGGAGAAATTCATTTGGCTAAAAGAAGAAAGACACAATGAAGTGTATTGTTGGGACAAGTAAATTGAAGCTATTATATTTTCAATTCCCTTAGTATTGTCCCTGCATTAATAGATCCATGACCTTGAAAATTGGGGGCTGGTTACTTTTGTTGCTCATTAGTGTTGTGAATGCTTCCCTGTCAATCATATTTATTCAGGCAGGGACCTTGAAAAGGCTTTTTAATCAGCCTTCTGGCAATAATTTTTGTATTTGTTAATTACTTCATTTTCCCCATGTGTTTGTTTTTGTAGAATTTATATTTTTCTCTTAAAGTGGAAAAATCACCAAACATCGAAAAGACACCTTCTCTCAATACTGACAGTTATGACTTCTGTCTTGACATTGTGTTTTGTTTGTTTGCCACTGGATTATATAATAGATTTAATGTTTTTACTGTTTTTTAAAGCATTTTAAATGTTTTATAAACACAAATGTAATATAATTGTAGAGTTAAAACATAGAGGTATAGAAAATAATAAAGGGAGGGGAAATCAGGAGGGAAAAGATAGACAATTACTCATCCTTGTATGTATATACATGACTGTTCCATGACGGATACCTGTAATGCTGTCCTACAAATGCCTGTGGATACCCAGGATCCCTGTAGCAATATACATGAAAGACAGAGCCAAGCAAATGTAAAATGATATTTTCTCTTCTTCCCTTGATAGGTATATTTAAATAATAACTTTGAATTTTATGTCCCAAATATAGAAGTTTCAAGATCTTGAGTGTTTCCATCTGGACAGAGCAGTGTGGGATCCCTTTGTTTCTTCTAAGTCTTGTACTGAGCCTTTGCACGTTGGGCTTCACTTGAACATATGTCCAAATTTTTCAGGTCCTCATGGCATCTTCCCCATTTGTAGTTAGTTCACACTTGGAAATCAAAGTCACACTTGCAAAAGAAGATTCAGGAATGATGCCAGAAACATATAATCAGGGACTTGTGTAACCTTAATAACTCAGACATTTCTTTGGGGGTGGGATGAAAAATTCAGTTAAGCACACATAGTTGACTTATAAGGGAAAAAGAAAGCCCAAAACAGGGTCCCCTTTTCAGATAGGTCCCAATTTATGGTGATTTCTTGTAGTTCTTGTAGGCTGTGAAAGGGCTGGGAAGTTTTTTTTGTTTGTTTTTTTTTTTTGGTTTTTTTGCATGTAATAAAGTCTGTGATCACTAGAGTTTTTTTGATTGCCTTCCATCTTGGTTTTTGAGACAGGGCTTCTAAAAAAAGCCTGGAATTGCTAATTCAAACTTTCCAAACCATGGGGATCCAAACCACTAAGATTGCAATATGTGCTGTTCTGTCCTTTTATTTTTTTTCCTTATAGATTCTGAAGATCAGACTCAGAACCTCACATCTGAATGCCAAGCATCTTACAGCTCGAGCCATTTCCTCAGTCCTTCTTTCTAAATTTCATTTATTATTAATATTTCTAAGATGTCTTAGTCATGGTTTCTATTGCTGTAATGAAATATCATAAACAAAACCAGTTGGAAATGAAAGGGTTTATTTGGCTTACGCTTCTATATCACAGTTTATTATCAGAGGAAATTAAGACAGGAACTCAAACAGGGCAGGAACCTGGAGGTAGGAACTGATGCAAAGACCATGGAAGGATACTAGTTACTGGTTTAATCACTATGTCTTCCTCAGCCTCCTTTCTTATAAAACCCAAGAGTATCATCCCAGAGATGGCACCATCTATAATAGACTATGCCCTCAAATACCCTAAAGCCAGATCTTTTCTTTTTTTAAATTTAGATTTTTAATACATCCTAGATGCAGTTTCTCCCCTTCCATTGCTCCCATCTACCCCAACCTCCCCTCTCCCCAGGTTCATTCCTCTTTCTTTTCTATTTAGAAATGTGCAGACATTTCAGGAATATTCATTGAACTCTACATAACAAGATTGAATAAGACTAGGCACTGACCCTTATATCAAGGCACAGTGAGACAACAGAGTAGGAGGGAAAGGGTCTCAAAAGACTCAGAGACACTCCCAGTCCCAAGCTAGGGGTCCCAGAACAATATCAAGCTAATAACCATAACATACTTATAGAGGACCTAGTAAAAATGCATGCAGACTCTATAATTGTTGCTTCAGTCTCTGTGGGTCCAGTTCTGGTATCCTCGAGCCCTCTGTCTCTTCCTTTTCTTTTTCTTTTCATTGAGTTCTACATTTTTTCTGCTCCCCTCCCTGCCTCTCCCCTCCCCATTGCAACCCTCCTCCAAGGTCCCCATGCTCCCAATTTACTCAGGAGATCTTGTCTTTTTCTACTTCCCATGTAGATTAGATCTATGCAAGTCTCTCTTAGTATTCTCATTGTCTAAGTTCTCTGGGATTGTGGTTTGTAGGCTGGTTTTCTTTGCCTTTAAAAACCACCTGAGTGAGTACATGTGATAATTGTCTTTCTGTGTCTGGGTTATCTCACTCGAAATAATGTCGTTTCTAGCTCCATCCATTTTTCTGCAAAATTTAAGATGTCGTTATTTTTTTCTGCTGTGTAGTACTGCACTGTGTAAATCTACAACATTTTCTCATCCATTCTGTGGTCGAGAGGCATTTAGGTTTTTTCCAGGCTCTGCCTATAACAAACAAAGCTGCTATGAACATAGTTGAGCACATGTCCTTGTGGCACGATTGAGCATCCTTTGGATATATACCCAAAAGTGGTATTACTGGGTCTTGAGGACAGTTGTTTCCTAATTTTCTGAGAAATCGCCACACTGACATCCAAAGGGGTTGTACCAGCTTGCATTCCCACCAGCAAGCAGAAGTGTTCCCTTTTCCCCACAATCTCTCCAGCATAAGTTGTCATCAGTGTTTTTTGATCTTGGCTATTCTTACAGATGTAAGATGGAATCTCAGTGTTGTTTTGATTTGCATTTCTCTGATGTCTAAGGATGTTGAACATTTCCTTGTGTCTTTCAGCCATTTTACATTCCTCTGTTGAAAGTTCTCTGTATAGGTCTGTACTCCATTTTTTATTAGATTATGTGTTCTTTTGGTGTCCGATTTCTTGAGTTCTTTGTATATTTTGGAGATCAGACCTCTGTCTGACGTGGGGTTAGTGAAGATCTTTTCCATACATCTTCAAACTCCTGATGTTTGAAAAAGTAGCAAAAAAATCAAATGGAAAAAAGAAAGCATATTTAACAAGTGCTGCTGGCATAACTGGCTATCAACACATAGAGGAATGAAAATAGGCCCATATCTATCACCATGCACCAAACTCAAGTCCAAATGCATCAAAGACCTCAACATAAAGCCAGCCACACTGAACCTTACAGAAGAGAAAGTGGGAAATACACTTGAACACATTGGCACAGGAGACCACTTCCTAAATGTAACCCCAGCAGCACAGACACTGAGAGAAACAATTAATAAATGGGACCTCCTGAAACTGAAAAGCTTCTGTAAAGCAAAGGACATGGTCAACAAGACAAAACAACAGCCTACAGAATGGGAAAAAATCTTCACTAACCTTTTCTTATTCTCCCTCTTCCATGGTGTTCAAGGGGAGGGATCCAGTGAAGTTCTTAATTTGGGTTCTCTTTATGGGTCTAATGTTTGCCTGTGGGTCTCTGCATCTGCTTCTCTCACTGCTGGTGGTGGCCTCATAAATGTATATTGGGGTAGATATTAATCTATGAGTATATAAGGACATTGTTAGGAATAATTTTATTGCCTTTTTTTCTATCATAGGTCTCTGGGAGATCCAGCCTCTGATTCCTGGTCATCCATGCAGTGTCGGGAATGGGCCTCAATGTGGTATAGGCCTCAAGTTAGACCAGACATTGGTTGGGCACACCCATAGGTTCTGTACTTCCATTGCCCCATTGAATCTTCCAGGTGGAATAGATTATAGACTGAAAATTTTGTGTCCCAGTCTCACCTCTGAAATCCTTGCCAGATTAAAGAGAATTTCCTATTCAAGCTCCAAATCCTTAATTACTAATCATTCTTGCTTAGGTTACCATCATAGAATCCTGAGAGTTTATACTAAATTAGATTTCCACATCAACTCCCCCCTGTGCCAGTGTCATCCAATGCCAGTTTTCTCTCTCAACCTGGAGAGACATAGCCAACATTTCTCAGTTGAGATCCCCTTCTCTCAGATAACTCTAGCTTGTGTCAGGTTGACATAACACTAGGCAGCAGAGCCTTGCAGGCCTCATCTAGGAATGTGTGTGTTTCTTTGTTGTGAATAGAAAGTCAACATTAAGATGAAAACATCTGTAGATATAGGAAGCATTTTGGAGGTGGCATTAGGTCATTGAGAGAGCTGAGTATAATGAATTTGAAACACAAGAAGAAGAAAAGACTAGGACATGGAAAGTCATTAGCCACCTCAGCACAGCAAAGGGCACGGGAAGGTTTGCAGAAGGTGGCATAATCCAGTCTCAGGAATTAAAAGCAAAGTTCACATACAAAAGACACTGTTAATAAAAGGTTGTGTCACTGGTGTGTCATTTTATCTTTCTCAATGAACTGGAGATGAAATATTCAGGTGAGTCTGGGAGACATCAGAAAAATAAAATGTCTAAGAAAAGTTACAATGATGTGAAAGAAATTTAAAAATTAATCTATAGTGGAGAGGGGCAGTTTGGGAACTACTCTGGGTTGTCTAGATCCAGTCAATGATTCTATGTGATTTACCACAAAGAGTTGAAGTTAAAGAAGACAGGTGGAGTTTTCTCAAAGACAATACAGTAGTCATGAAACTGTCATGGATTTAACAGGAGAAGAGGTGAGTGCAGGAGCAGTGTGGTAGCAGCCAATGAAATGGACACATGTCAGCAATAATACAAAGACTCCACATATGGCCAAATGAATGTAAGACTGTGGATTAAGACTGCTAAACTAGATGTAATTCTAATTTATGAATGGGGAAAAATAATCCAGCACGACAGAAGAAGGTAACAAGCATTTGTTTTGTTGTTTATCTCATAGGTACTACATCCTTACTAACTAACCAGGGTTCCCTAAATCACTTTACAAAATCCACGTCCTGTTAGGAATGACACATAGTCTACTCTAGAAAATCACACATCATCTCTCAACTTGTTGTTTGCAGCCATGAGTCTACATCCTGAAGAAACTAACTTGGGAGATTTGTTTTTCTTCTGTATTACCAAAGACAAGGGCGGAAGCATTTCCCTAGCTTGTATTTTCCCTTAAGAAAAGCAGTATTTAAAGAAGAAGAATGTTGGTGCAATTAAAAAGCTATATTATAAATTAACTGACCTGTCTTCATTAACTCTCCTTCCCACAGGAGCCAAGGCATCTGGGTGATTATTATGCCACGAATGAACTTATTTAATGCCTTTCATCCTCCACAATAGTATCTTATCTGTGATCATTTCTTGGTCATTGAAAGTGGTTTTCCAACAATCTTTGAACCTTACAGTGTGAGGGTGACTTAAATATCGGTAAATCATAAGCATGTTTTCATGCATTATTGATTTCCTATTGTCATTTACTACTTAATTATGTTTGGGGAGTTTATTATTTATAATATCTACTATACACTCAACAAGGTTGCCACAAATCAACCCTGTGACTCTCCAAGGAGCTGTCACAATTCTTTATGACCAGCCTGGGAGCTTACATGATCATAATACATTCCTAACTTAATTTAAAAGCAGTGCATCTCAGATAAACCACCATAATATTGGGGATCTGAAATTCTGCACATAGAACATATTTTCTGTCATTACAATAATGCATTATGAAACCTTAGGGTACTAATATTGTGTTCTCTAAGTGATGATTCTATGAAGGATGGGGTCATTTTAGGCTGCATGTTTTAGAAAGGGGACAACAACTTATTTTATAAAGATGGAGGAATTGGAACTGATGTACAGCATTTAATTAACTAGCTAGAGAAGTCATAGATCTGGTGATATTAACCAGAGAATATAGATACCCTCCAGGATCATAATAAATGTTCTCAGATGTAATTGGAGGTTTCTTTCTTGCCTGCCAGTTTCCAAATAACCACTCAGAGGCTTATACTAATTATAAATGTTTGACTGATGGCTTAGGCTTACTACTATCTAGTTCTTACATTTAAAATAACCCATTTCTATTAGTCTAAGTATTGACAAGTGGCCGTGACTTTTACCAGTATGCTGGCATATTGGTTTTCAGACAGCTGCTGGTGTTTCTCTGTCTACAGGCTTCTTCTCCTGTATCTCTGCTTGAATTTTCTGCCTGGTGCTATTCTGCCTTGCCATAGGCCAAAACAACTTTATTCATCAACCAATGAGAGCATCACATATTCACAGCATACAAAAAGATACCCAACAGCCCTCAGGTGACTGATGTACTGTTGTGTAATGTTTTATTCTTTTTGTCACCCAGTTCCCAAGTAAAAACACTTGGAGGCTTATTCTTACTTATAATCACCCAACTTCAGTTTGGCTTTTTTCTTGCCAGTGTTTCTTAACTTAACCAATCTAAATTTTGTTCCTGGAATTTTTCCTTTTGTACTTTTGTATATCTTACTCTTTCCTACTCCATAGCTGACTGGGTATCTGGCCTGGCCCCTGATTTCCTTTTCTCCTGGTTCCCTCATTGCTCCTCCTCTTCCTCATTTCTCCTTCTATTTATACTCTCTGCCTGCAAGCCCTGCCTATCCTTTCTCATTCCTCACTATTGGCCATTCAGCTCTTGATTACATCAGCAGGTGTTTTAGACAAGCAAATTATAACAGCTTCACAGAGTTAAACAAATGTAGCATAAAAAGTAACACTCCTTAAAATAATATTCCTCAAGAATGTACCTATATATATATATATATAGTAAGATAGAGATTTAATTTTAGACATCCAAAAAGAAGAACTTAACATAGCCCATGCAAGTTATCAGAGTATTACTTTAAGTCAACATAAGATAATGAATTCTAGTTCATAGAATGACAAATTGGGTAGCTTTTTTCATCTGGTTGAGTAGCCAGAAAGCTCATTATTGGCATTTTGTTATTGAGATAGTGTCTTTCTATGTTGACTTAATAGGATGGCTTTCCACTCCTGAGATCCAGCAGTCTTCCTATTCCAGATTCTCAAGTAGCTGGGACTATATGGGAACAATGCTAAAGCTGTGCAAAAGAAGCTGTTGTGCATGATGGGGATATTAAATGTATTCACATTATTAAGTCACACATGTTTTAATAATTATATAGAACACTTAATTTCTATGGGGAGTGGAGTTAATGTAAATGGACCACAAAGCTATAGATAATTTATTCATTGAAGTAAGATTCTTTTTCTCCCAATTTTCATTATATAGATCTTTCATTTATGGGCAAGCATGAATAAGTTCTTATAGCAAGTAATTAGCAAATACCTTTCTTATGCTGTTATGAATTGAGGCCAGAACTCGTACATATGAAGACTATTTCAACCCATCTGCATCATCAACCTGAGAACTGAACATTCATCATTGAATACCTGTTAATTCTGTAAAGAAATATTTCTATTTTCCATCATTGCTATTTTTCTCTTTTGTGTTTGTATAATCACTATTAAATGGAGTGGGTATGAAGATTCATAGAACATAATGAGAAGAGAATAAACTGCAATCTCAAAGTTGTTACAAATACTAAAGTTGATGAAGGCTTTGTTCAGAATAAAAAATAGTATTTTAAATAACCAAATGGAAATGAATAAACTGTGTTTTTCAGAATCCAATCAGAAAATTAGTGCCACTTTTTGCGTTTTGTGTATGTTTCTGTGTGTATGTCTCTTTGTGTGTGTATGTATGTGTGCATTCGTGTGTGTCTCCATGGGGTGGGAGAGGGAGAGCAGAAGGAAGTGGGGAAGAGAGAGATTTGTTTCAAAGGAATAGTATTTTTAAGGTTGTTGATTATTTGAGAAACTATATATATGTAAGTCCTTGCACACAAGATTGAATCCCATTAGATATTAAATCACAAGAAGAAAGTTGTAAAGTGGGAGAGGACAAAAATAAGCTGGAATCACTAGCAACTGCGTTGCAATGAGCATAGTTTGAAACCCTCATCAGTTGTCCGGGGCTACCTGTTCATTTTTCAGACTGTGATAACCTTTCTTACATTTAGAAACACACAGAACTCTGTCACAAGGTTTGAAGACGTGGATGAAAACAGTCAACAGAGTCATTTCTGCTTCAAAGCAGTGTTGTAAGTCAGAAGATCACGAATAAATCACATGGACTTTCAGCTTGCCCTTCAAGCATCCCAAGGACTTTCCCTGTGTTCTACTCAATGTGAAAACATACAATTAATAGATTTTAAGTGTAACAAAACTATCATAGATCAACCTAAATATTTTTACAACTTGATTAAAGAATGTGGTACTAGGCCGGGCGGTGGTGGCGCACGCCTTTAATCCCAGCACTCGGGAGGCAGAGGCAGGCGGATCTTTGTGAGTTCGAGACCAGTCTGGTCTACAAGAGCTAGTTCCAGGACAGGCTCCAAAGCTACAGAGAAACCCTGTCTCGAAAAAACAAAAAAAAAAAAAGAATGTGGTACTATAATTGCAATCATACCAGCTGGGCCTTTTTATTAAAATTTGGATGGTTCTGAAGGACACATGTATCAAGACTAACAAGATGATAGTTTCAAAGATACAAACATTGAATCTAGAGTTATGCCATGATTTCTCCCAAATTAGTTTATTGAAATGTGTAGACTCCTCATGATCAAATTCTGTCTCAGAATTCACAGAAACTACATCTATTTTAAGTATTTAGTGGTGTTGGAAATAGGCTCCCTGTGCCTACATACCTGATGACAAAGTCCTTATCTTCCTAGCATTCTGAGCCTCTAGTTGAAAAATTTGTCTATGTACCTTTCATCATCTTCAAAACACAGATTAAAAAAACATGACATGTCATGTTTAAAAAGTGTCTAAATAACAACTTCAGGAAAAGAGAAGTTATTTCTTGACCTTAGTACTTAGGTTCTTTGGTTGCTCTTCTCAACATTACTATGCATGAATTCAGAAAAATATCTGTGTAATATGAGTTAAGATATCAATAAACCTTGAGTCAACTAGAAATATAAAATTATAAAATATAAAAAAAATTATTTTCATTTTCAGAAATACGTGACTGGTGGACTAAGTATATAACTATGCATTAGAATTACTTGCCTTGCATAAACAAGTTCCTGCATTTCTCAGAAACACACCACAGAAGGAATACAAAGATAAAATTTCATAGGGTTATCATTTGCATGTTTTTTATAGTAAGGCAAAGCATGTCTTGATTGGAGAAAAACTAAACACAAGTATCTTAGAGAAGATGCAGTTATAATTTAAGCCAAAAAGAGTGTGTATAATAGAGGAAGAAGCCAGCTATAGGATAGATAACAAAAGCAAAGAAATCTGTTGAGCAGAAGTTATCTGTCCCTGGAGACAGAACTAAGCAGTTAGATGCTTTGGTTTCTGACTCTATATCCTAGAAGACAAGAAATGAAGAACATGAGAAGGACTGTTACTTCAGATGCTGTAGTTTTGATCTTGAGCTTCCTGCAACACAAAGGGAACTCATGTGAGGTATTTTTTGTTAATGATGATAACCACCTGAAGAATTATGAGAAATGATTCCCGGCAAATCAAAAATTGAGGACAGTGAAAGTATTTCCTAACAACTGAGAGTCATTGAGCTTATTTTCCTCTATGACTTTGGATCTCATGCTACAAATAGAATTATCTGCCTGAGTCCACAAATACTGCCTCTGACTAGCCATGCCTTGCATAGAGCACACACCATAGCTGCCAACATCCCATGTTGTCATCAAGTATACAAACAAATGAATCCTATCTGAAAGCACAGCCTGCTTCTTTGTTCTCTTGGAAATGCATTGTGAATGGAAATTCATCCAGTTAATAAAAGTTACAGGAAATGTAATTATCTATGACTTTCACTTTCTGTATTCTAATATCTTGATTTCTCTGCATTACATTCTGCCACTTGTGCTAATTTACTATTTATACAGTCACAAAATATTCTTCTCCCAGATGAAAATCTATTTTCATCAAATCTTTAGATATTTGCTGGTTTTATCTTTGTTTTTCATCGACAGTGACTTTGCTTAAAGAGAAAACCCACACCCCTTCCTGGTTGGCTTTGCAGTTAGGTTTTGTGTTCTGTGTCAACTGTAAAATGTCCAAAGAGGGCCCAATATTATTTTATCATCACTCTAATTTACGTTTCTGGAGAGAAAAAATAAAATAATACAGTCATATTAATAATCGCATGACACAGATCTAGGAAGTTTTAAAATATGAATTATTTGACTTGTAACCTTGCCTTGAGGAAGGTTGGTTGGGTATATGAAACTTAAGAAACTACCAGCTTAAGATTCTGTTTCTTGTCCACAAAAAATTACAACAAAAAACACAGTGAGCTTCCCCATTCTTTTGATATTCCAAAAGACTTGCCTTCTCCAAACATCACAGAGCATATGCACTTGATCTCCTTTGTTGACACTACTTCTTTCAGCATCTCCTTTGGAAACAGGTATCCCTCCTGCCTCTGACACTTGTCCAACTTTCTTCTTTTCTTTGTAATATTATATATGTGTTGAATGACTCTAGACCCTCTTGTGATTTCACCTGTCACCTCTCAGCCAATGGCTGGGGAGTTGAAAAATCAAGATAGTCAAGGAGCATTATAGTGAGGAGTGCCAAGCTTGCAAGTATGAGGTCAGGGGTCTTACTCTGCAGACACATCAAACTCTACTTCTTCTGAATTCTACCCTTTCATTTCCCTCTGGAAATGGAAAATTCTATTTTCAAGTCCTGCATTTCTTTTATCCAAGAGCACCTGGCAATCTATATTTGTCAGTTTGGGTCCAGAGAGCTGATCACAGAGCAGCAAGCCTAGATAAAGTGAACTTTGTTTGAAGATACAGAAGGAAAATTCAGTTAAGTAATTAATTTGGTGACAAGATATTTGAATCCCAAGATCAATGTTAAGATTTCTAGGATTAGAGGCCAGCTTTGATTGACAGAGGTACTTTTGTGGTCTCCAAAACCAAAAAAAAAAAAGATGTTTTACTGAAGGGGTTCTCAGTGTATTTATGTGAAATGAGACACATCATTACACCTCTATTTATTTATTTCCTTTCTAATACACAGATTAGTAAATATTATTCCAATATTTATTCCACAGTAATTGGCAGAAAAGCTACCTTTTTGACTCACTTACTGCATCAGCTACTTTTTTCATGGAACAACATGCTTGACAAAATTCCTTAAGGAAAGAAGGAAGGAATTATGTCGGGTGGTGTGCCAATAGTGATATAAGAACAAGGTGCAGTTACTTTTGTGTCAGGGACCATTTGCCCTAATAATAACAGAAGGTCATCAAAGGCCTTTAACTTAGAAAGTTTAACAGAGCCAGCTAGGATTGTTGACTCTAGGAAGCCATTGCCTCCAGGATGTTTACAGAGATTCCCCTCTTCCTTAGTTAGCTATCCACAAAAGAATGTTTGCACAGGTATGCTAGTTAGCTAACTAGGTGTTTATTACCCCCAGTTCCCGCTCCCTGCCTCCACCTCCACCAGCTCCACATTTTTGGGCTATATATACTGGCATTGTCCCTTAATAAAGTGAGACCTTGACATGAGAGATTTTGCTTGGTCTCCTTCTTTTCTCTCGCCCATGATTTTCAGGTAGGAGCCTCTTCGGACCCTGAATAACTGGACCCGCGGGTTGGGTTCACTTTTGCCTTGGAAGAAATTAGAATTGAGAAGAAAAGCTTGTCAATGAGAAGTGATGTAAGGCTCACCAGGGGGCCACGAGGAAAGAGAAAATACCATAGGTATAAGAAAGGACACAATTATTCGCAGTGGGGTAGACATGATAGCAGGAGCATATCATAGCTGGTCATGATGTCCCCTGGTCAAACAGCAGCAAAAGATGGACATTCCTTCCTTCCTTCCTTTCTTTCTTTTTGTTCAGATCCCAGCCAGACAATGGAACTGCCCCACCCACATGTTGACTGGATATCTCATGGAAGCTAAACCTCTCTGGAAGTGCCCACAAAGACATGAGAGAGGTCTGTGTCCTAGAAACTTTAAACTTTATGTATTTGGAAATTTGACAAGTTTAACTATCACATGTTGTAATGAGCATAGGCTGGGTCCCTTGTTCCATCCCGCACAGCTCCTGGACGCTGGGCTAGCTTACATTCGAAATAACCACATGGAAATTGTATTAATTTAAACACTGCCTGGCCTATTAGCTCTAGCCTCTTCTTGGCTAACTCTCACATATTGTTTAAACCATATCTAGTACTATGTGTATCACCACAGGATGACGGCTTACCTACGTTCGTCTCAGGCCAGAGAAACATGGCATCTGCCACACTTCCCTTCTTTCCAGGATTCTGTTCTGTCTACTATGCCCACCTAAGGCCTGCCCTATCAAAAGGCTAAGGCAGTCTCTTTATTAACCAATGAAAGCAACCCAAATACAAAAGGACCCTCCTACACCAATCACATTTGTAAATCCCCCGTGTTAGTAGTGTCCTGTACCTTCCTTGATGTAGACCTTCCATAAACATTTGCTGCAAAGTGAATAAATCTATTTGTTTAAAAACAAACAAACAAACTGACAGCTACATAAAGCTCACACTGAATACCCAACATGGAAGGGGCTTCGAGTCTATCCCTAACTAATTAAACAATCTTATCTCCCTGCACATCTTTCTGAATTTCAAATAAATTTCCAAAAGCCAATCACATTACTCTAAAATCACCCACTCAAAGAAAAATTAAAACTAACATTTCATTATAAAGTATATTATACTGATTTTATTTTCGACAAAATTTGTGTAATGCATGCAATTCTGAATGAGGTATTTGGGAACAAGGCTGAAGGTACCTTGCCTTAGAAGAATTTACACCCCAGAAGAGAAACATATAAATCATAAGTAACTATTAGGAAGGAAACACGTCTGTAGTATTCCTGGGAACTATCAAGGAAGAAAAAATAAAACAGACTTGCCTGTCTAGAAAAGGCCTCCTTGGGGAAGTAATGTCTTACCTGAAAGATGTATAGAAACTTTGTATCCACAGACCTAGATTTATGGTCAGAAGTATAATTTGTGGAGTTCTGTAGAAGAAAATGAAGACATGGGATAAATGGATCCCTTGTTCAAGCAGCAGTAAAGAGTACTATTAAAAATAGTGAGCTGCAAGTCTCTTCTACATCTTCTGTGGTTTTTCTCTCAAATCTCTGGTAATTTTACTTGCTGGTTAATTTTATTTTATTTAAAGAAAGAAAATGATTTCCATAGATTTATCTTTATACTTTTATACCGTGTAACTTCAAGTTTAGCTGAGAATATAAAATTTTTATCCCAAATGATAAAAAATAATCGATCACTGGAAACACAAAATCGTACCTAGAGTTCATATGCATGGATACTGTGTTTTTGCCATTTCAGTGTAGTTTCTACACAGAACAAACTCCACCCTTTAGTGCTTGAAGCATGTACATTCCCTGACACTCTTAGCTTACCCTTTTTCTTTTAAGTCATCAATTTCACAGAGGAATATTCTAAGTGTTGCACTCATGAATCTTTCCATGGGCTTTTTGATCATGGGTTTCCTTTAGTAGTGAATTTCAGGAGAGAGAGAGAGAGATTACTATCTAGGAATATTTATTTGTAACATATAAAGTCTATTAGATACTAAAGACTTGATGCCATGTGAAGCCAGGGAAAGTAGCCTAGAGTCAAGTGGAAAGTTCCAGTGTAGAAAGACAGGTGCTGTTCATAGACCAGTGGTTGATATTTAAGCTAGGTCTCCATTTAGTTAGGGTTTTTATTGCTATAACAAAACACTGTGACCAAAAAGCAAGTTGGGGAGAAAAGTGTTTATTGGACTTACATCTCTATTTATTATTCAAAGAAATCAGGGCAGGAACTCAAACAGGGTAGGATTCTGGAGGCAAGAGCTGACCTAGAAACCATGGGGGAGGGGTGCTACTTAACGGTTTGATTCCTCTTTTGTTTAGCCTGCTTTCTTATTAGAACCCAGTACTACCAGCCCAGAGATGGCACCACCTACAACTGGCTAGTCTTCTCTTTTATTGATCATTGATGGAGAAAATGCTTTATAGCTGGATCTCATGGAGGAATTTCCTCAACTGAGGTTCCTTCCTGATTGATGATTTCAGCTTGTGTCAAGTTGACACAAAATCAGCCAGTACAATCTCCAAGGTCACCAGAAGCTAATCTTATTTACTGTTCTAAAGTCTTGAAAACAAAAGTGGGACATGGAATATAAAGAGTTAATAAAAGGATAAAATTTATTGATAACCATGGCAGGTGATGTGAGATGTTTATCATGGGTGAAAGAATCTAAAATGTAGATATAGCCAGAAATGGCCATTATAATCAGGTTTCCAACTCACAATTGTAAGTGAAAAGTAAAGCAGAAAAAAACAAAATTAAAGTCAAAACAGATTATAAGCAAGCTTGTGGTTATGGTAAATGTGAGAATATCATTTAAGTATTAGTGTATGAAGAGGGAGACAGTGCTAGAAGCTAAGTCCTTTTCATGCCCAAGGATGGAATGCTGTAGAACTAGGTCATGTGTTGAAAGATGCCATGGTCTGAGATATGTCAGGAAATAATAGCAATGACAATTTCATGAAAGTTCTACCATGCAATGTGCCAGGCATGGCATAGTATATACTGTTCACATATTACTTCATCTTTCTGGGCATGCCACTAAGGCACAGTAGATTAATTATCATCATTATAGCTTAAGGACTCACAAATGCTGTCAGGGTTAACCTTACATCAAAATAGTGATGCACTCAGGAATTGACAACATGTCACCGTCCTGATTATATTAGGCTCTTATAATGACCCAAAATGCACTTACAAGGAAATACCCATAGAGCAACATACAATTTATTGGGCAAGAATAACCACTGAACACACACAGTCTTTTCACTGATATAATTAGACTTTAGACTCAACCAAGGCAATTTCAGTCAGCCACCTATAATCTCCACACTGGATTCCAGAAAGGTGTTTGAGGTAGCTAGTGGAAAACATACTTTGAGACATTGTAGAAGGGTTAACTTAGTTGCCTTTTTATTGTTCAATTGAAACACCAAGACCTATGTAATTAGTAGAAAAAAATATTTGTTGGAATTACCAATTTCAGAGGGATGAGCCCATCACCATGATGTCATCAGGCAAGTATAGAAACACACAGGAAACTGGAACAGCAAGCTACAGATTCAGATCCAAAACCTCAAGCAAGAGGCAGAAAGAGTAGATTGGGGATGGTTGTAGTCTTTGAAACCTCCAAACATCCCAGTGACACGGTGTCTCCCACCAGGCCTTTTCACAGTACCATCAACTGGGAACCATGCATTTAAATACCTAAGCCCATAGGGACAGCTCAAACCACTAGAAAGATGCTGAGAAATTTTTCCTGTAATGCAAGACATATTCTTGTACCACAACAGATGATCAAAAATGAGTTTGGTTGTTACTCCAAAAAAAAAAAAATTTTTATTGATTTTTATTGAGCTCTACATTTTTCTCTGCTCTCCTCCCTGCCTCTCCCCTCCCCAAAGAAATTTTTTTGATTTTCATAAGTGATTGTCTATGTTTGCTGATAGACCACATTGAAGAAACCTCTAAGCAAGAGTATTCCGTTTACTCTTCGTGTGTGTGTATTCATTTCACTTGAATCCATTTGTATATCGTCAGGATCTCAACCTCTAGTTATGGTCTGACCATCTCTTCCTAATGTGGTCTTTTAGGACAATTGCTCTTTACATTTTTCCCACAACCATATTATATGATGAAAAATGATGATGCCGGGCTTTTAAAAAAATACTGAAAGGTTAAAGATATTTGATAAACCATCAATAAAAATAAAAACCTGAGTGAAGCTTTAATTAAGAGTGATGCATCTAAATATCCCATTGCCTCTAAGAATCTATGATACATTTTCTTTCTTTAGGTAGTTCTGAATTGCCAGCATTATATCGCAGCATTAACAGGGATAATAATAATATCACAATAGGGAAAAGATCAGCACTTAATTATAAAAGACTAGAAACAGTCCACTATCTGAAATTAACTGTCCCAGGGGTCCCAAGCAGTTTAACTGAGCTGCTGTTGATAATGGAAATTTAACCTTTTAACTAGTGATTGACAACTTGATTCTAGAGAATATAGTATTTATAGATTCCATTACAAATAACATTACCTCAATTCTCTAACAGATAGAGGACAAGAAAGCAAGGCTTCTGTGGATCTGAGGTGAAGCCTTGGAATCTGACACTTCACTTTATATGTGTCCCAGCCTGATGGGAGATGAGTCTTTAACCTGACTATGCAATTGCCAGCTGCCATGTGAATGAGTTGCCTTGTTGAGATCTAGGATGTGCATGGATCTCTGTAGTGCCTTGGTATAGAACAGTTTCTTTTAAAATTACTAAAATTTTAAAATTACTAAATTTGGAAATTTCTTTGAAATTTGACCCTATCTATCATTTTTCTGTCCTTGAAACTCCAGTAGGAGACAACTTGATTTTGACATAGTTTTCTCTCAAAGGCTGTAGTACCAGCTGTCTACTACTGTGTCTTCAGCTGTCAGTGACAGTCCCAGAACCAGTAGGGCCTCTAAAAGGGAAGGCTCTAAGGATTATCTCACAGTGCTGTCTCTTTCAGCATGTTTCTCTCCATGGCCCATGCTGGATAGCAGAATCCATATGAAACAAGTCTGAAGGGAACTTCAGATAAACATGCCTGAGCTCTGCTGTGTGAAACACAATTTCATGAGCATCGACAGAAGCATATGTCTCTCATTGTTGTTTCTGACTCTGGTGTGAGTTTCCTTCAACTATCAGGGACCTTTGTCACAATTCTGCGTATATGAATTTGACACAAACGTATTACAGCTGAAGAAGACTCTAAGACATTGGGATTCCGTGACTCAGAGGATGTTAGTTCCAAATCAGTGACTTAGAAGACCAACAAAAGCAATTGAGAAACTGCCAATATCTTTCTTCTTCCATATTATGTAAGAATTTCCCTGTGTCCTACTGTAACAGGAAAATGATGAGAAAATAATTTTCATGTAATGAAGGTTACTATAGCCAGATGGACACATAATGGAGCCTTTTATTGTCTATACATGTGCTGACTTGTAATTAAAAGGTAGTAATGACTATTAGAACTCATCACTGCTCTTGATTCTAGGAATTGTCTGTGTAGCTATTAGGACCCATGGTTCCAAGTACATCTACTACATGAGTATATCTTCTAGGTCTAAAGTGGAGAGGCTTCCAGGAGGGATTAAAAGCAAAACCCTATGGACTTTTAGAGCTGTTCTTGTGTCTTAGAGATAGAAACATGTGTGTTGAATCTGTGGGATAAGTGGAATTACTTTATCAATAACCTTAGAAACTAATTTCTAACTCTTATATAAAAGATACAACCCTGTGTCCAATAGCACTGGGATACATTTTGAGAAAAGTACTGTTCAGTGAGGATGTGTTACTCAAACTTGCATGGTGTGGGGCAGTACCAGATATGGCTTCTTGACACAATCCAGAGATGTGGAAAACATAAGACAGCCAAAACTGCCAATGATCTAACAGGACACACTTATTCAGAGTGAGCATTTTTCCCATTCTAAGTAGCATATGTATAATTCAAGATGACAATCAAATGTCATAGTAAATACTCAGGTTTATAACATACATTTTACAACCACTGTTAAGTGTGTATGGTAAAGAATTGCATGTGTCATATATCTATGACTACCAGTAAAGTGACCTCATCGATGTCAATATGTGTGTGTTGTTCCATACATTGACATGAGAGTAGCTATAAGGCCACAAGGAGGCAAAGTTTTAATCTCTGTAATAATGTCAATAAACTTACCATTGAACATGTGTCCATCAAATGTTGAACATCAGAATGCACTTATGGCTATAGACCAATATAGGAGAAAAAATTGAAGGTGAAGGGAAAGCATCAGCCCTCATTTGGTACCATAAGAACAGTCCAGGAATGGTCAGCCTACTTGAACCCAGGTACTGATTTGTAGTCATTATTGGCCATAAAAGTAAAGGCGGCCAACTCTGAGAAAGGCTGGCTCACATCTAAGGAAAGAAAAGTATAAGATAATCCAATTGCTTCTCTAATCGGGAAATACAGAGGATATGAAATACTATAAAACAATTGATTGAATCTAGTATGAAATTCACACCATGGGTAAATCAGAAGTTTGAAAATTGGTGATTTATAGTCATAATGCTAAAATTAATTGAAAATTTTAAATCTCAAACATCTATTCACATAAAGAGTGAAAAAGAAGGGAAATTTCTTTGTATAATAGAAATGACTGCTTATCAATGAAGAAAGAGTGTTACAAAGCCAAGAAACCATCATCTGTTGGTTGATTCTATATCTAATACAATTTGGCACATGTGGTCCTCTTTTCAAAACAAGGAAAACATTGCATTCTAAACAAAAAACTATCCCCAGGAGTGGTTCTGTAAGTCATTAACCCTAAACATTTCTCATAGGCATAATTTCTTTGAACTTAATTTTCATATCTTTATAACTTGTCACTTATAGTTCAAGTTTAGCATTGCTGGCTGTTTCTAACAAAATGGAAAAGATAGGGAAACATTGAAGGAATGTGGTCTATAATTTATGAAGACTACAGCCTCTGAGTAATGAGACATTAGTATATGAATAACTGGGGACTCCAAGAGAGTCTGTGTTATTGAGCTGTGTCCAGCCTTCATTTCCACTCTTCCTGTGCCTTTTTGACCTTCCCTTTCCTTAATTTCTTATTAATATTTACAAACACCTCTGAGCTGTGTGCCATTCTATAAAATTTGCCACATTAGAAAAACCGATCTGCAAATATGCACTGGCATTTTTTTTCTCTACCACGAAAAGTGCTACTCAGGCATTGAAAAATATATTATGTGGGAGTCTCTGCTAAGTTCTGTATTCTGTACAGGCTAGTGGCAGTCTGCAAACCACTGGTCACTTGCAGCTACTCAGAAGCCTCTGACTGCCACTATTGCCATGATGGATGGGACCTACAACAAACCACCCATGCTCACTACAAAGAGTTGAAGCTTCCGATTTCTGTTCTTCATTTCTTCATCAATGTTTGTTCCTCTTAAACGAGTGCAGTGATAAGAGATTTCTGATTACTATTTGTTCTCTCATAAATTCTTTATATCTAACATCACAAGCATATATATATATATATACATTCACACACACACATATATGTGTGTGTATATATGTATATATATGTGTGTGTGAGAGAGAGAGAGAGAGAAAGAGAGAGAGGGAGAGAGAGAAAGAGAGAGAAAGAGAGAGAGAGACTTTTTACCAATATTAACAGAAAATTGAGGCTCAGCAATGTCTCAGCAGCTGGATATCAGCTAATTAGTTGGGAAAGATGTCTTTGTTGTGCCTAAATATGTCAGTAATAGGTTAGGGAATGCAATAATTGAGTTCAATCCGTTCCCCTCCAGTGATATAATATAAAATTGTATTTCAGAAGAACACATTACAATACTATATATGGAGTTGTTAGAAATTAATCTTCTGAATGCAGGTGCTATTTGCAATGAACAAAGAGTTCTTAAACCTTCACATGCTATTTGAAAATTTAGCTTGATTTTATCAAATATGATAGGTGCTCCTACAAAAAAAATGTATCAAGATATTCATATCAGTTTTGCAGAATTGGATTGAACTGGGATGACTCTGCCCTCTGCCTAAGATGCATTCTCTACATATAGCCTTGAAAGATTAATCTTCTTAAGATGCTTCTTTTCTCAGAGCATTGTAGTTCAAATCTTTCAGCTGACCCTTTCTGTCTTAGTCTAAGCTGAAGGACCTTCCTTCCTAACTCTTAGCTATCCAGATACAATAGCAGGGAATTCTCCTAGATGCCTTTCACTATCCATCATGTTAGACATTACTTTTACATAAATATGTCTATTCAGGTCTTGTGTATAAAAATCCCATTTATAAATTCTGGTTTACACATAATAAAAATCAACTTACTTTATGCCAAAAATATTATACTCGTTAATCTTGACCCTTAGACCTAATCATCAAATGGTGATGTATGTTCACCATTGTGTGCAAACAAAAACATAAAATAGCTAACCCTAGACTGATGTAGGGTTCAAGTACAGATGGTTATCTATAAGGAATAGACCAACAAACTTCCTCTTTTATAATGTATCAGGTTCCTTCAACTGCCAATAATTGAGTCTTATATTCTGAGTAAATCATAGCCATTGACTTTGCCTTGGAATCTAGGTGGTCATAGATATACAAACATATAGAAAACAAAAAGGACAAAATTTTATCTTCATTACTTTTAGGAAGAAACATAAGTAACTCCATGTGCAATGTGAGTCTGAGAGGATAAAATTGGAATCAGTGTGTAATGGTCTGAGAGTTAGACTGTGCAGGTTCCACTCTCATCTGTGAGAAATGTATAATTAAGGGAAGATTTTAAATAGGTGTCACTGCTGGATACCAATTTCCCCCTTTCCGTTACTTAAGCTCTTGCAACTTTCAAATAGAAATTACAGTATGTTCTCTTCATGGTTTGTCCAAAGACTAGAGTTAGTTTATCAGGTGCATAGCCTGGGAAAAATGCAAGCACATACTCCATGAATCCTAAACATTGATTCCCCGGCATAACACTGTTAATTTCCTTTGAGAAAATCTGGAAGAAATTATTGATATAAATCTAGTCATGTTATATTATTTTTATGTACTGTTCTTATTCTTCTGAGGGGAAGGGAAGAAAGGTCTTTCCCTTTAGCCATGGGCTCATTACTGCTATACATTTTGACATTATATATAAGCAAACATATGCAGGCTCTTAAAGATGAAGAGAGAAAAATAGATAAGCTCAGGGACTTGGGGCTGAAGAAACAGTATGGTAGTAACTAACTCCTCTGATTTTTTGCTTTGTTTTGTTTTATGTTTTTATTCCTGTTTTGAAGCTGAGTCATCAAGCTAGAAAGAGCAATGGTAGTAGACCTTTAAGAGTGCCAGTCAAAGCCTTCCAACCTAGTCAAATAATGAGAAAGAGGTAGCTAAGACAGACAAAACTACTGTAACATCAGGACTCTAGTCTATGTAAAAACTACCAAATAAATCACAGGTTTATTCATGCCCATTCAAACAAATGGTAGGCATCCACCCCTGTGAAACTGTAATGAGGAACTTGAAAACTCACCTTCCTTCTCTATGGTGATGTTCAGAGAAAAGGTCTGATAGGGTACACACAGCTTTATCTTTTTCTGTGTTGTTACAATTATTTCCCAGAGCACATTGGGGACCATGTAAGAAGCAAAGACATCAACCATCATTCACAATTAGCAAACATCCCTTTCTCTAACTGCTGGCTTAATATCAGGGGAAGCTTAGGAGGAGTCAGTATTTTGACTATCCCTCAGTCCCAATAATAATTGCACATATATTACATTATATTTTATTTTTTGTTCCTTTTCAAGACAGAATTTCTCTGTAGCTTTGGAGCCTGTCCTGGAACTAGCTCTTGTAGACTAGGCTGGCCTAGAACTCACAGAGAACTGCCCGCCTCTGCCTCCCAAGTGCTGGGATTAAAGGCATGCACCACCACTGGCCTGTGAGGACTGCCCACATATTCTATTAGTTACTTTTTATGTGACAAAATATCTGACAATGGCAAATTAAGTTGAGATAGATTCATTCTGACACATTGTTTGAGAGTGTCATGGTAAATAGTACATGACGGAGGTGATGTGAGGTGAGGTTGCTGGTCACATTGTCTATGCAGTCGGGAAGCAGAGAGAGAGAGAGAAAGATGCTGATACTTGGCTAATTTTCTCTTTTGACTTTCTATTCAGTCCAGGTGCACAGCTCATGGAATGGAACCACACACGCTCAAAGTTGGCTTTCTCCCTTCATAGAAACATCTCTAGAGACAGTCACAGACACACACAGAAGTACATTTCCTAGATTTTAAATCCATTAGGCAATAAAGAGTAACCACCAAAGCCATGCTGGGCTATCAAAGCACAGTGTAACACACCAAAGATGCTCCTTCAAGTCCTGATAGTATTGGTGGAAATCTCGTGGAAGACTTTGGCTCCAATCTAAGCCCAACAGTCATAAGAACTTCGGCCAACTCTGACAACAATAAAAGTCAAGGAAAGAACAATAGCATCTCTCTGTCAGACAACATCTATCACTTATTCCTAGTGGAGTGTGACATGGTTTTCAAATTAACCACACTTCAATCAAAATTAATCCACTCTACAAATAGCCAGGTTAATACCTGCAAGCATGGAAAAACAGAGCTATGAGCTGGCAACTCCAAAAGGACAAACATTTGTAATTATGACACAATTGAAAGGCACAGAAGAAATGATCAGTATGCTCTACTAAAATAGAATGGCCTTTCAATCTGAATTATATGATCTGTGACAAAACTTTTGTGAGATTTTACACATCTCTACTGACTCCAGGAAGGGACCCCACCACAAACCAAACTATGGAAACTACCAAGTCCAACTTGGTGAGCAAGTAAGTTTTATTGCATCACACACATGAATATGGGTGAAAGGTTACTTGCAGGAGTGGAAATGACTCACAGGCAACTTCATTACCAAAACCCTCCAGCATGGATAACAAAGCACACGAAGGAACCTGGAATACATGGGACAGCCTTCGGGAATCTTATCAGGTTGGAGAATCTCCTTAAAATGTGACTTGGGCTTGGCTGGCTTCTGCTTCTTCTGAGCAGCTGTTCTGTGCTCAGGGTCTTTTTTGCAGTTTGACTTGTTTACTTTGAGAAGTCAGAGCCTAGTAAATAAGGTTAGTTTCAGGGACTTTCTGATGATTTTTCTGGGTTGTTTACCTTCAAGCTTAAGAACTTCCCTGCAGGATACAATATTTCAATTTCAGGAGAAATCATTACACGACATATAGTAAAGAAAATACCGGGAAAGCCTTACAAATACACAAGGGGGTTTGTTCAAATAAATAACTTATCTGGCAAAGAATATGATCATCATATTTCTGAAGGCTGAAAAACAGCAAGCACAAAATTTGAAAGAAATCCATTTCAAGATCATCTTAGACAAATCTCTACAAGTTAAAGAGTCAGAGAAAATCAGAGATTCCATAGACATAAATGACAGTTGTGCCCATAGGGAAAATATAATAAATTATATTTTTCTCAACAACCATGAAAAGATAGAATCAAGTTGCAGGGCATTTTGTTAAGTACTAAAAATAGGCAGACGTCACCTCAGATTCTGGTGTCTATCAAGATTATACATCAGTAATGAATAGGAAATCAAGGCAGTCATGGGTAAAGAGAAGTTGAGAAACCTTTTGTCACTATAAGACTTAGAGAATTATGAGGAAGTTCTCTAGATAGAAAGATTAATGCATCACTCAACCCTCATCAGAAACCTTCTTGTAGTATATAGTAAAAAATACAGAGATACACAGACATTGCACAGAGACTGAGACACTTCAGAGCCCTAAGCCCTTACACTGAAAGAGCCAGAGCATTGGGAAGGTGTTCTGTGGAGGTCCACAGAATTGGGTCTGTTCCACCTTGACTAAAAGTCAGAGAGTTCAGATCTATTTCTGTTCCTTCAAAGTTACAATGACAGGATTTTAGAACTAAGGTGTGGCTACAGGATGTCTTGCCTAACAAAAAAGGATGTTTTGACTCAGGGTGTGATTACCTGATGTTTGGAGATGTGTGGAGGAAATTACTTTCTTTGTTCTTTGTATCATGGCAAGAAAGTCTTTTGCCTCACCCCGACCCTCACCCCGCTTTTGGATTGGGGTATATAATAACTTTGAGTTGTAATCCTGGGGCAGATCACAGTATTCCCTGGATGTTCTCTCCCTCACAGCTCTACCTGTTGTCTCTTGTCAATTTCTTTTCTCAATCCTCCCTCCTTCCTCAAAGTATGCACAGACAAATTGGCAGAACCAGACAGCATTCCCAGTGCTGGGCTGACAAGAAGGGCTCAGAGACCTATGATGGACAAAATACGGTTAGGAATATGTCAGAGTTTTAAAATAGCAGGGAGAAATTAGTAACAGGAGGATGAGACAAAAGCTTTCTCACAGCTCATAAAGTCGGTACCAATCAGCTCAGCTGGCTGCATTGTGTGTTACATGCAGAGCAGAGGGAAAAGGTACACACATAGCTACTCTCCGGAAGATGTTGGTCTGGTTTGAAAAAGTCCATTCTATAGAGCACCATGGCAATAACCTTTGGGTTCATTTTAATGCAATGAATTATGTGTCAGACACATCAACTGAATTCAGATTCTGAACCAGTAGTCAGACATCACACTGTTCTTTCTGCTTCCCTGCGCAGATAGACTTAAAAAGAGGCCTGTGGGACTGGGGGACCTATGTGCATAGGTTAGTATAAGGGGAGCAGGTAGAGAAAATATAAGAAGCATGTGCTTCTTTGATTTTTTTTTGTGTGTGTGTGGTGCTTCTCACTCTGTGACAGATTTATCACTTTTTCCCTCACACGGAGTTGTAAGCTGACCCCAGGCTCCACACTGGAATGGTAGACAGGTTTAAGTGATAAGACAGCTAGCTAATCTAGAGGAACATGGGAGCTGAGCAACTTCACCAAATTTGGAAATAAATTAATCCAAAATAAAGGAATGGCTGACATTTACATCAAGTCCAGATTTGTCTTTTCTGGTGAGTCCAGGTGGAAAATTGTATAAAATGTAAGACTTCACTGAGCAGCCAGATGCTGCCTCTGAACTGGGATTTCTGCGGGTCAATGAATAACCCAGACCTTTAGAAGATGGGGTTGTATGGAAAATATTGTGATTTCTTTGGGCAGATAAGAAAACGGTTGGTTTTCACCTTAAGAAAAGAACTCTCTCTCTCTTTGTGTTTATGTGTGTGTGTGTGTATCTCTGTGTTTGTGCTTAAAAAGCCAAATAACAAAACATCAGGACAGTTGAAAATGCTGAGAAAATTGTTCTTATCAATCAAATGACAAAAGAACAGGCCTTTGACTTTCTGGATCATTGATCTAATGTGTGTGCAGAGATAGCTAGTTTCTCTGAGGGTCATTCTGAGTCTTTGCAAGGTCTATCTATCTAGGGAAAATTTTGGATTAATGAGAGTGCATTTGAGAATGGCTTATGGAATCACAGATGGATGGAAAGGGATTGACTGATATTCTTGTTTTCATTTTGGAAAATTAGTTCTCTTTATTTTTGTCTTATGTGTAGCCCAGCATTAATCTCCATGAATCTCCTATTTTACGGCACATTGCTGATATTAGAGTACAGACTGGATTAAAATGTTTTAAGGCAAAAGCCAACTGGTCTTACTAATGGTGAGTACAATAGTGGAGGTAGTGTCAAGTATAAAGAAATGGAGACAGTATTATCTACTAGATAGACAAAGGCCTCAGTTCCTATGTTATCTGGAATAAAACCGCAACCCTTAGCATTGGTTTCTCTTTAAGAGACAGTGTTAATGAAGTTAATGGGTACCTTAAAGAAGCTTTACACTTAGGATCTGGCTTGGTGATTAAAGAGCTTGTCATGCAAACATGAGGACCACACTTCAGATCCACAGACCCCATGAAAGTTCCAGGAAGGTATTGTTGCCTGTTTTACTTCCAGAAATTGTAACACAGAGACAGAGCATCCCAGAAGCAAGTAGTGTAATCAGAATAGCTGTATCAGTGAACAGAGAGACCTTTCTCTATGAATAAAATAGAGTTATTTGGTCCTTAATATTTTTACATGGAAAGAAAGTTTATTGGGGAAGGGAGGTGAGAAAGAGAAATATATAGAGAGAGACAGAAAGTAGAAGAAGAAAAGGAAGAAGTAGCAAGGACCAGCCTGCCTCTTCAGAAGGTCAGTGGGAAACAGGGCTGGAGTCCTTGGCCCTTATTACAACCAAAAAGCATTCAAAACAATCCAGGAGAATAGCTGAGACACCTAAAGTAAGCACAATATCAAAGGGAGAGGGTTAAGTTTAAACAGAGTGCTTCAGTGCTTCTGTTCTTCATGGAATGCTGCTTAGAACTGGTAGTCTTTTTACAAAGAAAAGTACAAATGACAAACAGCTCAACAAAAAGTATTATTTTAGATAAAGAATGTGACAGAAAAGATGATTTGAGTGGTGGGATATTAGCGCATCAAAGAGATGATTATTGTTCAACCTGACACTGGAAGGATTTTTAAAGACAAGGGTACTATCAGTGAATGTGTTTTTGATCACTCAAGAGTCCATTATGAAGCACAACTGGAAATTGGTGGACTTTTGAGAGTCTTTAAGTCCTTAAATTGTGAAGGATGTTAAGCATTTTTCTTGTTACTCCATGGCAGTTGTGATAGTAGGGATACCATAAGGGAGAAAGCCTTGCTCTGACTGCAATTTGTAATGATCTATGATCACATGTTCTACACATGCCACCAGCATGATGTATTATCACCTTTGCTAAAGGCCAAGCCACTGGCCACCCTCCCCTCAAACCCCACCCAGTCTTAGAAATTGAAGCTCTGGCCGGGCGGTGGTGGCGCACGCCTTTAATCCCAGCACTCGGGAGGCAGAGGCAGGCGGACCTCTGTGAGTTCGAGACCACCCTGGTCTACAAGAGCTAGTTCCAGGACAGGCTCCAAAAGCTACAGAGAAACCATGTCTTGAAAAAACCAAAAAAAAAAAAAAAGAAAAGAAACTGAAGCTCTGAAATGCAGTAAAATACATCTTCCTTTGCCCAACGAGCAGGTCTTTGTTGGTGTTGCTATTTCATTATAGAAACCCAGAGTTAACAAATACAAAGGCTTCACTCAAGTTTTTTAAAACTCTGTGCTGTTGTATTTAGAATTTAGAAATAAAACT
This sequence comes from Dicrostonyx torquatus, assembly GCA_028555095.1. Taxonomy (NCBI): domain Eukaryota; kingdom Metazoa; phylum Chordata; class Mammalia; order Rodentia; family Cricetidae; genus Dicrostonyx; species Dicrostonyx torquatus. Next base: position 4,879,662 of record JAQHUG010000120.1, read on the forward strand.
TAAGGGATATGGATGGTAAACAGTATTATTATGAGAGAATGACCCTAATTTAATAGCAGCTGCAGGCCTTCCAGTACATTCTTTCTTTAAGTAGTCTTTCCATGAAGAAGAAATATGATTGATGTGGATTATGAAAAGCAAAGTCTTTGTTCAACTCTTTAGTTATAAAATAATTGGGTTTGCATGAAAGTTTACTAAAAGTTTGGCAGATGCGTTGCATAAATAAGAAGTTACAATAAAGTTAAAATTTCATAGCATTGTAAAGGGCATAAAATGGATCTGCTTTTGTATTAAACCAACTGATGAAAAAATGAGCATCATAATGTTCTATATCAGGTGGGGGATGCTTAGAGAAAATGAACACAGCTGGACCTCCATAGAACCAGTGATTGCATGGTCGCCTGAGATTGTAATTTATTTCTTCAATCATAATATACAACACCACTTTGTGGCTTTTATTAACATATTCTCCTTGTTCACTTAGCTGAACTATAATTGAAACAACTCAATATACATGCTTAAAGTTGAGTTTGGAATATTTTCTGAAGTGAGATTTTTTTCTGGGAAATCATCTAAGAATACAAATACAACTCTCCACCACACATGCTTTGTTCTTAATTATTTTTTTAATTAGGATGCAAAGTGATGGGTATAATTATGGCGTTTTCACTAATTTCTACATTTGTAGAACTCTATCCTTTGCTCATCTCCTTTTTGCTGTGTTCCTTTTTACTGGTCTCCTTCTTGGTCCAGAATTCCTTATTCAGATTTTAAGTAATGTGAATTCTATTGTCCTCTTTGCTGCCATCTCTCCCTTAAAAACTCTTCTGTTTTCTTCTCTCATCATCTACTTTCTAGATTCATGATCTACTTTACTCACACATATGTATAAAATAGTATCTCAGATCATCATATGAGATAAGAAATGCAATTTGTCTTTCTGGATCTGGGTTATATCAACTACATAATTTCTAGTCTCACTTGTTTTCTTACAAATCTATTGTAATTTAATTTTGTGTGTATGTACAAAACAAAAGCCTTCAAAACCCCACAAAAATCCTCAAAATGTCAGTGGCATCCCATAGTCTCATTTGCTTTCTGCCATACATAACCTGAATATTCTAGAGTTCAGTATTCATTTATTGATAAAGAATGATTTGTCTTTCCAATTTGCTTGGCACAACCATTGTGTAGTCTACATTTTAGAAAGGAATATTTTATTTTCATTTCTCAGTAGTATTTCATAATAAAGATATATCACAGCTTGTATGATCATTCTTTTATTGGTAGAGGCTTGGGTAATTTCTAACTGTTAGCTATATTAAAGGACACATCTATGAATGTGGGTAAAGAATACTTTATGATATATATATATATATATATATATAGTAGCATCCATTAGATGAATCTGTATTATCAGTGATTGTCTCACATGGTACATACATGCTTACATAGTAAGTCTATAAAGTTGTTCTCTACAATGATTTCTTTTACTCTCAGGAATAGATTTGAAGTTAATTGGCCTAGTTGTCAACACCTGGAAGTATTTTTTGTTATTTTAATTACTATCGTTCATTTTTTAACTACTATTTGGTATTAATGATTAATGAAATCCTGCATACATCTTCTACTCTCAGTTAATCAAATTTCCACATTTTAATTGACTTTCTCTTCTAATTGAATTTTGAAAGGCATTGCTACTTTTTCATTGATTTTTATTGAGCTCTACATTTTTCTCTGCTATCTCCCTGCCTGTCCCCTCCTTGCTTCAACCCTCCCCCAAGCTCCCCATGCTCCCAATTTACCCATGGGATCTTGTCTTTTTCATTGTTGCTTAGGTTCTCTAGGATCGTCGTTTGTAGGCTGGTTTTCTTTGCTTTATGTTTAAAAACCACTTATGAGTGAGTGCATGTGATAATTGTTTTACTGGGTCTGGGTTACCTCACTCAAAATGATGTTTTCTAGCTCCATCCATTTTCCTGAAAAATTCGAGATTTTTTTTTTTTGGTTTTTTCAAAGACAGGGTTTCTCTGTGGCTTTGGAGCCTGAGCTGGAACTAGCTCTTGTAGACCAGGCTGGTCTTGAACTCACAAAGATCCGCCTGCCTCTGCCTCTGCCTCCCGAGTGCTGGGATTAAAGGCGTGCGCCACCATTGCCAGGCAAGATGTTATTTTTATGCTGTGTAGTACTCCATTGTACCACATTTTCCTTTTCCATTCTTCAGTCAAGGGGCATTTAGATTGTTTCCAGGTTCTGGCTATGACAAACAGTGCTGCTATGAACATAGTTGAGCACATGTCCATGTGGCACAGTGGAGCATCCTTCCTCAAGACCCACTAATCCCACATTTGGGTATATATCCAAAGGATGCTACATTTTTAATACCAGATATTTTGCAATCCTTGTGGTTTGCTTTTCAATAACTTTAGAAAAACAGCAGCTCTTAATTTTGAGAAAGTCAAAGTTGTCAATTTCATGGATTATGTTTTGATGTTGTATCTAAAAGATGAATGCATACTCAAAGGCCATAAAGAGTTAGGACTACTATTCTTCAAGGGGACTATGTTCTCTTGTTTTATACATATAGTTTCAAGTCAGTATGAGTTAATTTTTGTGGATAGTGTAAAGTGTTTATTGAGTTGCTCTTCTTATTTTTCTTATTCTACTGAACATATAAGCCCATTACTGGATCCTCTGTTTTCTCTTACTGACTCAACTTTCTATTGTTATTATAATACCACAAGATATTGTTTGCTTTAACTTTGAATTATGTCTCAAAATGAACTTTATGTCATTGTTTTTCTTGTTTACATTTTCCTTGTCTATTTGATACACTTCTTACACATTTATTTTGTGTAATTTCTTACACACTAATTTTTCCAAATGACCTAGTAGAGCATTATGCTGAAGCCATATATCTGTTGAGAAGTAATAATTCCTTATAAATCTTATTTCATAACATGAAGAATGTCTATCTTTTCATACACTCAGAAAATCTAAACAGTATTTGATGGTAAACAGCAGTGCCTTGAAGACTTTCAGGACACTTTACCACTATGATTTACCCTGTCCATCATATTTTAAATCAAATTGTTTATATCTAGTTACTCTATTTATCAAAATAAAATTGATTTTTAGAAATGCAGATTGTAGTATGAAAACATCTCACTAGATATCTACAAAGTGGGAAAACAGAGATACAAGATAATCATATAAGCAGTTGAAGAGAATAAAGACTCTTCATTATCGAAAGATAAATGAAAGTCACAGCCAGGCATACTGAAGACCCACCAGTGCAACCCAAATCTCACATACAGACAGCATGAAGTACAGTTGGCCAGCATCGGCAGGAATCCTGTCTCTGTGCTGCCGGGAGTCCAGAATGAAACAGACACATAGGAAGGTAGTCTGAGATCTTCTTATGGGGCTGAACACCCTTCTCTCTTAGCATTTGATTCAGCTGTTGAGCCTCTTGATATACTATATACGCCAGCATAGCAGTGATGATAGCAGCTGTTCTCACTATTGTCAAAGTTCAGATGCAACCCTCAAGTCCTTCAGGAGACTACATGACTATACATTGATGTGCTCCAGCAGTGGACTGTTATTCAGCTGTAAGAAAATGTGAGTTACTAACATACCCAAATACGTGAAGGAACCCCAGTTGCATACTATTAACTTAATGAAGCCGGACTAAAAAGGTTAAATATCTTACGATTCTACTAACATGGCATTATGAAAAGGCCAAACCACAGGGAGAGTAAAACAATTAGTGAGCAGGCATGGAATGAGCAGATGAATAGAAAGGTCGAAAACAACAGGGTTTTAGATAAAAGAAACTGATCTTTATGATGATGGATACATGTCTTTAGACTTTTAGGAAATCCATGGTTGTGGGCAAAATCATGAGTGTGACTGAAGTGCAAATGTATTCAGTAATTAAAAAGTGCATTGCATCAATATGAGATTTTCACAATTGGTGAACTCATAGGGTCAACACAGGGGCACTGAATGGGCTCTCTACACTTCCTATTTAATTTTCCCAGGAGTCAAATGTTTTCATCAGAAGCAAAATTATTATTTTATTTTTTTTTGTAAGTGAAAAATGATCCTAGGGCCTTATACAGGGCAGAAATAAATCACTGTACCAATGAACTCTCTTTCCTTTTTTTTGCGACACAGTCTTCCTTAATTTCCTATGCCTCAGGCAACTCTGAAATCTACATTGGGCTTCATATCCTCACATTCAGCTTCTAAGCAGACAGGACTACAGGCCTGTACCTGAGGCCTACTTTATTTGTTACTTATTTCTTTGTTTCCAAGTGGACTTTTATAGAATATGTAACTATATGAGGTCGTGTATCCTCTCTAACTTGAATAACTTGTATTTATTTTGCCTATCCTAATTGCGCTGGCTCTAACTTCCAATAAAATGTTAAACATGGCGCTCAGAACACAAACTGGCACGTTGTTCTTTCCTTTCACGCAATAAATTTTGAACTTGGGGTGGCGGTTGTTGTGGTGTTTGCTGTGCTTAAGGTACTTGTCACACGAGCCTGAGGTCTGTATTCATGTTGTCAGAACTTCTACAGTTGTGGGCTGGGTAGTGCATATCTATGATCCCAGTGATATCATGTAGAGATGTGTAGCAGAGACAAAAGTTCTTAGAAGTTCACAAGCCAGCTAGCCTAGCACACACTACAAAGTGACCCTCTCTCAAAAATAAGGGTTCTCCTCTGACCTCTGCATGAGTAAAAAGGCAAAGATGTATGAGTGTTCACACACACACACTGAGTAAAAAGGCAAAGATGTATGAGTATTCACACACACACACACACACACACACACACGAGACAGACAGACAGACAGACAGACAGACAGATAGATAGATATAGATAATATATGGATAGGTAGGTAGATATATACCTAGGTAGGTAGGTAGATAGATAATATATAGATAGGTAGGTAGATATATACCTAGGTAGGTAGGTAGATAGATAATATATAGATAGGTAGGTAGATAGATGAACGATAGATAGAGATATATAGACAGACAGACAGATAGATAGGTGATAGAGTGAGCAATCTCTTTTTAAGTACTTTCTTTTATTGACTGTTGTTGGTTTTCAGGTTAAGGAAGCTATATTCTACTCCGGTTGGATACATAATTCACCAGCAGAAGATGAAAACCCTGCAAGTTTTCAAATGCCTTTACAATCATTATATATAAACTCATATTTTGTTCTTGTATCTTGTATTCCTGTGTTTAGAGGCATGATAAATGTCATGACTGAGTGTGGTTTTATTCAATTTTGTTTGCACATGATAAAATTTTCCTAAGAATATTTTAATTTGTTTCCTGAGAGTGGGGATACTTTCAGGAGAATGATGCCTGTTATAGTCTGTAATCTAATGCATTTGTTTGATGTGGAATAGTACTGATCTCAAAGAATGTGCTGCAAACTTTTAGCTCATCTGGTTGCACCATTTGAGAACTGCTCTATTTTTGATAAATCATCATCTTTAACAAAGAGGCTATTGACATTTGAAGCTGTCTCGTTTCACATCTCTTCACTGGAAGAATCACTGATGCCACTTTTATTTCATAGTACATTTAAAGGCACACTGTAGTTATGTCACCCAATTTTTTGAGTGATGTTTGCTTGCTCATTTTTCCTAAAAGTGCATACTTGCTCCCTGATATCTTTGATGGCGTGTATAGAACTCAGAAATTGTCTTTTTTTTTTAAAAGGAATATTGGATTGGCATCCTTTTACAAACATAGTCAGCTACATTTGGACACTGGAAAAATTATATTATTGTATCACCTGAGTAAATGGCAGTAGAGCATAATAAGTCAATTCTGTCACTATGGGAAACAAGAAACACACTGCTGTTGGTGTCCTTTCTACCTATCTCCATCTCCTGGCCTGGTATCACTCAATGTGCTCACTCAGAATCAGTGAGTGAAGCTCTGGGCAGTAATGCCATCAAAAGTATTAGGCTTTTTAATAAAAAGTCCTTATACCTTTAATTTAAACTCTGTGACTCAGAATGTGATGTGTTTAATGCCATTTATGGGTAATGTTGAACCCCCCTACTGGCTGCAGATAACTATTTCACCTCAGAACTGAATGTGGTAACTGAATCACACCAGTGGTAGTAGAATGGGCCCTAAAAATACAACAGCTACCACTGTAAGAAAATATATTCATATCTTGCTCAATGCAAAGAGGAACGGTAGCAAAACACATTAAAAAAACTAAACAATTGAACAGTTTATTCTTCTCATAGTTTCTTGTACAGAGCCCCAGGATTGAGACTGTAGAGTGCAAGAAAAGGACAGTGACCACTTTAGAAGTGTTAAAAGACAATTTTCCCTCTCAGATTTATAAAAAAGGAAAGTGCATGCTAATCTTCAGCATCCAAATTTGCAATCATTGCTGAAGAATGCACCCTGGGAACAAAGGCTGCCAATCGATAAATGGACTTTTTATTTTTATTATCAAATTATGCAGCCTAAAATATACATTTGTTCCCAGCTAGCAGCGCACTTCAAAAGGCAGATTTGTAGAGCTGTGACCATTACACGCACAGAGAAGCCAAATGTGAAATAGTCTTCACTTGCTTTTACCATTTAACAGGACAAAAGAAACAACCAATTGGGTAATTGATTGGAGTAATGGACTCGTATTTATTTTAAGTATTGAGGGGGAAAGTTCTTACTTTTCAATGTAGCAATGTTAGACTCTAGGGTTTTCCACTGGAAAGATTATAGAGGCATCAATTTATAATGTATTTTTGCTTTTGAAGTTTTATTATTTCTAACAATATGATGCAGATCTGAGTTCAGAAATTATTCATGGAATATGAGTTGAGATGAAGTCAAATAAAATATGTTTTAACTCTTCAAGTGGTTCTAAAATTAACTTTGTTATATCAGTCACCAATGAAGTACTCACCCCTGGAAATGTCAAACTAGAATCTCAATTACAATGTGTTTTACAAGATGATTTTATAAAGAAATGGTCAGTCAAAGAATACCTTACCCTCTTTTATTTAATATAGTGTTCCAAGTCTTATTTAGAACAATTAGAAAAGAGAAAGATATAAGAGGGATAATAATAGAAAGGAAAGAGGTCTTTACTTAAAAGACCCTATTGAGTCTACTCAAAAACTTGTAGACCCAATAAACAATTACAGTAAAATTAAAGGATGGAAAATCAATATAAAAAATCAGAGTAGCATTTGTTTGTACTAATATTCTACTCTGAAGGAAAATGTATTCATTCATAATAACGCTAAAATTTTAAGTATTTAAGAATATATATAAACAAATAAGTAAGAGAATTCTGTAGTGAAAATTTCAAGATACTAAAAAAAATATAAAGAAGATAAGAGACAATGGAAGGATAATAAACAATAGACATGTTCCTGGATAGGTAAAATTAATACTGTGAAAATGCCTGTACTATAAAAATTAACTTGCAAAATTAACACAATAAGTTAATTATTAGTATTAGAGTAAGTATTAAAATCCCTATGCCATACTTCATGGATCTAGAAAAACAGTACATGAATTCATCTGAAACCACGAAGACTGTGGACATTCAAAGAATCCTAAGGAGTAAGGACACTGCTTTTGATGTTATGATATGCATCTCACATTCTACTATAGAGCTAAAGTAATACAGCCTTGTGCTGAAATAAGAGTAGGCAAGTAGACCAGTGGAATAGAACAGAGGACCTGGAAATAAAACTGCCAAGCTTTGCTCCCTTAACTTTTGACAATGACAGGAAAACCATGATTTGGAAGAAAAAAAAGAAAAAGAAGTTAGCCTATTCAAAAAAGGGTTGTTTCACATCTAGACTTCCACCTGATTGGATTTTTACCTTTACCTGTGCAAATAAATTTAAAATGGATCACAGAGCTTAGTGTAACACCTGAAACAATGACTGAGAAGCCAATGATAATGGCACTGGGACCTATCTCTTCTGCATGTATTGACTATTTGGGAACTTATTCTATATGAATGCACATCTTCTTAGACTGAGATGGAGGGGGGAGAGCCTAGGGCTTCCCATAGGACAGGGTATCCTGCACCATCTTAAGGAAGCAGGCGGAGGGCGGTGGGGTAGTGGGGGAGTGGGAGGGCCGGGAACAAGGGGAGTAAATGTAAATTTTGCTTTTAACAATAAAAAAAATGAAGCTTAAAAATTCCCAGGTGAATGGATGGACTTAGAGTCTATAATAGTAAGCAAAGTCACAAAATCTCAAAATGGAAGAAAATAAATTGCATGCTCTCATATTCATAATCTATGCATATATATGTATATATATACAGCTGTAAATGTGGGTATAGTATAGTACAAAGACAAGGACTGAATGCAGCAAATGGACATGAGTTATGAAAGAGGACATGAAGCTGTTGGGTTTTCTAGTGCTAATTCTGTCAAGGATATTTTTGCAATTGGTGGAAGATGCATATACCAAATACATTAGATAATGAAAATTTAATGTGACGCTCCATAGATTCTATTCCAACTTAATATTTATGTGTTCATGCCCCATATTATTGGAGAGAGAAGAGGAGGAACTGAGGAAGTAATTCCAGCAGTAATGTATTTGGGGGGTGCACATGAGAATAGAGCCTCTCAATTTAGATGATGTCAAGTCTGACAGAGCAACAAACACCAATAAGGCTACATTTCAGGACAGGAAAAACATTAAAATCTCTGTAATTGCTCTTTCTCATTCTCAAGTCAGATGAAACCTACAGCATCTGTGAATTTGGAAAGCAGCTTCATTCATTTCAAACTAGATATGTAGCTAATCATGGATAAGTGTCATACCCTTTAAGAATTGTTTTGATTTAAATAATGAATTTTTATTTCATCAACTCTTAAGTATAAACAGCTCCAAATAAATAGAATGGGGATTAATTATAAATAGATGAGAAATTATGGCTCTAAGTACTTGACAAGAGGGGGAAATTAATATAACTAATACAGCATCACTTTCTATTCTATGTCCCTCTGGCCATGACCTTCAACATACTTTGCAATAGTAACCACAGTTCACACACTCACTGAATCATAGGATTCTCATGCAATTTTACTATGTCATGTCTAATAAATTGAACTTAAGCAGATATACTAAAGATTGCTTCATAGGGGAAACAGCTTATTCATTTTTACAAGTGTTCATTTTAGTAGCATTTCAACACTTTTTTAAATCATAAATGAAATTATATCCATCTAATAAACAGCTCCAAATAAACAAAAATATACATTTAGAACATAGTCATCAAAAAAGTATTTAAAATTTGTGGACTTTATCTCATTGTGACACCCAGAAGTGCAGCACTCTGGTATTATATTAAGCCTCTTGCTGAAGGGCTGCATCAGCTCCTATAGCTTAAAATGCTGTCATCATAAAATGCAGAGGCATGACTTATTTCCTGTGTGTCTTTAGAGGTAGAAAGTGCCGTAATTAAACATATATTTTGGGTAGGACTATCAAATCATTGAATAAAATCAAATATAAAAATACTCAGTGAATAAGTGTGATCTAATAAAGTTCATGCTTTAATTTTTAACATAACACATAATTGTTGAACATTCACAGAAACACAAACAGAGTGGTCTCAACCAGAATAAGGGAAAAATTCATTTCAACATGTATGATATTGTAGTCAGAGGCTTTTCTCTGTCTTGCCCAGGCCCACTGAACCGATTTGACTCCCACCTGCCAGTCCCTATAGAATAATCAATCACTCAGAAGCTAATATTGATATAATTGCTTAGTCAATAGCTTAGGTTATTACTGGCTAGCTCTCACTTGTAAATTAGCACATTGCAAATAGTCTGTATATCATACATGGCCATGGAGTTACCTTCGGAGTTCTGAAATCCTGTTTTATGGATAGCTTGCTGGCATCTCTTTCTACATTACCTTCTTTCTCCATCTCTGCTTGGATTTCCTACCTAGCTATATTCTATCCTGCCATAGGCCAAAGCAGTTTCTTCATTAACCAATGGGAGGAAAACATATTTACAGAGTACAAAAGGACATCCCACATCACCTCCCCTTTTCTTTCTAATTAAAAAAAAGGTTTTAGATTTAATATAGTAAAATTATATGCAACAAAACAGATATCAGGTAAGAATCAGTTATAATAGTCAGTCAATTTCTATTTGATAAAATTAAAGAAAACATTTTATCATCTAGTCTATCTTTGTGAATCTAAAATTTTATATTTATAAAATTTATACCTAATTTATACTTTAACATAATTAACTATGATTGTAACTATATACTGTGGTAAATTATAACTAACTATATATTAGCTAATTATAATTAAAAGTATAATTACAATGATATATTATAATTAATTATAACTAAAGCTATAATTATAACACTCTGTCTTCCACTCCATCAAAGACCCCAGAAGGATATAATATTACCTAAGTAAACTGGAAGAACATTGTAAGCAGTTTCCAAAACTCTAGAAATGACAGAGCTATCTGGCTGCCAGGACAGTCACACAAAGTTCTTTTGTAACATTGAGGCATCCATCTTCAGTCTATAGTCCTAAAGTATCTGAAAGACTTCTCAGTAGAGCATGAAATTTGAAACTCTCTTGCCTATATTGGCAGTTTGTTGGTCATTTTTCTCTATGTCCTTTAGACTGTCCTACAATTTCTTCCATGAATCAAAAACCATGAAAGACTGTCCCATCTTGCTTTGGTAAGTTTGGTAGTTACTTTTCCTGTGGGTCCTTCATGTCTACTTTATACAGCATAGAGTCAAGCATCCCAGGTAAAAGCAGGTTCTTGCCCAAATGACTAGACTTGACATACTGAAAGCAAACTCCAGAAGGAGTTTCTTCAATGCCCATCACCCTTTTGAAGTAATTGGTACTGCCAGAGATATTTCTCACTGTCGAGAAATATCTACATTTTTATAACATTTTAAATGCCATATTCTGCATATCTTGAAGTGTTTAAGATTATATCTGAAATATATCTTTCCATGTCTAGAAAGCCTAACTAACATAATGATAAGTTTGACTATTATAGATGACTATTAATTTGTATTTTTAACTATATATTACATTTTTAAATGAGCTACATAAACAGAATACCTTAAACAAGAGTATAAAAAATTGACCTTATTTGTATTGATAAACCAAAATCAATATCAATGTAAAGTATTCATTTCTATACCATATCCCCCTTTTTCTTTTCTTTAGAAAGAGATTGATTATGGCCATTAAGCATGTATAACCAACCCCTTTAAGTGAAAACAAACATTTATAAACAATATTTTGAAAATTTGTATGTAGTTGTTTTTACTACTCTTGCTGATAATTTTATGGGGATCCTGAGAAAATTAAGAATTCTCATTAAATCGTGGCTGTATTAGCCTGTGAGGCTGCATTGCCTCAGTCAATTGCCTTGAAGCTGCTCTGGATGTTGGATCACCTGGGCCAACACTCTCATAAGAGACCTCTCAGGGTGATTTGCTAGATAAAACCACAGCTTTTCATCTTCTGTAGAAGCAAAAGCTGAACCTCTTTTTCAAAGCAACATATTCTTAGACCCAAATTTTGAAGTCAAGACACTTTTAAAATATATATGTTGGTTTATCTTAGCAGTGCCCACCATCAAATGTCTCTCTTCAGTTAACTCCTTTACAGTCAAATAATTCAAAGAAAACAGAATAGTATACCTAATCCAAACTCTCTGTATATTTTCTATCTTTATATTGTGCATGATAACTTTTTTATTCTATTTGTCCTTTAAGGACCTCAGCTTATTATTTTAAATGGCTCCTTTTATCTGTGACTCTGTCTATGTTATATCCTCTCTCTCTCAAGCCCATGAACATTTATCAAGTACACCGTGACCTGTTTATAGGCCTTTTTTCTGAATCTATCTTTATTGTGTATCTGTAATTATTTTTGACCAGGTGAATTTTTAAAATGTTAAGCATGTGAAATAAAATGGGTTAGACTAGCAGTCTCCCTAGAGCTACCCCCACTTCTCCCAAGCCCCAAATCGGGACATCGGCCAGGATTTCCTACCTAAGCAGGATGCCAGGTGGCTTGGTATCTGAAGGCAAGGCCACTCAGACCCACGGAAACAGTAAGTCTATAGTCTGTAGGTCGGGCCTAGCTAACAAAGAGATAAAGGATGAATAGAGAACACCAGATGTCCCTAGACAAGGACAATGCTGACAAGACTGAGCTTTTCCCTCGCCTCAATTAAAGTAGCCAATAGAAACCATATAATCATATATCTGCTTCTGTAAAATATAAATAATAGCTCTAGACTGTAAGGGGAATGCTCAGCTTTTTGAACGCTATAGCATCCTCAGGTCTGAGAAAATAAACCCTCTTGCATATTGCATCCAGCTGGTCTCACATCTTGCGTCTTGACAGTGGATCTCTGAGAAGGCACCCAGGTGTCTGGGGTCTTTCACATGCATGATTAGGACCAATGCTGCAGATTTTGCTATTAACTCCATCCCTTTTGGCTTTCTAACATGGCAGAGGTATGATGTTCACTGCCAGGTCTGGGAGCCACCACCACTGCCCAAATTCTAGAAATGCAGTGGGTCCATATCACCATCAAGAAACTTGCAGCAATCTACTAACAAACCCATTCAAGTGCTCCATAGCAAGACCTCCCAAAAGATCCATTTGTGTTGCCAGCATGAACAAGGAAGCAGTCTCTTAAAGGAGCTGCACAGCTGCACATCTGCTCACCGCCAGGAGACAGATCCTATCCATATATACACATTCTCTCTCTCTCTCTCTCTCTCTCTCTCTCTCTCTCTCTCTCTCACACACACACACACACACACACACACACACATATATATATAAACAAATAAAAATATTTGATGTTCATACACTTAAATTCTCAATATTTTCAAATTTTAGTACTCATTAGCTTCATATAAAGGTTCAATGTGATTTAATTCAAATCCCTGTCAAGTCATCTTTTCAAAAAATATATCAGCAAACTCATTATAAAGTTTATGTAGACAAAAGAGCTAAAAGAGCCAGGACAATTTTGAAGGAGAGTAACGAAGTAAAAACTCTGACATCTTCCAGCTTCTAGATGTACTATAAAGTGTCATACCTGAAAAGTGTGTGGTAGTTGTGAAAAACTTAAGAAGATTGATGCAGGAGAAATAAAATCCCAGAGTTACTAATAATAATAACTAATACATATAACTAACCTTAGCAAATGAACAAAGGCAATACAATGAATGAAAGGTTGTCTTTTCAACAAATAATGCTGGAACAATGGCACAACCACCTGCAGGGGGAAATGAAGACACAGATATGCATCATTACAAATTAGCATAAAATAGATCACAACCAATACCTTAAATGATAAGAATCCTAGACAGAAACAAAGAGAGTATATAGTTTACCTTGCGGTTTGGAGTTTTTTTTTTTTTTTTTTTTTGGTAAGGCACTGAAAGTAGAATGCAAAAAGAGGATTAAAAGCGCTAGTCTTGCATGAACAAAATTCATTTGCTCTGAATCTCTAACTTTCTATCTCTGCTCTGCTGTGTGTAGTATTTTAAGCCTCTCTATGTCTATGTTTAGATCTATATTTCAAAATTGTCATAGTAATCTCTAAATTTGCTTCATAATATGTTAATTGAAATTTCAGTTAGAAACATTGCAAGTGACAAACTTATCTAGTTGTAGTATAAAGAAATCACAAACCAACAAGTGAAAGAATATTAACCCCTTGTCATATGTACAGTTGGTAGATATTTTCTCCCATTCTAAAGATGCTACACCTTCATTATGTTAAGCCTTTGTTAGACAGAATATTTTTAATTCAATGTAAACCCATTTATTTTTTTCTGATTCTGACTTTGATTTGTTAATTCATTCTTTCTCTGAAAGATAGATATTTCCACAGATAGATATAGTGCATCTTAGTCATACCTACCTTCTTCTTCCTTACTGTAATGCTGCATAGACCCTCTCCTCGACATAGTAATATAGTTCTTTTGAAGCTTCAAGTATTTTATTTTAATCAGCCTATTGGCTCTGACTGATGGGAGAGGACCCGGCCCATTGTAGATGATGCCATCCTGAGGCTGGTGGTTCTGGGTTCTATAGGAAGGCAGAGTAGGCAGCATTCCCCTATGGCCTCTGTATCAACTCTTGCCCCCAGGTTCCTGCCGTGCTTCAGTTCTTTTCCTGACTTCCTTTAAGGATGAACAATGATATGAAAGTATAAACCAAATAAATCCCTTCCTTGCAAATGGTCATAGTGCTTCATCACAGCAATGATAACCCTAAGGAGGACACACTCCCTACTCAAGAAACCATGAACTTCCAATAACTCCTTAACTATGAATAGGATCCCCAGATGCCCTTCTTCCCTGGCCTGGAATTTTAGTGAGGTTGCTCTTCTGCAAGTCTTCTAAAGGCTGAAGATCTTATCCTATTGGAAATAAAGATGGGAAATGTATTCTTATTTTTTCTAATAGCTTCATACTATGTATCTTATATTATAGCTTTTAATATCTTTCGAGTTGATCTTAGTAACTGATGGAAGATAAGCATACATTTGTTCGCTTGCTTGTTTGCTCTATGCAGGAATCCAGTTTTCAAATATTTACTTTTGGGGGCATGATGTTAAATGAAAGAAACCAGGTATAGTTAGGTAAATGTCCATGATCTTCCACCCTGTGGAAATCTAAGAAAAAGTATTCTTATAAAAGCAGAAAAGCAAAACCTGTTGCCATACACATTTGGATAATGGCAGCTGCTGTTGTAACAATGATGAGAAAGAGGAGGATGGTAGTGGCCATAAGTAAAAGCAATGATGTAGGAGGGAACTATTTGTCTAATCTGCAGAATACATAGCCCTAATCATTTCAGGATGGATACTAGCACTCAAGTCATTAGTGGAAGAATGGACACCACTAATGCTATATGCACACCACTGTAATGTAAAGACTCCATTGCACAGAAATTACATGAGATCCAGAACAGCAAATTGTAGTGAAAGTCTCCATTCCATCTGCCTGTAGTTCTTTCTAACCCATGGAACATACAGGCTGTCTCCTTTTGTTTTGGTTTTTTTTCATGTAAATGATTAATACATAAAAAAGCAGTGGAGTGGAGTTTCTTCAGTGTATGAAAGAAACATCTTTACATTTTAGTATCTGCAGTGATATTAGAATTTCTCCTTTTCATTATTTATTCATTAGACTGTTGTGGAATGTTTGTTTAAGTAGTTAGAGATGTATCATGTTTGTTTATGTTGCATTTGTGTAACTATGTAAACATGTGTTGCATTTGTTTCACCTTCCCTGCCTGAGGCACCTGATGGGTCTAATAAAAAGCTGAACATCCAATACCTAGGCAGTAGAGGGATAGACAGGGCTGGCTGGCATAGGAAATAGGAAGGAGGAAGAATCTATGCTCAAGGAGAAAATGAGGGAGAAAGAGAGGGAGCTGTCCAGGACCAGACAGCCAGGCAGCACCTGCCATCTGGACACTGAGGAAGTAGGAAAGTAGGACATATAGAACTAAAGAAGGAAAGGTAAAAAGCCCCAATGCAAAACTTAGATGAATAGAAATAAGGTAAGTTATAAAAGTTATAAGAGCTAATGGGACAAGCCTAAAATCAGGCCAAGATTCATAACTAATAATGTCTCCATGTCATTCATTTAGGGGCTGGGAGTCCAAGTAAGCCTGCTACATTAGACATCTATATGTTTAATTCAATTAGGCTAGGGCAAACATAACTAGTAAGAATTTATATATGCTCTTTGCTTTCATGAAAATTAAAAATTAATGGAATTGTAATAATTCAACATTAACTTCATCTTTTATAATGTCGAGGATGTTTCAAAATGTGGAAGTGTTCTCCTGTATTTTGTATTACTCTTATTGGTTGAATAAAGAGCTGCCTGGCTTATAGATAGGTCAGCCCTTAGGTGGGTGGAGTAGACAGAACGGAAGTTCTGGGAGGAGAAGAAAGGAAGTGGGCCAGT
>JAQHUG010000120.1:4911069-4925015 GCA_028555095.1 Dicrostonyx torquatus
GAGGCAGGTGATCTCCAGGGCAAGCAGGCTACATAAAAAATCCACATTGTCCACACTGGCCTATTTCTATTTCAGTGAGAGATCCTGACTCATCAATAAAAAGAAACTATAGTATAATGAATGAGATCTATGTTTTTAATATACTTTGTATAATTCCTTCAGAACTCTCCTTTATGTCTATTTTAAGATATACTGTATCCATGAGGCTTAGATTGGTCTTATGCCAGGTCCCCAGGTATCAGTCCAGAGTCAGTGTTCTCCCACTAGCTTGAGTCAGCTGATTATGTAGGTTTCCCCCTCAGTGGTGTGGCTTGGGCAGTATATGGAGCCATGGGCAGTGGGACCAGGATCTAATTCTAATGCATCAACTGACTTTATAGAACTCATAAAGATACCTTGCTCAGCCTAGGCATGGGAGGGAGAGGAACTTGGTCCTGCCTCAATGAGGTGATGGAACAAACTTTGTTGACTTCCCAGAGGACATCTTACCCTCTCTGAGGAGAAGATAGGGGGTTGGGTGTGGGGAAGATTGGGGAGAGAGGGAGGAAAGAAGGGATGGGGAACTGGGGTTGATATGTAAAAAAAACAAAATAAATAAAATTAATTATAAAAAATTTATACTAAGGTACCTTCAAATGTATACCTTCAAAGATTTTAGGACAAGCTCAGGGAATCCTGCTGAAGAGAAAAAAAGAAGAATTGTAGGAGGTAAAGAAGTCAAGGAAGTCACAAGAAAACACACAGTATCAACTAACCTGGGCTCATAGGAGTTCACAGAGACTGAAATGACAGCCTGGGATCCTGTATAGAAGTGGTTTAGGTCCTTTTCCTATATGTGACGGTTGTATAGCTTGGTCTTCATGTGGGACTCCTAACAATGGAAGAAAGAGCTGTCTCTGACTCTTTTTTTCCCAGTCTTAATACAAGTTGAGGTGCTTAGTCTTACTACATCTTGCTATGCTGTGCTTTGTCAATATCTAGGGAAGCCTGCCCTTTTCTGAACAGGAGGAGTGTATGGGGGTTCAGAGGGGAAGTGGGGAGAACTGGGAGGAGGAGGGAGGAAACTGCAGTTGGGATGTAAAATAAAATTTTTGGAGGATACCAAATCTGCTTTTGCTTCTAAAGTAATTTGATCTAAGCTAAGAAAAATGGGTGTTTAATACAGTTTGTGCCTGTGTGAGGGCTGTGTACTGTTTCTGAATGTCTCCATGCATTTGCTCCCCCCCCCAAAGCAGTGTTCTGGTCCACTTGTATAAATTCATCAGAAAAAAATTAACTATCAATACTTCCTCTCCTATGCTTCTGTTATAGAGATAGCTAATATTTTTCAAGGCTGCTTTATTAAGCAAAGCAGGCAGTTAAGGGGAATAAACATATTGAACAGCAAATTATGCAGGATGGGGGTAGAAAATGGATCATCAAGATAAGGCATACTTTTTGAAAGCAACAGATATAGTAGGGTGGGATTTTCAAGATAAGGAGAATAATAAAAGTGGTCATCAAGACAGGGCTTCACACTATCCCGCAATGCAAGCTTAGTCGTCATTTCTGTTCTTGACATTTTTATTTCAGTTAGTGCATCCTTCCATCCTGGTTACAGCCACTTGATCAGGGATGACTGCTTAGTGCTAAATAGTCCAATCAGGCATTGGCTTGGGTTTGTGAGAAGGTTTGCCTCTTTGATCGCAGATTAGATTGAGATTAGCATTCTCTCCATCACAATCTGAAAATGAAGATGAAACCCAGAGATACCAAGCTCAAATATTAAAAAAGAAGACACATGCACAACCCATGTCTCAGTTATTGTTCAATTGCTGTGATAAGATCCCATAAAAGGCAGCTTATAGAAGGAAACACGTAATTGGTGTCTTAGAATTTCAGAGCGTTAATCCATCATCATGGTGAGGGGTGGGGAGTAAGCAGGCAGGCAGGCATGGTGCTGGAGCGGTAGCTGGGAGCTTATATACTGATCCACAGTCAAGAGGCAGAGAGAGGGAGGGGAGAAAAGAAGGAAGGAAGAAAAGAGAGAGAGAAGGAGAAAGAGATCAGGGGGAAGAAAAGGGAGAAGGAGAGAGAGACTGGGCCTGATGACAGCTTTCAAAATTTCAAAATACACCCCCAGTGACATACCTTCTACAGCAATAAGGCCACACGGACTAATCCTCCCTAAACTGTTCAACTGAACCAGATGTTCAAGTATGTAAGACAATAGGGATCATCCTCATTCAAATTGCCATAGCCTGCATCTTTGTGATTATATTTCTATGAATTACAGTTCATATGAACTTATGAACCTTTATTTTATTTTTAATATCTCTTTGTAAAGCAAAACCTATTAGAAGTAGACTCTGTGTTACCTGTCTCACAAGATGAAATCTCACTGATTTGTAAAATTGCTTTTTTCATTATTTTAATGAATCTTATTTTATGGAGAAAACAAATTAAATAATTTATGGGGCCCACACAATTAATAAGAAACATAAAAGCCAATTTGCACCAATTTTAAGGTCCTTGACTTCAACTGCATTGGAATTCTGACTATGTAAGCTTAACACACACTCAAACTTCTGACTTACGGTGATTAATCTGTATTGAAGTGCAGAGGTATCAGGAGAGTCATACATATGTGTCAGCACATGTGATTGTATCCGTTGGTGTGTGTTTATATCTGCATTTATGATTACTTGCCTTGTTGGATTTTATTTTACTTGAAAAATATGCAATCACATAGGAAGGGTATGTCCTTAAGGAGCTGTTCAGAATATGCTGGCCTTTGGGAGATTTTTCTTAATATTGTAAATTTCAGTGGGGTTATTCATCCTGAATGTGATCAACATTATCTCATGGGCTGGGCCAGGAATGGATGAAGATAGAGAGATGATGTGGGATTCCCCTGTGTATGCTTTGGATATGTTTTATTACCATTGGTTAATAAAGAAGCTGCTTTGGCCTATGGCAAGGCAGAATAAAGCCAGGCGGAATATATATATATATATAGATAGAGAGAGAGAGAGAGAGAGAGAGAGAGAGAGAGAGTAGGCAGAGACAGAGAGATACCATGTAGCTGCTGAAGGAGACAGATGCCTGACGGAACTTACCTGTAGGCCAGGGCCTCATGGCAACACATAGGTTAATAAAAATGGGTTAATTCAAGATGTAAGAGGTATTTAAAATATGCCTAAGTCATTGGCTGAAGAGTGTTGAATTTAGTATAGTTTCTGTGCAATTATTTTGGTCTGAGAAGTCGGGAAATAAAGAAACAATCTCAGTCTACAAAAAGCAAGCTGAGCGTAAACACTCATGCTTTCCTTGCTCTGTGGTCTCGACTGGATGTGATATAAAGCACACCTGCCTCTGTGGCTTCCCCTACTGGGATGGATTGTAGGGGAATCACATTTACTTGTATTCAAATTCACTTGGGATAGTGAGCTAAAATAAAACTTCCTTTTAATTGTTTTTGTTAGAGTACTTTTTCCAAACAGGAAATGGCACCAAGACAGAGTTCTTGCAGAATCACCTATTCAGTTGTCAGAATGATCAAGTCTTAAGAATAATAAAGGTGTCCATTATTAGCAAAGGTGTGGTTATATAAACTCTATTCTCCTCTTAAACACAATAGGAGAGAGTAAATATATTAGTTGAATCAATAAAATGTTTAATTTTGAGCTCATAATCATACAAATTAAATTATGGAATTTAATCTAAGATAATATGAGATAAATTGCACATATACAAAAGTTTCAATCTTATCAGAAAATCTTTTATTCAAATAGAAAACAAAAATGTCTAAATACCAGGAAAAGGGAATATAGAAATAATTTTTTAAAAGGTACATGCATACAGTGATTTACTATATAGTAGTTTAGTTATGGTTCCAATGACTCTTTGTATGTACTGACTTTCAGTTCTTATTTATGATAAAGTGTGTGTGATTTGGCTAAACAATGCTAGGCCATTGGAAGAAAGAGATGGATGGTGGAATGGGGAGTGTGGCGGGGAGGAGTAGAGCGAGGGGAAATGTGGTCAAGATATATTGTATGAAGAGAAGAGCCTGTTTTCAATTAAAATATGCTCAGTCATAAGTTCCTAATATACATGTTCCAAAAATACTACATGAAATGAAAAGGCATGTAGCAAGTGGCTATTTCAGGATAATTGCTTGTTACTTTAAAAGATACACTATTTTATATTTCCCTAAGGCTGTTATCAACAATGAGAGGAACTTAAGCTAAAACATGATAAGTAATTTGACTTCAACTTTTATCTCTGCATTTCCAGCTCCTCCATTGATGTGAGGTGTAAGGTGAAGGAGTGGTGTAAAAAAATTGCTCAGCTAATGTTTATTCATGAATCCTTATGACCTATGTGTTGTATTTGTTTCCTCAGTGGGAGTTACACCATTTCCATGAAAGCTCATGGGCCAGGGATTGAGAGGTAAACAGATTCAACTGACACAGAATTATCCAATTCCAAACTAAATATGTCCTCTGGAATCATAGAGTCTTATAAAAAGGGATTGAAGATTGTCATACACCATTGTCTGAAATAAAACATGAGGCAATTGAAGCCATAAATTCAGGTTCTTTTCACTGAAAAGAAACATTTTTTGGTGAAGTGAACCAAGGAATTTGTGAGAATCAACAAGTCATTGGTTGGGCCAGAAATATATGAAGAGAGATATGAAATGGTGAGAGGGTACTCAAGACAACATAACGATAATGGAGAGTAACAGATGATAGAGCCATAATGGATGAATAGGACTTGAAAAAGAAGCACTTGAAGACCATATTTGCATCAGTTGAAAAGTAGGACAGGGCTGTTTGAAATATTTTGTGCATTAATGTTTAGAGATGCAAGAGTCCTCAAATGGGATGATTCAGTGAGTTCACATTGATTCATCATATGTTTCTCAGGCATCATAGTTTTTCTTTTATTACACATCCTATCCTGTGAGTATCCAAACTCCTTCCATATGCAAGGTTTTAGAAGGTGCAATATCAAATGACACCTCTGAGATATTGACACTGCCACCAGAGAGGAAGGTGTTAGACAGAACATCAATTAACAGACAACTTGCAAGGACTGTTGTGGTCCCTGTGGAGGACACACACACAAACACACACACGTTCTGAGCTATTGTACAAGAGATGGGTTTTGACAGCCAAAGTCTCTCCACACTTTTGGTTTTGGTTTTCCCCTACAGTGAGCATATGGCATACTTGAGCTAATAGCAGATTTTGTATAAAGCCAGGTACTCAAGACCTCCTGTATCCCACTCTGCCTCCACTTCCTCACCACTGTTGTGCTTCATTGAAACAAAGATGCTGTTTTAAATGGACATAGTGGGAGATTTATCTCTTCTTTAATAGATTCTCATACTTAAGACTTGAAAACATAATTTTCCAAAAGACTTCTCTATCATGCTATTTCTTAATAGTTGCAAATGACCTAAGCCTCAGACTGCCAGTGCACACTTGCTTTCTCTTCCCACACGGTACTGTTTACCTCAGCATGTAAGTAAAAGCTCCTTAGCTTTACCCTCACTGTGATTCTTCCTTTGAAATACGATTCATATCTAATGCATTTGCATTATACCTTTATTACCTCTGAAGTGAAAGTTGTGGTTTAAGTGACTTCCAGCTTCTAGCACAATATAAGGATTAGGGAAGGTACAGACTTTTTGTTTGAATAAACCTTTGATGATGTCCCTTGCTCCTTCAGGATAGGAAAGAATTGTAGACTGAACACAAAGAAAATAAATTGCAGTAAGTTGATAGCCTCCAAAGAGAGAAAATCTGATAGAGACACATTTGGAGAGAAAGGCCAAGTAAGGAAACCATTTATTTCACTCCAGAGTGATGCTTACAACGGTCATCATAAACTAGGCAATGTTCCTTCACACCCCCAGTGAATGATTTGAACAGAGGTAACTTCACAGAGAACTTTGTTTCTCCCCACAGGGCTTACATAGAAACTGTAATGGACCCTTTAATTCTAATAATTCAAACTTAAGGCAGATATAACTACTTTTCCCTTAACAGCACAATCAGTGTACCAGGAAGTATATTTCCTGGAGTCTCACTAAAAGTTTTACAATACTGAAAATGGAAAAGAGTAATGAGCAATTTGGAAGGCTCTAGAATGCTTATGATCTTCTGGCTGTCTTTTAGGCATATTTGTTTTAAGGATTAGTGTCTTCTGGTTTCCATAGTGATACAGAGAACTAACGTAAGACTTAACTGATACTGTGTCCTCCACTGGGATCTGCTACCTCCAGTATAACCATTGCTTTTTGGATTCTGTAATTTAGGAAATGGGTCATAAAAGCAAATTAGCTATCACTGTTAGGAAATCTGTGAAGTAACAGGTAGTGTGAGAATCTGGAGATTCACACATTGAAACATGTGAAATAATAAAGGAGGAGTTAAGGATTCCATGACCACATTTGAACCGATGGGGCTCAGAGAAAAGATCTGACAAAGGGCTGATTCTATGTGTCATATGAATGTGGTTCAGGTCCACCTTTCCCCAACACTCTACACTCAGTTCTTTACATCCTCTTTCTGCTGGAGTCTCTTCTCTTCCACAATGTCTTTAGTCCTGTACCATGATGAAATACCCTGACAGAAGCAGCTTAAGGGAGAAAGGGGATCTATAGTTCACAATTTGGGGTTAAGAGTCCACCATCACTGGGAAGTCAAGGCAATAAGAAGGAACTTGAAGTGGTTAGTCACTGATATGGGATTCCCCTCAATATGCTGTGAATATGTTTTATTATCATTGGTTAATAAAGCAGCAACTTTGACCCATGGCAAAGCAGAATAGAGCTAGATAGGAAAACTAAACTGAATGCAGAAAGAAAGAAGGCAGAACCAGGGAGACACCATATGGCTGCAAAAGGAGAAGGACACAGTGGAAACTTACCAGTAGGCCACATCCTTGTGGTGATACATAGATTAATAGAAATGGGTTAATTTCGGGTGTAAGAGCTAGCTAGGAATATGCCTGAACCATTGGCCAAACAGTGTTGTAATTAATAGAGTTTCTGCGTGATTACTCGGGTTTGGATGGCTGAGAAACTAAAGTGCAGTCTCCGCTTATAAGTCACATTATATCCACAATGAACAATGGACAATGAATTAATGTTTAGATGGCAGTGCTCAATCCACTTTCTCTAGATTGTTTCAGTTCTAAATCCCTTTCCCAAAGAATGGTCCCAACCACAGCGAGTCTTCCCACATTCACTAGCATAAGCAAGTTTACCCACACAGATATGGCCACAGGCAAACATAATCTAGACAATGCCTGGGGGCGTCTCCATTCTCAGGCACCTCTAGGTTGTGTCAAGTTGATAACTGAAACAAATCTCACTGGTACTGTTGCTCTTCTCCATGCTTTAAAAGATCTCCCTGTTCGTGATTCCCATTAGCAGTTCTCACTGGGGTTTCTTTCTGAACTTCAAGCTTCCTTACCTCGATCCATACTTGATTTCTCTGCTCATCTCGCATGTGTACTACACCTGAACTTGACAAATGTAAAATTGATTCTTATTATCAGTTTGTTGTGACCGCCTCGACCAGCAAGGAAGACGCAACACTGGGCTCTTCTTTCAGCAGTTTACTCAGGAACCTTGAACAATCTTCTGACCCCGGGAAAAACCTCCCCTCAGCCTAAATAGCCTCTGGGTGACCAACCTCAGCAGGTCACGTAGGCACTGCGGGTAGGTCCAGGTATGCAGAAGAAAGCCAGATCCTAAGCCTAACCAAATATGGAGTTGTTTTACCATGGAGAGGACTCACCATCGGGAAGGTGGAAGGCGGAAGCCGGTGCCATCTTTAAAGGTGCTGCTGCACGCAGCTCTCTATATCAGTTAGGATTTTTTTTCTTTTTTACATATTTTAATGTGTATGGAGCATCAAAATAGCAAAACTCTTCAGATATTATCTTATTGGGGGAAATTTCTTCATAACTGGTGGCGAAACAATAATATTTTCTGTTTTTAACCCTTTTTTATGGTTTTTAGGCAAGAAATGTATCTCTGAACACTACAATAAAAATCCCCATTAAGACATCTGAAAGCCCAAAGAAAAAATGGCGTGAAGAGATAACAAAAAAAGTTTTATTGGCAGAACCTACTTACAAAATTCAGTGTGTGTCTTCAACAAAGAGATATAACTAGCAAAGCAAGTGATGTGCAGAATTAATTGAAGAGCATCAAATTAGAACTACGTTGAAACAGAATATATGTGCACATATTCTACTGAGAAAATTAACGCAGTCTTTGGAATACCTCCCAGATCTGTGGCAGATTTTCCAAAGCGGCTAAGGACGCCATGCTCTCAGATCCTGATTCCTCGGTGGGTTCACAAATGAAGGCTGTGGCATACTTATACAGAATACTAAGTTTAGCTGTACAAAATAGGAAGGCCCTACGATAATGATGAGGTTGAGCCCTTAAATTATCCCTTCTCAGTCTTATAAAATTTAAGGCTCAGTATCAATGTATTTTTTTCCTCATAAAGTTCTTCCACTAGCCACCAGGATGTCTCTGTGGCCTCACTCAAAACCACAGAAGTCGTCAGCAGCACAGTTAGGTATTCAGGTCAAAGGGCCTCTCAATAATGGTTTCTTCCCCTTCTCTAGCCTCCTTCAGTGAGCGCACAGTCCAGACCACCGCAGGAGTTACTGGCCAGGGCTATAGCCTTTTCCAAACAAAAAACTGCCTGGAGTCCCCAATGGGAGTAACTGAGCAATAAAAAGGCAAGAAGTCCAACACAACAAACCAATTTTATTTGGTTGCACTCTTTGTTGATTCTTAAAGTTTTCTTCCAAATAAAAAGTATCACTTCTATAAAACTACCTTGGTAACTAATTACAGTGTTTGTGGCCCACTGGAGCCCTGGGTACATCTGTGAAAGGTGTGGGGTTTCATCAACACCACAGCTTATGACTTGGTGCCTTTGGTAAATATAGCCTAATACAGGCCTTTGTTATGAACTGGAATAGTAATACGTTTTTAACTTAAAAAACCTTTTGTGATAGAGTTAGATCCAGAGCTTTAAATTATATCCTCTTCTTGGTGGATCACTAATATTTCTATTTTTCTTGATTTCTTCTTAGAATATAAAAATAGTCTTTTCTGATATTTCATATAAAGTGATTTTAGCCACTTTTCCTGTACATGGTTCTTTTCCTGTAAAAATCACCCTGTAAATCACTCACAATTTCTTAAATGAAACTCTTGGGTGTCTGAAAAAATTTCCAATAGAAGAGTCAAACAAGAAGAAATGAATGGAGAATGAGGGGAGTTATATAGCTGTAGAAAACACAAAGCTTAAATCAGAAACTGTCTTTATTTTGTATCTGCTGATAGCCTACTAACATCCCTTCAACAAATATCCCTTATTTTCTAACACTTTTATATCCTAACCATTAATAACTTTAATATGATTCAGTTTCCCCATAGCTTAACACAGTATCTGATTGGATCCACTTATAAAGGTTTCACAGTTTTATCACAGTTTCAAAGACTTTGGTCTATAATCTTATTAAATATATCTTTTGCTTTTGAGCTGTGATGATGTAGAAAGTCACAATGGAGGCATGACATAGAAGAAACATCTCAGCTGATGTAGAAAAGTGAGGAGAAAGGACTGGGATCCTGTGATCTCCTTCCTTTTCTTTTTTTCTTTCTTTCTTTCTTTCTTTTTCTTAAAGCTTATACAAAGCAATTTATTAATAGAAAATTATTTGAGAAGTCCTGTTTACAGACAGTGATCAGGACAATCACACTTCCCTCAGGAACTGTCAGAGGGAACGGAGGTAATATTGTTAATCTGTCTAGTCTTCATCCCTGAGCTAGCAAGAGCTCTGAGGGCTGACTGAGCTCCCAGTCCAGGGGTCATGGTCCTGTTTCCTCCTGTGGTGCAGAGTTTGATATACAGGGCAGCAACATGGCTGCATATGGAGAGGACTCATCTCTGTCAGAGTTTACCTTCATTCCACAGGCAGATAGTTTCCTTGCCAGAAAGATCTGTAAAATGGACAAAGGCATCATTGAAAGATGCAAAGATGTAGCAGACACCAAATACATTCTCTCCTTCAGCCACTTGAGGCCCAAGGCTGTTGACTTGTTCTTCCTCTGTTTCCTTTCCTTTGCAAGGTGCCCAGTCTGAATATTGTCTGCATCCCAGATCTTCTTTCTGAAAAGCACACAATACCTGAAAACTTCCCACCTCACCCCACATCTTAAACTTCAACCGTTTCCAATGACACCAAACATGAGATTAAGCCTTTGATGAGTGGGCTACCAGATCCAAATGATAGCAACTTCCTTGCTGTGACCTTCCTTTTAATCTAAGGCATACACTCTGGAAGGATGAAGAAATAAGCTGAAGGTCAGTCAATCGGCAGTCTTAACCAAGTGACTTGGAGGCGGTTTCACATTGCTTCTCCAGGTGCCAGAAGAACTGATCCTGTACTGTTCACAGCAAGACTGGCTTTCTCTTCCACCTATTCCCACCCCTGCACTACTCCCCTTTTTAAGACTATGGGAATCATTTCCAAATAAAGCTATTTGCTCCAAATTTTGTCCCTAATATAGCTTTTCGAAAGCCAAACCAAAATTAGCGAAAAAGTTTAATCCAGTGGTTCTTCACCTGTGGGCTGCATATCAGATATTTGCTTTATGATTCATAAGAGCAGCAAAATTACAGTTATGAAGAAGCAACAAAATCATTTTGTTTGGCATTCATCACAACATGAGGGTTTGTATTAAAAACTGCATTAACTGCAGTATTAGGAAGGTTGAGAACCACTGGTTTAATCAAAATATCTGTGCCATTTAGAAGTCCCAAATATTTTGCTTATATCTTGCCCGAATATTTTCCAAGTCTTGAAGCTTGACTCCTTTAGAGTTTGATTAGACAATTAGCCCATGTTTATGTTTTTGCATATAGACATACACTTTTACCAACAACACTTAATGTGTGTGTATGACTTGGGAATAGATTGCTGTGTATGTGCACATTCATCTGTGACACACATGTAGTTTGTGTGTGTGTGCATGCATGTACACACACATACACACAGACAGACATATCTATACGTGTGTGTGTTTGTATGTTGGGAAAATGTGTGTGGAGATGTATTATGTGGGGTGTGTGCAGGTGTGTATGTGAATGTGTGTGTGTGTGTGTGTGTGTAGGTACATGTTTGCATACATGTGCATGATGAGATTGAAAGTGCCAGTCCTCACCTTTCACCTTGTTTGAAACAGGGTGTCTCTAGTTGACCACTGTTGTATATACCACACTCTGCCCCTGGAGTGTTCCAATTATCTTTCTGTCTCTGTATCTCATGGGCAAAATGGAATTACAGATACTTGTGCTAATGCACCAGTCTTTACATGGATTCTGGGGTGCAAACTAGGTCACTTTTCCCAAGACCCCACTGCCACTTGAATATTTATGATATATTTCAAATGTTACATTTCAATATGCATTGGGGTATATTATTGAAATGTATGTTCATCTGATTCTATCACTCTAACTTTCAATAATTTCATAGATGAGATAACTGATGTCCAACTATTCCTTGGAGCTTAAAATCACAAAATGTAATAATTAGTTTACTTCTACTGGGAGAGGTGCTGTTTGATATAGCAAATAAACTATAGTGTTTCCAGCTAAGTTTGAATTTTAGATAAGTAGGTATTTATTCTGGTGTATTATATATATCAAAAACCAATTCAACTAAAATATTTATTTGAATATAAAACATTGTCAGATAGCCTATGATTTATCTGATGATGTTAACTTCAGTAAGTGTTGGAAACCACAAAATAAACTGCTTCTAGTATAATTTCATATTGTTCAAAGGGGTCTACTTAGGGCTGCTTGAACTTGCTAAGCATATCACCACCCACTTTGTCTCCCATTAGAAAAGTGTAAAGCTCTGCCATTTTACTTAAGGTAAACGAATAAGTTCCTGAATAAGCAACTTGGCATTTGATATTAGATAATATGCAATTCATATCTCAGGATACTTTGATATCAAGGATAAACTCACTACACCCCAATGTCTCTGAGGGTTTTGGCCACAAACCCAACAATCATCTCCACCCTTAGAAGATGGATACATAACACTCTGTCCCTCCTGTAAAAGCTAAACTCTAGGATTGCATTTTCTAAGCCTCCATTTTCTAGACTCTATGTAACTTACTGCTAGTATTATGAGTAATAAAGTGAAGACCGCTGGTATCCAAGACAGAGTAATACACACACACACACACACACACACACACACACACACACACACATATATATATATATGTGTGTGAAATAGTTTCTCTCTGTCGCATGGACAAGTTACAATTAATATTAAGAATCTACAAAGATACACGCTTTGGGATATATCTGTGAAGGATTGTCAAGATTAGCTTAATTGTAGTGAGTAGATTGAACCTCATTGTGGCTTGTACCATTTGATGAGCTGGGATCTCAAGACAGAATAAAAAGAGCAAGTTGAGTTCAAGGATTAATCTCTCCCTGTTTTCTCTCTGTGAATGGAGTGTGACCAGCTGCCTCCCACTTCTGTTGCCATTCCTTCCCCAACATTATAGATTCATTGAACTGTTATTTAAAATGGACTCTTCAGGCTTGAAGCTGCACTGATTGGGTTTTTGGATCAGCAATGAGGAATATAATTTATTCATACAGCTAGACAACAAAAAAGGAATGGGCAGATGAGTGCTTAAGAACTGGAGCTCAGTTAAAACTGATAAACTTTAAAAGACCATTGGAGTTTGATACATTCCATAGAAGATGTCACCTCCAGAGTAGAAGGAACCAGAAGCAGTGATCAATAATGGTCCTCAGAATGTAAATTGGGAAGACAGGGTATATAAGAAATAGCCATCCTCAGGTATTTTTAGCGATCCTCAAGCATTTAAGATCAGTTAGGTATAAAACAAATTAGTATCATATCAAGATTAAGGTAAGCTAAAATTTGAGGAAGTGAGTTATTTGCTCAGTAAATATTGGCATTTGTGTATCACACTGACAAACATAAGTGAAGTTTCTAATGTTAATGGGGCAAGATATTCCCAATCATGAAAGCTTCAACACAAAGAATAATGCAAGATAGAATTAATTCAGCTGCTGAATCTGAGGAATGAAAAATAAGACTATAATCTTGAAAATCAAATTATTCCACCAATGCCAGAAGTTTGTTCACATGATAAAAGTGCAAACTCATGTGTCTTACTCATTGAAAGGTTAATTTTTTTGTATCTTGATATCATCATGTGCTAAATATCCAATTCCTGATCCTGTGCTGATATTAAAACCCAACTTGCAGATCCCTGCCTTCAAGGATGAACATAGTTGGGAAGATAATGTTTACAACCAGGAGCAAGGGCAGAAGGAAACACTGGGTGGTTTCTGCTGCTATACATGGTGTTGAAGAGACAACAAAGCAGGGCGTTCACTGAGGCCCAGGAAATTCAGAGAAGCATTGTAGGAGAGTCAGACTTAGGCTTGACCTTAAAGGAGTTGCTAGTCTTACCAGATAAGGGTAGAAATGGGAGGATGTTGTGTCCATCAGAGTCTTTTTAGGGGAAGTTAGCAAGCTGTCCCCTGAAAATATCCAAATTTTGAGGATCTCTTTTCCTAGCACTAATAAAGGCATTTATTTTCTTGAAAAATGACAATTTGGTCTTCTTTTTGTTTATTATTTTATTTTTTCTACAATGAAAATCAAGACCAGAAAATAAAAGGGAAGTGCTTTTGTTAAAAACCATTTACATGTATCATCATACAGTTTACATACTATTTCAGCATATATCCATTTACCTAATGTACTTAACATTCATTTCCTCAAACAGAGATTAAATCCTGGGATTGAATCTGCCATGACTGAAGACCTAGTGAGTGCCAAAACAAAAA
>JAQHUG010000120.1:4964954-4987478 GCA_028555095.1 Dicrostonyx torquatus
ATCTGTCCATAATGCCAGTTGTTGGAGATTCAACAGTCTTTGCTGGTGCCTGAATGAGTAAGGGAGGGAACTTGGGCTATGGGGTAGAGAGGAAACAATACTTTAACCTAGCATCTCGCTTCTTTCTCAATAAGAGAGAGATTCTGGTAACGGCAAATTTTAACTAAGTTACAAGACTTTTACAGTTTTACCTTTAAGTTGTAAAACTCAAGTTTACATTCAACTTCTTCCACCACATACACAGAAACGTTCATCTAATTATCAGGTGGATAATCTAATGTTTAACAGTCCCCACATACAATCCTAGGTAGCTTTGGTATGCCTATAATAATTTCATATCTGGAATGGAAATCTACTTTCCTTTTAGTTTCTCTCTCTCACACTCTCTCTCTTCCTCCGTGTGTGTGTGTGTGTGTGTGTGTGTGTGTGTGTGTGTGTGTAGGTTGTGTGTGTGTCCTTTCTTTGAACTAGAAGATAATGAGCAAAACGCTTTTGAGCCTTCCACTCTCTGTCCCACTCATACACATATGTTCACAGAGTCCGACATCTTGAGTTACTGGTGTTAAGAGGGTCCTTCTGTATTTCTGTTGCTTTCATTGGTTGAATAAAGAGACTGCCTTGGCCTTTTGATAAGAGCAGCCCTTAGGTGGACAGAATAGACAAAATGGAAGGCTGTGGAGAAAGGAAGTGTGGCAGACACCATGCTGCTCCTACCTAAGATGGATGCTGGTTAGAATCATGCCGGTAAGCCACAGTCAAGTGGCAATACATATTGACAGAAATAGGTTAGTTTAAGATGTGAAAGTTAGCCAATAAGAGGGTAAAACTAATGGGTCAGACAGTAATTTAATTAATATAATTTCCATGTGGTTATTTCAGGTATAAGCTAGCCGGTGGCTGGGAGCTGGGCTGCAGTGGGACACAGCCTACTCCCCATCATTGCAACAAGTTACCTCAAATAATGGATCTGATTCTGTTTCCATAATAGGAGTTAGCACTTTTCTAAGGGAAATGGAGTCTGGTTGCAGTCTCTGGCACATTTGAAGCTAAGATAAGAATTTATATAAGATTTGGGGCTGTGACCTTGGGCGATAAAGAGTGTGCCTTTTACCAACCCAGCTTTTTTATTTAGCCTTGGGAGGAAGGCTAATAGGGAGATAACTGCTCGAAGATTGAAGAGTTGCTACCACAAGCAGCACAATTTTCTCTCCTCCCTCCAGTGACTCAGATGTGTGAAGTGTGGACATTGACAGTCCCAGAGAGTGTCTGTAGCTGGATTCTGGCAGCTCAAGTTAGGCACTGGGGTTTACCATTCTCTTTGCCTGACAGCCTCTGTACTTCTCATTCAGCTGCCCTCCCATTTAACCTTATTTTATCGTTTAAGTGCTAATCACTCCAAATGTCTCATCTTAACATTTACCTCGTGCAAGACCTGTATTAAAATTCACCATTTGCTCCATTTCTATAAATAAAACAATTTATTATTTTAGATGCATTGCATTGCTCATATTTTGTCACTGTCACTAGGCTGAATACTTAAAAACAAAAAAGACCCCACTTTTATGTTTATCTTGATACAATTATACAGACTAGAATTTTGTTTTAGTATTAATTGAAATTAATCAGGTTTGTAAAATTCTGCCAATGTTGGAAAGCAGGGGGAAAAAGAATAAAATAAAGGAAGGAAGGGAAGAAGGAGGAGTGAAGGGGGAAAGGGATAGAAAGAGGAAGATAGGATGGAGGATAGGAGGAACTAGATCAATTTAGTGTCAGATCTTAAAATCTCATTGGCGTGCAGGTAACTTTGCTAACTTCTCTCATACTTCAATATCAAAGTAAAATATGGCATCTCTGTAAAACTCTCCCCAATGCCCATAACTGCCACTCTGTTCTCACCTTTTCCTGTTTCCATCAAACCTATCCTGAATTTCTGGAAAGAATGAGCAGGCCAAGAATTATGATAGTAGGCAATGTCACACAATCACAAGCTCCAAAGTAGCAGAGAGGTTCCCGAATGTATCTCTGCATCCTCACCATAGTTTATGTGGGTGGAACATGCTAATTGCATAGTATAATTAATTATAGTTCTTTTCTTAATACTAACAGCTTAAGTGGTATTATCCTAAACTCAGTACTTTTCTTTTGGTGAAACTAAGCTAAATCTTGGTATCTATATTATTTCTCGGTCTGCTGGAAGCCCGACTTGCTAACTTAGGGTATGAGGCCTGCTGAGATGAACCTATGTGACAGTAAAACACGTACACCCACCATCAGCAAGCAGAGTCTGGACCGTCTCACATTTTCTATACAACAGTGCTTCTCAAATTAAAAACACATAAGAACACCTGCTGATATTACTAGAGCTAAAAGCCTAATTCAGTATACGAGGGGGGGTGGTGTGTGCAATTCTGCAATTCTAATAAGCTCCCAGGAAATGCTGATGCTTGTCATTCTCGCAACACTGAGTCTCAATGTTCTATAGCACATAAGTCAAGTGAGCCAACATGAGCACACTTCATCAAACCCTGGAGGGATTCCATTTCTGCTGGCAGAAATCCCCCCCATCAGCTGAAAGCCATAATTCAGTGTCAAAACTAATTTCAGCTAAATTGAAAGTTAACAGCAATCATATAAACCAGTGGTTATTGATTGGCCATGCATAACACAGCATTAGCATCCTATTGTAGTGACTCCCTACTCAAGCTCTCTGAGTCTTACTTTGCAAGGCCACTGTCTCACCTTAAGACTCTGGTTACTTACACTCACTCTCAGCATCACCAACCTTATCTGTAAAATAGCAATAGGGAAACATAATTACTATCTCTATTAGAGTCCATTCAGGGAACAGGAAACAGGAACTGCTCTTAGCACAAGGCTGAGAAGCACAATGTAGCACATGTTTTATCTACTTCGTGTATTCTATTTTATTTTCTGAGAAGCCATTTCCAATTCCTTCCAGGAAGATTTACACACCTCAGTGTAGTCATAATAACAATGGTTGCTACTGGCCTTCTCCTGTATGTTTTCTTAGACAGGCATCGACTAGCCAGCCTCAGGAGGATGCTGGGCTTCTGAGAGGGGAGTTTTACATCATTGGTGACTTAGTGAACTTTGCTTTTAATTAATTACCTTTTATAAAGTAAAATTTCTTTCTACTTTTGTATGTGATGTTGGACATTTTCCGATCTCATATAATAAAGGTTCTTTATAGTGCATTCTTACTGGTAAGACCGAGTTAAAATGAACACTTTCAGGGAGATCTTTCCAATGTTAGTGATACGTTTGGCATCTCCTTGGGGTACAAATGAGGTTAGGCTCATACTGGGGCAATTTTTACATCATTTATTAAAATCCTTGGGTCTTTGTTTGTTTGAATTTCCTTAATAGTTGACTACACAGACCATCGACCTTAGGAGAGGTCACTAACATTTTTCTGCTAAATAAATACAGTATTAAACCGACTCTTAGTGACTCACCATTACACCCTATTCTTGGTTGTCAACTTGACTACATCTGGAATTAACTAAAACCCAAGCAGCTGAGCATACCTGAGAGGGACTTTTTTTCTTAATTAAATCATTTGAAGTGGGAAGTCCCTCTTTTAATCTGGACCTTTTGAAGTGGGGAAATTTATCTTTGACAATGGGCCATACCTTCTGGTGGTGGTGTATATAAAGGACACAAAAGAAGGAAGCTTTCACTCTTTGCTTGCTTGCTCTAACTCTTGCTGACAAGTCCATTCCTTCACTGGCATTAGAGCTTCTTTGCAATTCTGACATATACTGAAGACCAGCTGAGACATTCAGCCTCATGGACTAAAGAAATACTGGATTCTTGAACTGTCCATTGGAAAACAGCCATTGTTAGACTAGCTGAATTACAGCCTGTAGGCCATTCTAATGAATGCCCTTTTGTGTTTGTATGTTGTGGGGAGCCACACCCGCTATTCGCCATTACAGGATGGCGCCCATATCCTGTGTTCCCGAATAATGGACAGGTGCATTGTGCATATGCGAAGGGTTTTTTCCACCTCGTCCCATCCCGCCTATCCCGTGGCGTCATCTCGTGCAATGGGTTGCAGCCAACCAGGGGCTGACACGTCCTAGGCGAGGAGAAGCCTCTATTTAAGGGAAGGGTTTCCCCGCCTCTGGGTCTCCGCTCTGGAAGCTTATGCTTTCCCTCTCAAGAAGCATTAAAGCGTACTGCAGAAGGATCCTTGTGTGCTGCGTCATTCTTGCTGGCGAGACGGTCGCGCGGGACAGTATGTATGTGTGCGTTTGTGTGTACATGTATGTGTGCATACATACATACATATATTTTCATTTTATGACCACTGTTTATCTAAAGAACCCTGACTAATCCACATATAGATCAAGTTATCTCTCCATTGTTATCAAAGGAGCTTTGTTTGCCATAGATGATGAGCAACACAGAGACCCAGAACTGGTCAAGGTACAGAGAATAAAAGATACTGCAAAATATTCCTGACTAAAGGAAGCATATATACCTCATGCCCTTCACCCCAATGCTCAGGGATCATTGCAGAAGAAAGGGCCAGAAAGAGTGGAAGAACCAGAAAAATACTGTCAAGGAAACTGTCTGGACACTTCTGAGCAGCTGAACATATGAATTGGCAGCAATGTGACAA
Organism: Dicrostonyx torquatus; assembly: GCA_028555095.1. NCBI lineage: Eukaryota > Metazoa > Chordata > Mammalia > Rodentia > Cricetidae > Dicrostonyx > Dicrostonyx torquatus. The sequence goes on from JAQHUG010000120.1 coordinate 4,969,603, forward strand.
TATACACACAATCTCTGCAAGCTTAAACCAGAACAAATCCCAATCTGGAGGAAGAAGCCAAATGCAAAGTTCCAAGGAGTCATTGGTAATCGTTAGCTGCTTGCAAGAGGATGGGTAAGATTTCTCTTAACGTATTCCCAGATAAGCAAACCACAGCCTAGTAAAAGGCCAGACATCTGAGAATATTTGGGCAACAAAATTGTCTCTATTGAATCTTTGTATCAAAGATCACAAAGTTGGGAGGGAAGGGATGAAGTGGGATCTTGGTGGAATTGTGGGAGGGGATGAATATGACCAAAGCACATTGTATGGAACTTTAAAGGAACAGACACATATTTATTAAAACCCTCTTGAATAAAATATATGGCTGTCTAACTTTAACACTCTTCTTCCTCTTGACAATATCCCACCAAGACAAATGAAGTTTTCATTACAGTGTAGAAGTACAATTAAAGCCCGATATACATGAATAGCACAGTTTGAGGGTAAATAAAACGGTGAAGAGAAACCGCTACTGAGAAACGTGCTATGTTCCTGAGACAATCCCAGCAATTAGCTAGTGATCATTTTACAGAAACAGAGAGCTATCTGCAGACCATGCTTGTGGAGATTATGGACATGTGACCCCAGTCTAAGCTGACATTCTGTTCACAGACAAAATTCAGAACTTCTCGTTTCCAGTTTCGTGGCAGAGAAAACTGAGCACATGGATTTATTTTTTCAGACTTTGGGGATTCAACCAAGGAGAATGAGTGGTTGCTAAATTTGAGAAATGGCTGAGAAAACTGCCTGTCAAGCTGAAATGGGGAAGAAAGGGGAGCAGAGAACTCACCCAATATAATAACTTCTGAAAGGCTGAAATGGTAAATGCAGGGAAGACAACATTAAGTAAGTGTTGAGATTTGTGGGTATAATTTAAGTCAAGGTTGGTTAGCAGAGTTCTGTGTCCTTCTTTAATGAAGTTTACCTATGAGTAGGCACAAAAATGTCCACCACTGGTTGGAGTTTTAACATGGAACAACAGCAAGTGGATCCAGAGTTTCCTTTCTCTTTTGTAAGAAGAAGAAGGAGAAGGAGGAGGAAGGCAGCTTCCCATAGCAAGCTTAACAGAAAACCTAGTAAGCTAAAACCAAAGAAGTTCTAAAGCGTTTTTAATAACTTAAGCTGGGGAAAGCTGGACATGGTTAAAATAGGGGTCTTGTAATATTTAATAGTGCATATCTCTTAAGTGAAAGGTAGATAGACAAAGCTGTTGTTTTGTGACACAGGTATTCAGGAGCAGGTAAACTAGAAAGTTTTCCATACTGCTTCAGAAGCTAAGCTTTTCCCTGAAGGTTACATGAAAATAAAAACTATATCCCCAAGCACCAGCACCGGGCATCTACATATTTAGTGTCCACATGCTGAATGTGTGGATATGACTGCTGTATTCTACTAAAGGGTAGGTAACTGGAATATCCTCCCAATGACTATTGAATGTCCAAATACAATTACAGGGTCTTTCTGGACTTTGAATTAACCTTGAACAGTCAGAAATGTTTGAGCTCAGGACAATTCCATACACTAAATCTTTTATTCTATTTGTAAAGGCATAAACAATAAATGTAATCACCTTGCATTCACATCCTTGTTATAGCGATTTCCTACCCAGAGACAGTAACTATCTTAATTATCTGAAATGGCTTAATACCACAGTCAGAAAAAGGCTGGAGCTGGCAATAACAATAAAGTTAAAAAGGGTCCTGGCTACTTTATGACTCCATGGAACCATTATGGTCCTCAGGATTGGAGTGAGACAGATTAAGAGAGGACATTAAATTTTTAGCTTCCTCAAACAGCAGTGTGGTTATTGCTTATTAATTATACCAAAGGAGTACAACTAATTAGTTTAATAGGCAGCATTATGTATGCCAGCGAGAGATCGGAGGAAGGCAGTGTGCCATATAAAATTCTTTAGAGGAGTAACTGACAGCATCTATTAGCAGAGGCTCAGCACACCTAAGACAAATTGAAATAAACACAAAAGACCCAGAGAGCTTGATTCACTGCCCTTTGAGTGCAAATTACAGTTTGTGCATCATAATGACAATTTTCTCAGGGATGAGGTTTTCCTCTTCAAAGACAACTAGAAATAATTTTCAATCATTTCTTAGCTCTCCTCCTCTCTGAATGAGAAAAAGGGGGAGTGGAAGTGGAAAATGGGAGAGAGATGCCTGGATGTTCGTCAAGTACAGCTATTATGGGAAAGGCTGTAGATTAAAAGACAAGCATGTTTTGAATTTAAAAGATGTTTCCATTATTTTTAAAGACACATATGAGATTTACATATTTTAGTGAGCCTGTTTCTCTACTAAATGTTAGTGCTTTAATTTTTCCCCTTTTACTTGTGAATTGGAGAATGTATCTGACAGTTGCTGTAGTTTGTACAATCTTGGTTTCTAGTGTGTCTCTATCATGTCAAGTGTCTTGTATATATACTTCTGTAAAACACTTACTCCCATTACATCAATTATTTTATTAATTTGCTCTGCTTTTTAATGAAGGAAATAGATATTCTAAGAATTATTGAATATCTAGTTTCTTCAGATATTTCAGTGTTTAAAAACCATGCTAAAATTTCGATGTAAGAACATTATTAATGGGGAAGAAGGAAGAGAGGGAGGGGAAATTGGGATTAATATGCAAAAAATAAAATTAAATTAAAATATTGTTAAGGATACATGGTCATGATAGTTCAAGAAATAGGAAATTTTTTTTAAAAATTTTGTAAAAGAGAGGGAAACTTTTGTAAAAGAGAAGAAAAAAGCAAGCTTTCAGATCTATAATATTAGTACAATGTCTGAAAAAAAAGAAATAAAGGAAAAAAACTAAGACAGTAAATTACAAACTAGAGCAGAAAAAATATAATCTTAGCCAAAAAATATTAAATGAACATATAATGTATATGGGTATATATTGTATATTTATACACATATATCTATGTGTGCAGAAAGACATTTGAATTTTAATTTTATTCATTTATAGATCTTATTCTTACAGAGTTAGTATCTACTCCAGAATCTTTTTTAACCTCCTGTTTTATCTGTACTAACTCCATGGAGTCTGTGTCTTGAAATGCAAAGGCATTTCAAATTTCAAAGGCATGTCTGATGAGACACCAATATATTTCACTATCTCTCATTTCCTTCTGTCTGAATGACCAATCCATCTTGCTAACAAATCCTTCCTTGATCCATGTGTCCTTGTCTCATGTGGCACTGCTGACCCAAGAATAGAGATTCTTATGCCCATAGTCAAGTAGGTATCTCATTCGAGAAAGGTGCAGAGCTGTGTCAGTTAATCATGCTTGAAATTACTCTGTGAATTCCAGTGCCTGTTTAATATTGTCTTTCCTGGGTTCCTCGTCACAGCCACTCAGGACATAGTACATGCCATTTGTTCTCTGCTCCAATCTGCAGCATCCCTTAGCTCTCCATTTCACCATGGCAGATACTTTCCTCAAACCATGCCTCAAAGATAACAGCCACTGGGAGTGGTCCACCTATCTTACTTTGCTGTATCTACAAACATTGGGACGACTGGAAACAGAAAGAAGCTGTAAAATTTTATCCATAGTCATAGAGTCAGCTTATGCTTGAGTCTCAAGTTCATCCTCCCTGGTGACTCACAATGACTTCAGATAGCTGTTCTCTTTCTGTAGAATGATCACTGTTTTTAATAAGACACAATTTTAAAAAAGGTTATTTCCAGTCAACTCCTACTCTCCTATATTTTATTCAACTAACTCAAATCTCACTTTAATTTCACTTATCCATTGTAACTAAAACATTTTCTTAAATTGTCTATCATCTTTGTTACTTACCTAGGCCTATGACTTTATCAGTCATACTAAATGACTCAATTTTCTGTCAATCTCTTAAGTAGGAACTAAGAATCTGCTCCATGATGGCATCCTATTTGGCATCCACTCTATTACTTTTGTTCTAGTTGAAATTACCATTTTAATATGCTTAGTATCGTTGGTCTAATGCCTTCCTCTCCAAGTGCCAACACCTGCAATTTATTAGCCTGTAAAGGACAATTTTCTTTAATAAACAAAATGTGTGACTTGCCTTTTATCCACTTATAATTTCCCGATGGGATAACTAGAAGAGATGGCTCATTCAATAAATTGTTTGATTTGTGTTTGGATTCTTAGCCGCATAAACGTAAAAACAACAGACATGGATGTTAAGACCTGTGTCTCCAGTGCTGACGAGGCTGAGAAGGGGGGATTACTGGGGTTTGCTTGCCAGTCTACCTAGTATGCTGGCCTCCATACTCAGACAGACAGGCATGTACATATGCACACAAAGGTGTATACATACGGACAAACACAAAGACACAGTCAAGCCCCAGATCCTCATCCCCATTCAGGCCTGAATTGGCAGAAGACACAGAAGGCATCCTACCATACTTTTTGGTGGTGAGGGGGTAAAATAACTAGGAGACAAGGTGCCATCATAACAAGTACCATTCGAGATTTCTAGGCCTGGGCACAGAGGAGAGGAAAGGCAAAAGCTCCGTTCCATTGCTAGTGACTGTTGCAGTTCTCAACCAAGTGCCACCTATGACCCAACCAAGAGCTCTAGTGCTGGGCATCCAGGTACCACTGTGGTGAGAGCATAGAGGGTGGGGAGGTGGCACAGAGAGAGAGAGGCAGAATGGTTCATGGACTGGGGAGGGAGGTGGATCTGGAGAAGGGAGCACAGTGAGAAATGGGCTGATGAGAATAGCCAGATGGCCATCCAAGTCCAGGGAGATGTCTGGGCCTGGGCTATGACCAAGGGCCAAGCCATCATCAGGAGATCTGGAGCAGCCACAGGAGTTTGTGTTGATGTCTGAGGCTCCTGTTGCCACTGAAAGATGTGAAGGGGTCTGTGGTTTGGGCTGCTACCTGGGGCACCCAGTGTTTGAAGGTTGCACTGCCACTGGGCCATGCCAATCTGGGAGGCCTGCACAGTCATCTAGGGCCATGGTGACATCTCAACCCGTGCTGCTCCTGAGAACCATGTGTGGGTCCTGCCACAGGGTGGTCTGTGTTAATGTCCCTGGCCAATGTTGCTACCAGGAGCCACAAATACTTGGGGTCTGGGCCACAACTTCTGACCCTGTTGGTGTCCAAGGGCAATGCTGCCACAGGGGTCATGGCCATTCTGGTGGCCTGTACTGCCACCTCAGACAATGGAGATATCTGTGTCCAAGTTGCTGCCTAGGACCATCTCTGGGCCCATGGCCCTACCATAGCGAAGGGTCTGTATTGATGTCTATGTCCCATGCTGCCACCAAAGGCCTCTTAGATTCCCAGGGTCTAGGTCACAACCAGTAGCCCTGAGAGTATCTTGAAGGCTGTGCTGCCACCAGGGACATCAACTAGATAGGTATGTGGAGGGATGGATGAATGTGTGTATGGATGGATGGATGGATAGATGGATGGGTGGATGGATGGCAGACAAAATGGCAGACAGACAGACAGAGGATATGGGGGAAAGGAGTAGAGAGGGAGCAGAGAGAGAGGGGGAAGGAGGAAGGGTATAAGCAAAACTTTCTAGTGCTTCAACAAAATATAAACTCTCCCACTTGGAAAGCCTCACATCTATCTACAGTTCTGACCATGACTCTCAAGATTCTCCCACATTTTCTGGATAATCTTAACTCACTAGGTTTCTTTTCTTCTCTTGAAAATGGGAAGAGATTCCTTCTGTGTTACAGACAGCACAGTGAAAACTGTCTCTGTGTTTCCATCATTTTTTAAATTATTGTCTGATTTCTCAAGTTCCAATTTTACATATTTGCATCCTTTTATATTTTGTTGCTTCCTCTCTGACATATATATGTTTCATGAGAATAGCAAGCCTATCTAACTTGTAAACTTTGCTCAAGACATTTTGCTATACGATAAGTCATCTACTAAAGGTATACTTTTTTGTTATCTGATTGTAATATTTCACATGAAATTGAAGGAGAGACACATTGGTATGTACAGAAACTAAACATTGGAATCCGCAAATATTTCACGATAGGACACAGGAGCAATTCGTGTATCTACTATGTATATGCTATTTCTAGTGGGGAAATGGAATATCAAACAAGAATTATTGGCCTGGTGATTTTTTTAGCTATGAGTCATGGGATGTCATTTCTTTTCTCTTCTAAACAGCTATTTGTTTTCTAAATGGAGAAAGCTAATTCTCAGCTCTGATGGAAAGGGTCTGAGACATAAGTACATGCAGAAGTCCCAATAAATGCTCAAACTCTCTGTAAATTAAAACTTTACAGATATGAGAAGAAAATATGGTTTGCTTAGTACAACTCAAAATGTGATTAATTTATGTTTCAGAAAATAGAAAACTTTTAATTATTAGTCCTGTGCCAATCACCGAGCTGAACAATGTGTACTGTTTTAAAATTCACCTCAAATATCAAGAAAATGTTAATATATGAACAGATGCAGAAACTGAGGTCCACTGTCAGGAGAGAACTTTCCCCGTCGCTTGAGTGTCTGTTGATGGTAGAGGGTGAATGTGCATCTTTGTACATCATCGTCACTGTGACAAATGCCGTGCCTAAGAAGAACAGTGGAGAAGCAGAAAGACTTGTTTTCCATATCCAGTTGGGCCCATTATTGTGGACTGCTGGTAAGGCAAAGCAACGTGGCAGAAGGGTAAAAAAGGAAAGGGATGTTCATCTCACTGTGGCTGAGAGAAAGACAGAAGGGGGAACAAAGAGAGAAAGGAAGGGAGAGCAAGAGGCAGAAGAAATGGAGAGAAGGAGGAGAGAGTGGGGGGAGAGAGAAAGGGTTGAGGGGGAGAGAGAGAATGCATTGACCAATTACCCTTCAAATAGCATGACCACAATCCACTTTCTTCAGTTAGGACTCAACTGCTAAAGCTTTCAGCGTTTTTCTATCATGGCACACCCAGCTGGAACCAAGCCATTAATATCTGAGCCTGTGAGGGACATCTCAGATTCATACAATAAGTACCCCCAATACACAGCAGAATATTTGGAAGAGACAGCAGGCAATATGTTTGTAGTATTTATGTTTCCCTATTTCTTTTCGTATTCTAGATTAGCTACTGTCACTTTTACCAAGCATGACCATAGGCTTTGCCTCACAGCACATGGTATCCAAACTTCAAAAATTACAGTTCCAATGCAAAGTCACAAGTATCTTGTTAATTATATCTCCTTTCACTACTCCTATGATATATAATATACATATATGTATATATATTCCAACTATATTTGTAGCAATAGGAGCAAGCACATTCTGAGGTATATGTGTATGTTGCTGGGCTTGATGCCTGTTCCCATACATTGCCCTCCTATATTATTTTAAATAACAGCAAACAGGAGCCCAGATGTGTGTTCATGAGCTGTTGATGTGCCTCCCACAGACACGGACCCTACAGATAATTTCCACCTGCTGTCATTACCTTTCCTTTTTATTTATTCCTAACAGTTCAGATAATCTTGGAAATAATGTCCTGCTTCCCTCGCTTGCTCAACTTCCCCCTTTCTTTTCCTTCTAATACAAAATATTAGACATATTAAGCTAGTTATCTCAACCAGGAACCCCCAAGTGACATCAAAATTTTGATTCTAACACATTTAAAATATATTTATTACCTCACTAAAATGCTTAATTTTGTATCAGGTTTGAAAGACAATCTCATTGCTACACTACCTTGCTATTGTCTGTTTTTACGTACATCATATAATGGAAGAAAAAGTCAGTGTGAAGCCAACTTTAGTATGTATATGGAAAGGTTCAGGAATACGAAACTATGGCTAATTGCATCTGTCTGAATCAGCGAGTTATCTAAACATATCTATTATTGACTCTGTATGAAGAATGTTTCGTCTTTGTCCTAGTTTGGTTTCTATTGCTATGATAAAGGCCATGACCAAAATCAACCTGAGGAGCAAATATTTTATTTTCCCTTACAGTTGCAGTCCACCACTGAGGGAAGTCATGGCAGGAACTCATGACCAGAACCTGGAGGCAGAAATGGAGGCCACAGAGGAATGTTGCTGACTAGTTTAGTCCCCATGGCTTTCCCAGACTGCCATTTTATGCAATTCAGCAGTGACACCACCCATGGTGAGCTCTAACCTCATAATTCCATCACCAATTAAGAAAATTCTGCACAGACTTGCTTCCAGATCAATGAGATGGAGTCAGACCCTCAGTTGGCCATCCTCTCTTCCCAGATGTTAGGCAGATAAGAAAATAAACTGAACCACACACATTTTATTGTAATAGTTTAACAATTATTCCCTTAAAAGTATTCTCTTGTCTTTTTAAACTGTAACCGCATAGAAATAAACACTTAGCATGTACAAAATACGTTTTGAGACAGGCTTTCACTACATAGCTTTAAGATGGCCATGAACTTATGGAAGCAATTCTCTTACCCCAACTTCCCAAATGTTGTAATAACAACCATGTGTCGTGACACCCAGTCATGCAGCATATTTGCTTTGCCAATAGCCCAAGGTACACATTTTAAATCCTACCTGGGGAATATATCTGACGGAGTAAGGTCCACATACATGATGTGGCTTCTGACACTCACATTTCAGTGTAGGGATTGTAATTTGACGTGGATTCATATTATATACCTTTCAGTTAAAGATTTTTCCCTTCTTCCCTATGAAAAACCTGCCAATATTAGGAAATAATTAACATTCCACTGCTTTCTCTATTCCAAATTAAAATTGCATGGCAGATGTGTGGAACTAATCTGATCCATATGAGCAGGATCCCAAGCAAGGAACTCATTATCTTCTTTTGTTTATATTCTACCTTGGGTTTGGAGTTCAGTTCTGGGGTCTTGCTAAGTATAAATCTGAGGGTAATGATGTTTGGCGGAAGGAATGTGGCAGTAGTCTACAAGGAGTGATGCATACTCAGTAGACATTTCATCAATTAGTTAGAAATGACAATTCTTGAACAATATTTGAGAATTGTGTATAGGATGTAACACTCTAGAAAGCTAAATTAGGACAATAAATGAATGTTACAGAAAAAGCAATTTCAGTCCACTCTGCCTTGTGTGGGCAGACCTTATTGTATTGTTGTGTTCTCAATCACTGGAATGGAGGAAAGACTTAACAAGGAGGATTTTTCAAAGTAACAACATCCCTAGCAGGAAAGCAACATACTTGGCGGAAGCACCCGTAGTGCCTTCTCCAACCCTTGCACTAATGGTATTTCAGGATGTATGTATTCTTCCATTGTTCTTTAGCTCCCATGTCCAGTTCTTACTTAGTCTAATGTTTTACTCTACCTTCCCTGGCTCGTTCTGGGGAATTTCCCATGGAGTCTCACATGCTACAAACATGTACAACTTCTGAATAACACCCACAGTCCTAAATATTTTAAATTGCCAAAGATTGCCACAATTCTTTTACAAAACACAATGCTTTGTAATATGTATACATGGCATCAGGATTTGTCTCAGCTTATTATTTCTCTTAGTCTCTTTTGTTATTACAGCAAAATTCCTGAAAAACACTGCTCAAGGAAGTTTGTTTTTGTTCTCATTTAAGGACACAGCCCATCATGGAAGGGAGGCCTGACCACAAGAGTCAAAGGTAGATGATCATACTGCATTTGTGGATAGGATAATGGCTTATTCCTAACTTTGTTGAACTGTCTGATGCCCATCCAATACCATTGACATATTTACTAGAGTTCACAAAATCTGGGCTCTGAAATCCATAGGAAGTATACTGAAATATGTTCTTTTAGATGAAATAAGTATACTGAGGAATCTGTGTTTTCTGCAACATTCACAAGTTATTCAAATTCAAAGTCTGAGGACAATTTGTCCCCAGAGTTACTACTGCAGTTGAATACATCATGCAGAATTCACGTTTGCCACAGTGCTGAGGTGAAGCCTAGGGAACTACGTTTAAAACATGGAGAACCTGCATTCATAAATTGATTGACACCATCTTTCCAGCATGAACCCTCACTTGGATGGGAGTGAATCACTGCTTAACCCAGGAGAGGACTGTCAAAAAGTGAGGCTATCTGTTCAGATCTGATTCCTCTGCGTGTGCCCTGTTGCTCTTCTGCCATGTTCTGATATTATCCAAACCATGATGTCCTCCCAAGAAGCAGAGGAATGTCAGCACCATGACCTGGAACTTCACAACCTCCAGAACTGTGTGACAAAACAGCCCCCTGTTCTTTACACATGACCAAGTCTTGAGCATTCTGTCATAACAAAAGCAAACAGAGCAAGTCCATCTTCATGATCCTGTCCAATGAACACTGTGATCTTGCAATGTAGTGATTTGTAACTTGAAGGATGGTACTCTGGTCGGTGTTTTTCAACTTGATAAAATTTAGAGTAGCCAAGGTAAAGGGAAACCTAACTGAGGAATTGTTTTCACTGATTGTCCTGTGGATATAATTTTTGAGTCATTTTTCTTAATTACTAGTTGAATAGAGAGGTCAGACAACTGTATATAATGCCATCTCTAGGCAGATGGGTCTCAGGTATATAAGAAAAGCAACGGAATTTTCCAGGAGAAGCAAGCCAATAATAAGTGTTTCTTCATGGCTTGTGTCTCAACTTCAGCTTTGGTTCCCATGAATGAGTTACTGTAAAGTATAAGAAGAGACAAACTCTTCCCCACCTCCAGGTTTCTTTCTGTCCATGTTTTACACAGCAACAGAGAAACAGTGTAGGACAAATGGGTGCAATGCAAGAACAGAGCTAACTCTGCAATGTTTTTGCCAGAATCCTCTTTGGTGTAGAGGAAGGACTTCTGAATAATTGTAGTATAGAGAACTCTGATCATCTTCTGGATAGTATAGTGAACTCTTACCATCTGGATTCCTAAGCAGAGCTGATACATCTACTAATATTATTTTACCACAAATACCGACAGACACATATTTTATTCATCTCTCTTCATTTCTCTTCATAGACATTCATTTGTGACAGCATGGCCTCTTCTTGATTACCCAATATCATGTTCATTCACAAGACAAAGAGAATCATTCACATTCCCCATGTGTTCAAGGGGAGGAGAGAATGAGAACAATAATGAAGTATAATATATTTTAATATACTTTAGTAAAACAAAGATATGAAATCAGGTTTTATTTAGTAAAGTAGAATGCTTAAAAAGAGCCACTGCAGTAGAATAGTTTACGACCATGTATAAGGTTGTTATAATGTATGCCCCATAGATAATGTCGACAGTGCAATATATCTTAGAAAATACAAGGATTTAAAAGTTAAGTATGAATAACCATTATGTCAATTGATGGTCCCAGAAAAGATGACTCCCAAGAGTATCACAGCCGTGTTTGTTCCTGGAAAGCCAACCTTTGTAGCTTGTTCTCAGATGTATGATCCCTTGAATTCTTAAAAATGTAAAATACTAATGATATGCCATTTGTTATATAAACCCCAGGTAGGGGAAGGCTTGCAGTCTTCTTCTTCCAACTGGATTATTTTTATATGATAGTCTTCCCATTCACTTTTTTTTCAACTCTACCTTTCTGACACAACTTACTCTTGATAGCTGTGGTCCAAATGCCTAAGAGAGCAGAAAAGTGATGAGTAATCGATCTTCTATAGATCCTCTATGCTGATGAGTAGCATAATCTTTACCTAACAGGGTCAAATGACTCTCTTTACTGTTATATCTCTTCATTGGAGAGGTGGTTTGGATTCCTATACCACTTGGAATCAGTGAAAAATAATGAGCTACTCTATTTTCTTTTTCTAGCATTATCCATTGGCTCTTCTGGTTTTCCATAATCTATCTAGCCCATAAGTTTGTAAATAGCCTCTCCATAGATCTCTATTCAGTTATCTTGTATGAATTGTTTATGTCATGATTTCCTGAGTAGCCCTCACTTGGATTTGAGCAAATGTCACTTCAATATCTAGAGAGAGTCTAGAAGGTCTAAGCAACTTTAGAGAGGCTTAATGGCTGGTCCATAAGAAGAGAGGTGAAGAATGAAAGGGGGTTGTATGAAGCAGTGTGTCAGGTAATTGTGGTGCCTTTTCTGAGGTTTCAGGATTCCAGTCTCAGTAATAACATGAAGCCATACTTCAGCACCAAGCCTTGGCATAATCATACACAGAACAAGTAAAAGGTCCCGGGGATTAAAGGGCCTGCAGGCAAACCCCAGTTCTGATATCCATTTGCTTTGCAAGCTTAGCTCACTTGCTTCATCCCATGCCAGTTAACTTTACACATTATGCTGACTAGACCGCCATGTGCTGAGAATGAGTGTTGAGCTATTTCTAAAGAGAACCTTGACTATTATGACCTCTTTGTACTTCACTTTTTCTAACTGTGTGTAGGAGAGGTAGAAGCACCTACCTTATAATAAACATAATATATAATACTATGCAAAGCTCAGCTTGCCTTACAGTAAATTACCTATAAAATGAAATATCACGATTGTCCTGTAGCAAGGTTCATCTGGATTTGCTCTTAAGGATACATAGCCGGACACAAAGCAGATCCAAAAAGGAGGATGGCTCCAAACAGTTCCCATACAGCAAATAGACGGAAGTGGTTATGCCAGATGGTCATCTACACCCTAGCACGCAAGAGTACAACAGCAAAGTCACTCGGTATTAACGCAGTGTTGGCCTCATACTAGAAGATAAATTTTGCTCCAAACTATTTTTTCTAGATGTTTGGAAGTTAAATCATCTACAAAAAAATTATAAACATCTTTTCATGATCACTCTTCAGTTCCAATAGCTGTAGTGGCCTCTTTAGAATCAACACATAACCTCCAAAATGCTTCCCAATAGCATTACATCTTAACAATTGAAAGTAGAATTTAAAAACATGTCAAGAACTCAGGTAAGTCTTCTCCTGGCCCTTTTAAATTTAATTCTATTGATGAATGTTAAGGCTAATCACTTGGAATTGATTTCTATTGATTTGTGTCTAATTGAATTCAATTAAATGTCAGTAATTTGCATTGAGCAAATTAAATGGCACAGACTAATTGGATTAAAGGCATTCTCACTGAGGTGTAGAGTGGTCATGAAGAAGAGCCCATTGTGATGTGGTTTTAATAATGGCTCCTGGGCTGACATATTGGAAAATTATTAAAGCTCAGCAGATGTACTGATTATTAGAATACCCTTTTAAAAGGATAAACTATATAGGTCTTGTAATTACCTTGAAGCCTTTGATTCTATCATCTGCAAATATTTGAGGCATGTTTAAAAGAGAAATTCATACAAAATTTGGCTGCAATTGCCAGAAATAAAAAAAAATGCATCTTGAAAGAACAGAGAACCAGAGAAAAGGAAGACAGCATTCAATTCAGGTGATTCACCAGTTCCATTGTTTTGAAACTTTAACAGTTAATTGTTACATGACTACATGTAGTTGTTCATCCTGAGTACAGCTGCTACAACCTCAACCTCTGTGCCTTTTCTGCTTCTGTTTCATTCAAATCTACAGCAACCCGTGCTCGAAGGTGCATCCTGCCAGATCTTCTAATTCTAATCCTTGCTAGTCTCATTTATATCCTGAGGCTTTTCTTTTGGCATTACTTCAAGGGCATAATAGTATAGAACAGCTAGAGCTTAACTATCTATATGCGACTAGGAAGTGTAAAGCAGAGAACAGCTCGGGGAGCACAACTTTGAGCAGCATGAATGGAGAAAAGTTATAAACTGATTATTTGTGTCCTTCTATAATTCATATGTAGAAATTCTGACTCCCAGTGGGATGGTGTTGGGTGGCAGTGGGGAAGGGAGTAGTCTTTGGAATTATTTAGATGAAGCCACGAGAGGGCTATGGACTATGATGAGACGGAAAGATGGAACTGACTATATAAACTCTCTCTCTCCTTAATACAGGGAAAAACAACTTTTAAAAAGTCAGAGAGAGCACTCTCAGGAGAAGTAAACCTGGCCCGAAACTTTAATTTTGACTTCATAGCCTCCAGAACCATATGGAGCAAATTTATGCTGTTTTAGGAACCTAGTCTATGGTGTCTTTCCAGTCAAGTCTTGATGCTATAACAAAATGCCTTAGAGTATGAAAAGAACCACACACATAATTCTCAGATTTCTGATACATATATATAATTCTGATAATTCTCAGATATGAAGATTATGAAATTCAAAACAAGGAGTTAGCAGATCTTATCATGGGTGATCAAATGATTAATTTGTACTTGGCTTCTCTCATGTGCCTCACATGACAGAAGGGTCAAGTAGTTTTCTTCAAGCCCTTTCCATAAAAGCACTTACCTGATGTTGGAGGTGCACCCTACATGACTTGTCACTCTCTCAAGATGTTGTGACCATGAAGTTGGGTAGGGATGTCAAGATTTCAGTGTCTAGAATTAGTAATGATACAAAACATCTGTTAGGCAATTGATGAAAGAGTGCTGCTTTGTTTTGGGAGCCCCAGGATGCTTACAAATAAAACATCTAGAGCTTACAAAATATTATTTAACATATATTTTGGAGCATAACCCAACTTAAAATTTTAAGATTTCCATTAGAATTGAAACCGAGGGTGGGATTGATCTTTCTTCCCACTAGTCTCCCTGGAGAAAAAAACATCCATCCTGACTCACTGTCTGTCCACATGACTATGGCAACCTCTGATTGAATTCTTAGGTTCATTGCCTTGCTTTGCTTTCACTGGTACACTGGCACCTCATATACTTCCATCTGCTTTTGCTTGATCAGGTTCATCATCTCTACGGCAGTGATTCAAGAGTTATTTCAGAAGATCAAATTTTAGTTGACAAATGCCATGTAAGGAATTTGATCCAGATCCAACGTTGCTGCTATATATACCCCATGCATCATTTAATTAACATGAAACTCCATTTCTCACCACTTATGGAACACTTGTGTGTAACTCTCTGTAGGATGAGTTCTGTTGCCTGGCCTCTGTCACTGAACAATGAACATGTCTCATATTTTAGCTGGTTATGGTTGTACTGGGTGTTACATCCTAAGTTGAATTATTCTTTTGTGTTCTATAGGCCTGATAAAATTGGTGATTCAAAAAGGGTCTGGGTGGATGGAGGAGATAGTTCAAAGACAGATAATAGGGGAAACAAATGAAATGTACAATAAACAGTCACTCTTCTAGCAGAGCTACCTAGCCACTTCTGTGAAATCTACCTTGGAAATACCACAACTGACAGTCAGAAAAACAAAGCAACAGAGAGCTCTCTAAATCTACAACATCTTTTCTGCCATTTCACATGAACACAGACTCGGTGTTTCCAGGGATTTTTTCCTCATGTTTGTGGTATGGACATATTCACTGATGATTTTACACTTGAGAAAAGGGTATACTGCATATTCATTTTGTACTGAGGTCATATAGCCGCTTTAGGTAATGTCTTCAAAATTACTGAAAGAGTAATAAAACCTAATGTAGAAGCCACCTCATCTTAATTCGATACTTTAAGACCTTAGTAATCTGCTCACATAATTCTTATACTTTAGAAAACGCGCAAAGTTGACTCTGTAGCCATTGATTTTATCACACATTTGTGGAATAATTCTGCACAACTAATATTTCTGTTTCATCTTAACTATTATATAGCCCCAGTCTTGAGAGATGCTCAGGAAACAAATCTAAGGGCTACTGGGAATCGCCAGGGCATGCCTACCTTCCTTTTTCTACTTAGATGCTAATCAATTGGCATGCCTTCATCATCAGACCATAAGATCCTGAAGGACAGAATCCATGCTTTACCAACCTGTCTCTCCCCAACATCTGATTGGGACTTAGATACCTAGTGAGTAACACTAATGTTTTCCTATATGAATTCAACTTGACCAGAATTTTTGGGAGAAAACAACTCATGTAGCTATATTTCCTTAAAAAATATTTTGTGTGAGAAGTCCTTCTGTATATGTGTTGCTTTTATTGGTTAATGAATAAAGTTGTTTCGACCAGTGGCTTAGCAGAGTGGAGCTGGGCAGGAATACTAAGCTGAATGCTGGGAGAAAGAAGGCAGAGTAAAGGAGAAGTCATGTAAACTACTGGTGGGGACAGAAGCACTGGAACCTTGCCAGTAAATCCACAGTCATAGATTAATAGACATGGGTTAATTTAAGATATAAGAGTGAACCAGAAATATGTTTTAGCTATTGGTCAAACAGTATATATACACATACATATATATATATATATATATATTCTGAGTGATTATTTTGTGGTTTAGGCAGCTGGAAACAAACACACAAACTCCTACTACAAATACTACAAATATTAATGTTAATGTTCTTCCTTTGCCCTCAGTTTTATCCTAACCTATCTAAAAACCAAAGTGAAAGGATTCAAAGTGGATTAGAGTATAATATTTTGAAAAGCTTTAAGAATGTTGCTATCTTAGTAGTTTGCCTAATGAATACTGGAGACATCTGTGCCGTCCTGGGTAACATGATCACCCCGCCTGGTAACTAAGGAGACAACCCAGCAGACCAGGCATCATCCCATATGTTCACATTTTCCAGGAGCATCTAAGATATTCTTCTTTAATTCATAGAATATAAGATTCTGGACAGGAGCTGAGGAATGTGTGGTCTTGCATCTCTCTTACTGCTACAACAGCTTTCAATATTCTATAAAGGAGACTAACAGGTTAGACATTGATGATTGTGGAGAACTGGGATGTTGCAGATTTGGGAATAATTTATCTTGGAATACCTTTAGTACCTTTAATAGCTATCCATTGCTTCCTGTTTCTGTATCTGACCCAGAATCCTAGTAACTATCAGCTAAAACTTTTTGAATTTTGAAATATATTAATTTGACAGATCACAAGTTTCCACCAACCCAAAAGTAAGAAAACCATCAAAGAGCAAGTGAAACTTAAGACAGAATTTCTCTGTTGTGCTGTAACTGGGCCTGCCTGATGTTTCCACCAGGGGCTCTGAACATCTGCTTTGATTTATGACATTACCTTTTTCTGTAATGAAAAAAGTTCAGGAACTAGTAAGATGTATCTGTATAAGGGTGGTTGCTGCTATGTCTGTTGCCATAATCCTGATACTGAGAACCTACATTATGGAAGGAGAGAACTGACTTGTGCGAATTTTTATCTGACCTTCATGTGTACTGTGGTATAAAAATACACACACATACACACAGAGAGACAGAGACAGAGAGACAAGAGAGAAATACATAAATAATAAAACAATTTCATGAAATAATTTCTACTTTGTACCAAACAGCTTTTACTTTGAACCATCATATTCTGGGTAAACTGAATCTTGCTCCCAAGCCATGGCTATGCTGTCACATTTTCTCTTCCTGATCTTTGTTTTTCCATTGATTTTAGGCTTAGCTGATTGTGACTGACCTTCGATGAGGACACTTTGTTGCAAATGTTTTGAACACCATTATTTTCTTTCAATTATCTACATGAGCAACAACCTTCCCACACAAAGAGTTTTCTATGTGTTGCTTCCTGGAATGATCAGAACCCTCTGGTCAGCACAGAGACCACCTCCTAACCCTCACACACACACCTGACAGTATCTGCTTTGATGTAATCTTTTTGCAATTCTTCCAGGCTTTGAAAGACTTAATGTTTTCTTCTATGCTTCCACCTGTTAGGGACCTTTTGCCCAAATAATTACAGAAGGTCAGCAAAGGCCTTTGACTTAGAATGTTTAACAGAGCCAGCTAGGACATTTGACTCTAGGAAGCTAACAAAGATACGGAGGCCATTGTCTCAAGGATGTTTGCAGAGATTCCCCTCTTCCTTAGTTAGCTATCCACAAAAGAACGTTTCTGTTTACACAGGTGTGCTAATTAGCTAACTAGTTGTTCATTACCCCCAG
>JAQHUG010000120.1:4994434-5011567 GCA_028555095.1 Dicrostonyx torquatus
CCTGTCTAAGTCCTGCCCTATCAAATGGACCAGGCAGCTTCTTTATTTAACCAATTAAAGCACAGAAATAAAGATGGACCCACCTACATACCAGGGTAGGGGCATGGGAATTAGAAAAGTAGTAAAGAGAAAAAAGATGAGAGTGAAAATAATAAAACAGAAAAGTTAGGTGAGTACTGAAGGAGCTCCAGTGAATACTGAAATTACCCATGTTTGTTTAATTTCCATCTGCTTAAAATACCCCTGACCCCAAAAGGTAGGAGTAAGACAAAAACCTGCATTAACATGATACAAGGAAATGAACAGACTTATTGAAGGCTGTGGGCTACATTCTTAGTTAAAAATTTTGTTGCTAGAAAAAGATAATTATGGTTCACACCTTCGACCAAAACATTGTGAAGGCAAACCACTCTCTGGGTGGAACCCATTGTTATCTCTCTAAAGGAATAGGAACTTAGTAGGATCCTTATACTTTTGTTCAGGGTAGAAACAAATCTACTTCTCTATTCCTAAAATATAAGGTCTAAATGTTGGCCACACCTGTTGAGTATAACCTTGAGAGAGCAGAACTCTCTGATCTAAATCTAGGTGGGCCCTTTGTTTGAGGTAGAAACATTGGAGGAACAATTGTAAGTTTCAACTCTGTCCTTTGGTCAGGGTGGAATGGCACCAACTTTGAGCAAGCTAAAACTCTGACCTTCAGACAAGGTGGAAATAGGCTTACATTTTTGGGCTTACAATATTCACAGCTCATATTGATTTCCTTGGTGTTTATTCATTTCATATTTTATCAATTTATGCACTTGTATCAAGTATAATACTGTGCTCACCCACCACCCTCCTTCGTCTCTCTCCTCTTCCTGATGTCATCCATTCCCTTGGACAATCTCACTTCTATTTTCATGTCAAACAGCTGTCTGTCTTTATCTGTCTATCTAGCTGTCTGTCTATCTATCTTTCTATCATCTATTTATCACCTACATATTATTTTGTACAATTGTATAAGCTCCAGTATCTACGTATAATTGAAAATATGAGACATTTATTTTTTGAGTCTGACTTAATTCACTTAACAAGGCAATCCCTAGTTGTATTCATTTCCTAGAAAATTACACAATTTTTTCTTCTTTGTGGCTTACTAAAACCCCACACTTTTTCTATCATTCATCTGCTGATGGGCACCTAACCTGATTCTATAATTTGGGTATTGGGTATTGTGAGTAGCTACAATGAATATGGCTGTGCAAGCAAACAGGAAATGCCACATGTTAGCTCTAACCTTGACTCAAAGATTGAAAACTTAATGTACATGGGTCACGTAAGGTCTTGCCTGAACACATACTGTTTGCTCAGAGTTGTACAGAGGTTTTATTATCACCAAATAGAGGCATTCAACAAAGAATAGCCACTTTCTGAAAAGCATATATACTTATTTTGGAAAGTGGGGATTTTGATAGCAACAAGACAAAGTCTATGTTGGAAAACTCAACCAGGTAATGAACTATATGTTAAACAAACTCACACAGAAATAGAATTTTGGATAAAAACTAATTTTGCAATAGAGACAATAACTTTACTACTCTAACTTTACTACATGGATAATATTCTCTGAAAAACTCAAACTGCCAGGGAACCCTGGCAGTAGACCAGGATCTATGCCTGATGCATAGATCTAACAAGAACTAACTTGCTTGTTGGAACCCATTCTGTATGGTCGGATGCTGTGCTCAGCCTTAATGCAGGGGAGAGACTTGGTACTGTGCTAACTTAACGTGCCAGACTTTGTGATTCCACATCAGAGCCTTTACCCATTGGGTGGAGTGGGTGGGAGGTGGGCTGGGGGAGAGGCAAAGGGGAGTCAGTAGAATGGGTAAGAGGGATAACTGTGGTTGGAATGTAAAATGAAATCAAAAAACTAAAACTCAAAATAGAAAACTGATGTGTTTGTGGAATATTCCTCTACCTATGACCTACTTACTAGGGGACCCAGCCTCCCAACCATTCAAATCCAATTCCCTTAAGCAAGGAGATGGTCCTCAAAACTGTGGGAGGGAGTGGTTTCGTTGTTGCTGTTGTTTTTGACCCTACTCCTGGCATCTCCCCACTCTTCATCAAATGCCTGCTGAATAAATTAAACATTGCTACTATTGAAACAAAGGAAATCAACTCCATTCTTACATGGACATTTTTCATAAAAGAGCCAGCCATGTCATTGTCTCCTCTATTTTTACTCCACAGATGTTTCTCATTTGAGAGGGAAAAAATGAGAATGTTGTTATCGACCAATGACCAAGGACTGATGAAACAAATGCATTTAGTGTATGTATTCCCAGTTGTGCTTCGAAAATTCTAAGTCTTTAGTTCTCCAAATACGTAAGAACACGATTTTCTATAGATAAACTTTCAGTTGTGTGCTTCACATCCAAATGGATGTGGGGAGATGCTTGCATAGTGTGCAAGTGAACCCCATGTGAGACATACTAACACCAGGACATGGTATTACATGGAGTATACAAAGTCGGAACACAGAAGTGACCCCATCACCATGCGACTGGGACTCTTTAACTCATCTCTGTCTCATACAGTGAGGGAAAACTTTAAAGGACTTTGCAGAGTTTGAAATTGAGGAGGAAAAGTTTAGTACTGTACTAGGTTTATAAACAAACCTTTTATTAGTTAGTTAAGATTATTATTATAGCATGTTGATAGATTTACTTTCAAGAAAATGTTGAATCTTGGTAATAGAGATGTTTGCAATTCTGCAGGGAAATATGCTTCCTTTGATTAAACCCTTTTATTATAATTTTATCACCATTATCATTAGCATCATTATTACTGCCATTATGTAAGTCATTAGTCATAATCATTGAAGTAAGGAGTTTAACTCTGCTGACATGAGCCATATAAAAGACATAATACTATTGAACTACAAATCTTTATTTCATTCTTTCCTAGAGAAAGGTAAGAGGAGAAAGAATGAGTATTAAATCCTGAACTAGGTAGCTGAAAGGAATTTGTTGATTTAGTTCTCCAAGAAAGCCTTGGCTTTTTTAGGTATCGCAACCCCCAGCTCACAGGTGAAAGAAATTGAACTAAAAGCATTTTTTTTTTTCCTGAAGAGAACAGTTTCCAAAGCAAGTTTTTGGCAGATTGTGTTGGGAGTCAGGGTTTACCAGTTATAAAACCATGCTTATTCCCATTATCCTCTTTTGAGAATTGATACATTTTATATAATGATTTGTAGTTTTTCTAAGTTTGTGTGTAATGAATTCCCTCCCTGTAGTAATAAGATGAGCAATAGCCCTCTGTCAGAGGACTTACCCTCCTTATAAATATGATCCTGCATGCTTTGAATAAAGATTCTGAGAGAGTGGCATCTCAGAGTGCTGGTGAATTTGAGGTGAGTAGCAATAATATCAGAAAAATGAGCAAATATCACTCACTCCCTAGCCTTTCTAACTCCACCCATCTCCATTAGCATCATCACATCTACTCTATAGAACCACAGCACAAAAACCATTCATCAATTAGTTATACAGGCTACATTTGTAAAATGACCCAGAGTGACATTCCCTTCTATGACCACTCTGGAGGTGCCTCCTACACCTGCAAAATAACCCAGAAATGGCATCCTCCCCATGACCATAATGGAGGTGCCTCCTACATCTGTAAAATGACCCAAAAGTGTCATCCCCTCCATGATCACCATGGAGGTGCCTCCTATATCTGTAAAATGGTGCAAAAGTGGCATCTGCTCCATGACCACCTCTAACACCCTCACCTGTTAGCAGCACATCACCCAGCTGCCTCCTTTCTTCTCTGTAATCCATTTGCTCTAGCTGACAATATGGTCTCTGCAACTCTACCTCCTTAAAAGGAGCCATTAGAGAAACCCTGTCTTGAAAAACAAAACAAAAACAAATAAAAAGCATTCATTAATAACCTAGTTTGCTTTCTGAGGTGGCCTATTTATTTACATGTCTGTTACCTGTTCTTACAATAAGATTCAAATGCCATGAATATGATCCCATCTATCTTATTCATCACTAGCTCCCAGTATGGCTCATATGTAAGCAATGAGTGCCTAGTGAGTATACTTTGAAGTGTAAAAGTCTTCCAGACTTTCCAAGACTACCGTAGATCATCTGCCTTTGGCTCCTACTTTCTAAACCCAGCTTCCACTTCCCAGAACACGAAGATCTTCCTATTGTTCGCACGGAATGACCCTAGACTTTCTTGTACCTGTTTCTTCAGTCACATTCTTTCAGCATCTTTTCCAACCAAATGGCTGCATTCTTCCCAGACTATTCCTTTATCTCAGAATATCCCTAAATTTCCTTACTGTTTCAGGTCCTACAAGGTTTAGCTTTGTCATGCATGGTACCTGCTACTCATTTTTCCTCTGAAACTTGCCTTATTGACCAAGATGCTCAGATCTTCTCCACTATTCACAAAACTTGCTTGGATCAAGCTTTCAGGTGTAACTTTTTCTGTTTGTTTGGGGGTTTTGTTTGTTTGTTTGTGTATCTTAAAGTTTGTGAAATCATCTATATTCTATTTCCCTGAAAGGGGTGGGAGTGAGTGGTATTATATAGCATGTTTGCTCTGCCTTTGGCATGCTTACATACTTTACTTGTCTCAAATTCTATGGCAGGACTCATTCAAGTTGGACACATTCAAGTTTCCTGAGAATAAATAAGTCTTCACATGTTATAAAGCACTTTATGTGTGACTGAGTTGGACATAAATCAAGATCCAATAAAGTGATTCTTTTCCTCCTCTTCTCTTTGTTTTCTACGTTTACTGTATAAAAACATGGGAAGTGAACATAGGTCTCTGACTCTATCTCCATCCACGTTCACATCAGAACAAAGGACTGAGCTCCCAAGGTCCAGTTGAAGAGCAGAAGGGGGGAGAAGATGAACAAGGAAGTCAGGACTGCGAGGGACTGGTCCATCAACTGAGACAGTGTGCCTGATCTATTGAGAGCTCATCAAATCCAGCTGGGCAAGGACTGAAGGAGCATATGACCAAAGCGGAATCTTTGAATGTGGCTGCCAATGGGGGCTGACTGAGAAACCAATAATAATGGCACGGGAACCTATCTCTTCTGCATGTATTGGCTTTTTAGTCTATATGAATGCACACCTTCTTAGGCCTGGATGAAGCGGGGAGGGCCTTGGGCATCCCACAGGGCAGGGTATCCTGCCCCCTCTTAGGGAAGCAGGCGGAGGGAGGAATGATGGTGGGGGAGTGGGACAGCCTGGGACAAGGGGAGTAAATGTAAATTTCTCTTTTAACAATAAATAAAAAATAAATGTAATAAACTTATAAAATATTTAAAAAAAGAAAAACATTGGAGGTTTAGTTGAAAGTAATGAATTTAGTTAAAATGATGTGAATTGAATCAGCTAAAAAGCTGTACTCAAGACCAAGTTTCTCAATTTATCTGGACGTCCTCTGCCTGTTTCTATTATATCATCTGGTTCTCTTCCCACACCTCTATTTGGCTATGCCAAGGAGGATGGAAAAGCCTGACCAACCTGCTGCATTCTAGTGCCCTCTTCTGTCCACACCAACGATTTCAACATTCCCATTCTATGAAGCTTATGTCTTTGGCTTTTGCTTTAATGGTCTGAAAGAATGAATTGTGACAGTTGGATGATACTGAAAATTAGGTTTATTTGGCGATGAACTGATCTCAAATTGCTAAACCAATCATCTCATGAGGCAAACATGCACTTCATGCTAGAAAAGGAAGAATAGAATCTCTTTCCCTCAGTAATCTATATGAGAAAACTTAAAACCCTACCAAATTAGAATTGCATTGTTCTTCCTGGAATTAAGTCAGCTTCTGGCAATATTCAAAGCTGTTATTTCAACAGCTTCTGGAAAAAATATGTTTTTCTTTGCTTAAGGAAGTTATATTAAACTTCACCTTTTAAATAATAGCAGGACCAGCCGAGTACAATAAAACAGTCTGTCTGGGAATCCTGTGACTCACACGGACATTCTGTGGCACATGTCAACACCTGGGTGTGATGAGCCATTGCTGTAGCTAACACAAAGATTGCCAGTAGAGTCAGGAGTTTGTGCTCTCTGGCCCCCACTCTCACTTCAGTTCACTGATTGGTCTTAGAACATTGATCACTTTCTCTGAGTAGCCTGTTAACATTAAGTTCATTATAAGGAGAAGAGAGAAGGAAACATTAAGTTCATCATAAGGAGAAGAGAGAAGGAAAGAAATGTAATTCACATTACATTTATGTACTATTACTATTAATGTAGTTCACATTACAGCATTGAGTCCCTGTTAACACATTTCAGTAAGAAACAATATGGTGCCTCAAAAGGGAACAAAGCATGCCCAAATCCAAGTCCTGTTAGAGGATATATTATTCAAGATGCAAGTCTCTGAGTCACAGTTTCATCTTTGGCAAAAATGAGAACAACAGTGTCTTATTCATTAGACTATTCATGAGAGTTAAAGGAGACAATGGAAGAGGTAGGTTGGCACTAACAATACATTGGATTTAGGGATCCTTTAACCATACTCTGCAGACTGAAATCCTGTTTTGCAAACAAAATGATCTTGAATTATAAATTGACTTTTGCCTATTCGTGTGTAATTCTTGCCTTTTTAGTCCTTCCCTTTGCATCCTTTTTTTCTGCTAATTCTTCTTTCGTTCCTTCTCTCTTCTCCTTATAATGAACTTAAGTCTGGAGGAATTTACAGAGCCTCTGCTACATAGAAAAGCATGATCCTTTATCTTGAGAGGTGCTATTGTGTCCAACTTCAAAGACTAGTAACTGGGACTGGACCATAGTCAACAGCTTTGCAAAACTTGCAATCCCTAACCAGGTGAAAGCTCACATGACTGTAAGCAGCCCACAATCACTGAGTCACTGGTGAGGATTTATGACTCCATGCAGCACTTATCCAAGCTTTGAAAATTATCTTTAGCTCACTTCTTCAGAGAAGACGGAAATTCTTGAGCAGGACTGACGGGTCTCCTATGCAGACCACAGTGCTTCACAATTAGATTGTCAAGGTGTAAAGAAGCTTGATGATTCTCTTCATAATTATGTTTCATGCTAATTTTACTTTATCT
Source organism: Dicrostonyx torquatus (assembly GCA_028555095.1). Classification (NCBI taxonomy): domain Eukaryota; kingdom Metazoa; phylum Chordata; class Mammalia; order Rodentia; family Cricetidae; genus Dicrostonyx; species Dicrostonyx torquatus. The sequence continues at coordinate 5,001,547 of JAQHUG010000120.1, forward strand.
CACTTATCATGAAGAAGCTTAGATGATTTGTCAGGTTTTATTGTTTATTTAAAAGGAAAATATTTATCAAAAGCAGGAACTGGCCCTTTAGTCCTTATTTTCCATGAATGGAACTTGTGCAAGAAAAACCCAAGGACACACCCTTTTAATTTGATCTGAAGGAGATTTACTTTTACACTGGAAAACACTAAACACCATGCCTCCCAGAACCTTCGTACTGTAGATGTGTCAGTCGGAGAAGTTGGGACAGGCTTGCTGAGGGTCACCTCTACTCTTTTCCCAGGCATGACCAGATCCACCTGCGAGGCACGTGCTGCATTTCCACGATGTGCTCATCAGTTTTGAGTGGGTCCAATTAAGGCCTCATTTGTGAGAAACTAATCATCGTTCCCTGACAACTAGAGGAAATGCCGTTCCAATCAAATGCCTCATCCCTTCTCCTTATGAGTTAAGTTTCCTGGGGTTGGGTGACATTTAGCATTTGGCATCACCCTCAAATCACCCTCTGGGAATGAATCTTGGCATGAAAGGCTCACTTTTACCTGGCACCTTTTAGTATTTTGGGTTAAAGGTGTTGCTAAGCAACCTTTATTTCTTGGTTATTATTGAAAAAGTAAAATATATTTTAAATGTTGAAAAAGATAAAAGATAAAAGGTATATCATAAATTATATTCCCATTTATTAGCATTTTATGGGTTCTTTGAGAATTTTGTGCAACGTATTTTGGTTATATACCCCCATCATCCTCCAGAACCACCACTCTTCCTAGCCAGTCAACTTCCTGTTTATTTTTTAACCCATCAAATTCAATTTGTTCTGCCTGTACATTCTTTTTTTGTAGTTTTTTTAAATAAACTCTACATTTTTCTCTGCTCCCCTCCCTGCCTCTCCCTTCCCCTGTCAACCTTCCCACAAGGTCCCCATGCTCCCAATTTACTCAGGAGATGTCTTTTTCTACTTCCCATTTAGAATAGGTCTATGTAAGTCTCTGTTATCTAAGTTCTCTGAAATTGTGGTTTGTATGCTAGTTTTCTTTGCTTTATGTTTAAAAACCACATATGGGTGATAATTGTCTTTCTGTGTCTGGGTTACCTCACTCAAAATAATGTTTTCTAGCTTCATCCATTTGCCTGCAAAATTCAAGATGTCATTATTTTTTCTGCTATGTAGTAATCCATTGTGTAAATGTACCACATTTTCCTTATTCATTCTTCAATTTAGGGATATTTAGGTTGTTTCCAGATTCTGGCTATGACAAACACAGCTGCTATGAACATAGTTGAGCACATGTCCTTGTGGCACGATTGAGCATCCTTTGGATATATACACAAAAGTGGTATTACTGGGTCTTGAGGAAGGTTATTTCCTAATTTTCTGAGAAATCACCACACTGACATCCAAAGGGTTGTACCAGCTTGCATTCCCACCAGCAATGCAGAAATGTTCCCTTTTCCCCACAACTTCTCCAGCATAAGTTGTTGTCAGTGTTTTTGATCTTGGCCATTCTTACAGGTGTAAGATGGAATCTCAGAGTTGTTTTGATTTGCATTTCTCTGATGACTAAGGATGTTGAACATTTCCTTAAGTATCTTTCAGCCATTTTAGGTTCCTCTATTGAGAGTTCTTTGTTTAGGTCTGTACTCCATTTTTTTATTGAATTATGTGTTTTTGGTGACCAATTTCTTGAGTTCTTTGTATATTTTGGAGATCAGACCTTTGCCTGATATGGAGTTAGTGGAGATCTTCTCCTGTTCTGTAGGCTGTCATTTTGTCTTGTTGACCATGCCTTTTGCTTTACAGAAGCTTTTCAGTTTCAGGAGGTCCCATTTATTAGTTGTTTCTCTTAGTGTCTGTGCTGCTGGGGTTATATTTAGGAAGTGGTCTCCAGTGTCAATGTGTTCAAGTGTATTTTCCACTTTCTCTTCTATAAGGTTCAGTGTGGCTAGTTTTATGTTGAGGTCTTTGATCCATTTGGACTTGAGTTTTGTGTGTGGTGATAGATATGGGTCTATTTTCATTCTTCTACATGTTGATATCCAGATATGCCAGCACCACATGTTAAATGTGCTTTCTTTTTTCTATTTGATATTTTTTGCTTCTTTGTCAAAAATCAGGTGTTTGAGGATGTGTGGATTGATATCTGGGACTTCTATTTGGTTCCATTGGTCCTCCTGTCTGTTCTTATGGCAATATCAGGCTGTTTTCAGGCTGTTACTGGAGCTCTATAGTAGAGCTTGAAGTCAGGGATTGTAATACCTCCAGAAGTTCTTTTATATTACAGGATTGTTTTGGCTATCCTGGGTTTTTTGTTTTTCCATATGAAGTTGAATGCCATTCTTTTGAGGTCTTTGAAGAATTTTGCTGGGATTTTGATGCTGCCCATACATTCTTGGATATGTGGCCTTCCACTGGAGGGTGAGCAACTTAATTTGTATAGAAAGATAAAACTCCTTCACAGGCAGCTGTTATCTGTCAATGAGTCTTCAGCTAATGGTGGGACTGTATGCCGAGTTCCCCTCTCCATGCTGGTATGTGGTCTGGTTTGAGGTTATGAATGCTGTCATAAACATTCTAAGCTCATATGTGCAACTGCCCCGCTGCATCTGGAAAATACTCTTTCCTATCGTCATCTACCATCTCTGGAGGTATATATACTAAATATACATCTCTAATTCTCTGCCACCTTGGCCAGTTGTGGGTGTCTGTGGTAATCACCACCTACTGCAAATAGAACCTTCTCTGGTGAGGCTTGAAAAATGCACTAATCTGTGGGTACAATGATAAATCCTTAGGCTTCAACACTGGCAGTCAACATTTCTCTGGAAATTCCCTTTGATAGAACTTAATTTTCTGCACACTCCATCATCATGGTCTTTTCTTTCTCATCACATTTCAAACTTAGCCATCCATTCAACCATTTTCCATTTGCTGATTGTATTATGTGGGTATACCTAAACTTTAATCCACATCTTCCAATTGAAGATTAGTTGGCATATATTTCCAAAAGCTCAGCTAATGTCATATCTAATTCTCAGAATGAGTCCAAAAATTATTCTATGATGCCACCACATTTTATAGTTACAACAAAACAACCAGTTAGAAAACAGTTCAAAATTACCTAAGCTAGTATTCATTAGTGAGCCTGCTTAGTTACTTGATAATAAGGAAGCTACATTGATTTTTCTGGCTAATTAAGAGTAGCATGACTTCATAATGAAGATAATTCACATTATCACAGTAACCCACTCTTCTGAGGTTGCATATCTGGGCAGTTACAAGAATTAGAGTGGATTCCTTAGAGGACTGGAATATTTTTCTTCTAATACTTTTAACACAAACAGTTTTTAAGGGAGTCATTCAGCAAATAATGATTTTAAAACATGAATTGTTGCAATATCAAAAGAATAACAATGTACAAAATGTGAAAACTGTATGAAATTCATTTATCAGTGTTTTAATCAGTACTGGAATAAAGTTACACTCTTGCTTTTGTGCTGTCTACAGCCCCTTCTGAGCTACACTGGGAAAGGTGAGTACTTACAGCACAAACTATGTTTATGCCTCTATAAAATATGTATAAAAAGAGAACACAAATAATCTCATATATGCTTTCTGAATTTTCCAAAGTTTAAAATTCAATCATATTTCACTATTATAATGAGTAGTTGGTGCTACAGACAATGGTCATCTCCTGCATGGAACTTTGCTTGATGGCCCTAGGAATTGTTCTTTGCCTTTCTTCGCTTATACGTAAGACCTGCAAACTACCACTCTTTCTAGGGCTTGTGTAGAAGCCTAAGCTAACCTCTGAAGCCCCAATTGTCCAAGGACAAGATAACTTCTCAAAATGCTGAGCATTGTAGATCTTGGGAAATAGCAAGCTACATGTTCATGTCCCTAAACAAGTTTGCTTAAGCCAACTACATGGAGTGTGCTTGATCACAAGTAGGCAGCAGTAGCCACACACAGCCCATACACTGTCTCCAGGAATGAGTGAAAGAAATGAAGCAACCCAGAATCTGACCACACTCTGTTCTATACTTTGAAAACTCTCTCCCCTCCTGATCATCATCTACAAGGCTGTGTTCACATGGTTATTATGTTTACTAAAGCAGAGGAGTTCAAAGAATCTGACTATCTCATGACTATCTGTTAATGAGATAAGACTTAATTTCTAGACTCTATACTGCCTGAACATCTGAACTGAGAGATGACTTTCTGCTTAGATTCTAAGTGAATGTTTAAATTAATAAGTAGAACATTGTTGAGACTGGTTACTCTGTGGGTGAAGTGAGACAGATGCCAGGATTTTAGAGACCTAAAATAATATGGCAATGCTGCTCAGAATTAGTTGAGAGATGGTCTTCAATTTATCTCTCCCTCACCCCTAGGAGAGAGGAACAAACGTCTATTTACTCCAGATAGGGCATCAGTGAATTATTCTGCTTGACTTTAGTTTGGTGAGATGATGATTTCATTGGGGTTACTTACAGGAGTGGACACAAGGGCTTATGAATAGGAATATGGCTGACTCAAAGGCAGCTGCATGATGGAAAACTCTCATTCCAGCATAGATGACACATGAAAGCCACATCTCTGGAGCTCTTTATCCAAAAGGCATAGCAGCTCCACAGCAGATAATTTCCTTTCACTATAGTAGCTGTTTACTGCCTGCATATAGACAACTGCAAGTTTTATGACTTTCTGAGGATCTTGAGCCTCATAAATTTCATGTTTCCTGATTCTTATGACTCTCCCTCCCTCTCCAGGAGAGATTATTTTAATTCAGAATAAATAACTACCTAGCTCTATTAAATGTATATGGATCAAAGTATCCTTTTATGATGTGGGAGTGTTCTCCTGTATTTTGTATTACTCTTATTGGTTGAATAAAGAGCTGCCTGGCTTATAAGATAGGTCAGCCCTTAGGTGGGCGGAGTAGACAGAACGGAAGTTCTGAGGAGAAGAAGGAAGTGGGCCAGTCGCCATGAGGCTACCGTGGAAGATGGAAGTACCATAGATCCGTCCGGTAAGTCACCCACCTCTTGGTGACATACAGACTTTTATAATGGGTTAGTTTATGATGGTGAGGGCTAGCCAGGAAGAGGCTAGAGATAATGGGCAAGGCAGTATTTAAATGAATCCAGTTTGTCATGTGCTTATTTTGGGTGCAGGCGGCCAGCGGCTGAGCAGGCCAGCGGCTGGCAGCTTGGGAACACAACACGCACCTCTCCCCCAATTACAACAGTTTGGCGCTGGGGGCTGGGTGCAGGGAACAAACAACACACACCTCTCCCCCTAATTACAACACTTTTATTACTGGAAAACCATTATTGGGGGATGGGGATAAGGACTGTGAGCTAAGGGGACGTAAATAGTACATCTCTGGGTACATTAACAACATTTGTCTTCTTCCAGGCTAACTGTATCGACTCTTTTGTGAAACTGTTGTATAACTCAGCATTCATAGTTGCAGATGGTTTGATTTCTATTGTGAGGCCGTGGACATGTAGGGGACAAGAGGGTGCCAAGTCTTTTGATAGAATGCAATAAGAAAACCAAGAAATAAATCAATAAAATTTTCCTTAAAAGGTCCATGCACAAGGTAGCATGAAACCTACCACGAACTGTGTATTAAGAATTCTCATCAGGTTCTATGGCTTGCAATTTTTATTGTCCCCTAAACATCATCAGGTGTCATATAACTTTGGGAGGATGTGTACTCTCAAGCATGCAACCTGAGCTAAAGAGCAGACTTAGGTGCTTATGTGCCCTTTGCATCAGCCCCAGACATAGGATTGAATTCTGACCCTATTCAAACCTTAATGGCTGCCCTCCCGCCCATGGATGTTTTTTTTGCTCTATTATATCTCATTTTGGAAGAGGTCATATTTTTCTTGAATAGGCTATACCGTCTTTATAAATATAAAAGTACAGAAACTACCCAGAGACAGTAAGCACTCTAGTCCACTCAAGGTCAACAGAGTCTGGCTGGAGTAGGGAAATTAACACCTTACATTTCCCAGATATAGACTATATGGAAATGAACTCTAATATAACATCAGCTAAACATATAGCTATTTTCCATCATGTCATCCAGAAACCTGTGTTCCTCTTCTTGGTGATACCCTTCTGCAAACCAAAAACTACAGAGTCCTGGGGTTTATAGTTCAGTGTTAACTGGTTACCTACCCTGTAAGAGATCCTAAGTTCATTTCAAGTACAAGAAAAAATAAATAAAAATAAACAGAACTGGAGCAATGTCTAAGGAAATTGCTTGTCATGTAAACACCAGAATCAGGTAAAAGTTAGGTACTATATATTACAGGTCTGAGACCCCAGTACTTAGGGTAGGAAGGAACCTAAGGCAGGAGGATCTCTATAGCTCACAACTCAGCCAGGCTAGCAGGATCTGTGAAGCCCCAAGTTGAGTTAGAGACCATGCATCAAAATGTATGGTAGAGAATGTCCGAGGCAGTTACAACTGACATTGATCTCTGGCCTCCATATGAAAATATGCATGCATTTACATGCATCTACACACACCTATTTCTACGCAACACACATACACAGAGAGAGAAAAAATAAAATAAAGAGAAAAGAAAACAAAGAAAGCTGAAGAAAATAATGCTCTCTGTCCATTTGGGGCAGTCTCTGCAAGAGTGGATTCTTTCTCTCTGACCTCACATGAAACCATGCCTGGAGAATATAGCACAATGTTTTACCACAGGAGACATGTTTAAGAACTCTGACATCCTGGAGTGATTGGTTCCAAAGCAAGATTATATTCCCCTTCAGGGGCAAGTATCTCTCCTGCAGGAAGTTTCTGAGGCTCTCAAAGCTCCTTTACAACTCTTGCTCATTTTCTATCACGCTGTCGGAGGAGCGAATGCAGTGCCGCTTCAAATCCACTATTAGGCTCTGTGGACCATTCTGACAGGAAGAAGAAACTACAAATCAGCCTTAGAAGATGAGCATGTGATGTTAATGCACTCTTAGGTACTGAACCAGACATGGACTGGGAGAGCATGACACAAGACTGCCAAATGTTCTGAAACAGACCCGCTGAAGACATGTGGTGGGAATCAGTGAGGGATACTTGATTCTGTAGCTCAGCATCAGGCATAGCAGGGAATTTGGTTTGCTCCCCACAAATCAAATCACCTTCAAGAAGAAGGGCGAGACAAAAAGTTGTATCACTGTAGTTAACAAAAGCAAACTCAAATCAGAGCCAGAACTTACAGGTAATGAAAGGCCCACTGTTGCTTCTTATCCAGAGCATCCAGGTAAAGCTATGGCCTTTGAGAGTTTGATACCAGTGCTTGTTAAATAAAATATTGATCAATTCAAAACAGTGGGCATCATGTCTTCCAAAGAGGGATTTCTGCTATTAGTGGGATATGGTGTTGAGTGACCTTGGATCCTATTAGTGATTCTTCTTCAAAGGGTTAAAGAAAGAGGAGGAGAAGGAACAGAGTGGTGAGAAGAAAGGGAAACAGGAAGAAGTGAAGAAGGAGGTGGAGGAAGGCAGAGACAGATTTGGAATCCAAAACACATTATCCACTATTCTAAGAAATATAAGCTGGAGGAAGGGTCCTCAGCATAGCAGGAAGTTACAAGATAATAAGAGAACAAAAAATAGAATAAGATGCTACTGACATTTAGATGTTCTGAGTATTATAAAACTAATTTATGGTGATTGCTTCCAAAATAATGTAGAGGTCTTGATTCTTCAAACAGCTAATATATAAACATAATTAATGTCATCTATGAGTAAGATCTTTGGGTACATTGAATACATTGAATATGTGTTGAGGGATTTCTGTGTTTCAAACACTTAAACATGTTTAATCTTTGTAAAATCTTGTAAAAGTAGGATTATTGTCAACCTCCTCAGGATAACGTGAGAGATGTGATTATAGAAACTTCTAGATGGCCTAAGTCTCTGTGAGTCAAAAAGATATTTTTATGGGTCTGTTGACCCTCAGGCAGAGAGTCTGTTGTAGGTGTGGAGGTAGATGGTTCCAATTGAATGAGTGCCAGAGAAACACAAAGAGCTCTGTGAATTCTGTCATCAGTAGCTGGATCTTAACCTATAAACATTGAACAATCATAAAAGTATTCTAACCTGAAAATATGGTCATGCTTTCAACAATAACATGTTCAGTCTAGCAACATTTTGTCAGTATATCATAATGGATAATGGCAAGTGACAGAAGAAGCAGCCAGAAGCAGTAATGGCAAACTTGCAGGAAAAATATACGGGGCAGTGAAAGAGCAGTGGAGATAAAGAGCAGGATTCAAGGCAAAGGTTATCAAAGTGATTGAATTCCTCACCAAAACCAACCCACTTACCCCCAGGAAAGGGTGATTGCTTAAAGCAGTATATTAGAAGCAAGGAAGAAGTATTAGATGCTTTTGAGTTTGAGATAGATTTTTTTTTTCTGCATGGAAGACTGTCAAATATATAAAAGACCAAGTAAGGACAGAGACAAGACTTGACTTAGTTGACAAATAAAAACACATGGAACTATTTGTTACTTCACAATATGCTGCTGACCCAATGAATAAAAAAAAAAAACAAGCAAAGGAGTCAACTCTCCTTGCTATATACATTTTATACACATTAACATGGACACAGAGACAATAACGGTGGGGTATGTATGGTCATAGATGCCCCATGTAGTTCAATCAATACTTTGTATAAAATGCAAGTATCTCCAGAACTTGATCATGTGAACTTACCTGAACACAGAATCTCAACAGGCTCGGAAGCTACAGAGAAACCCTGTCTTAAAAACAAAACAAAAAAAGCTATAGATCATCACATTGAAATGATCATAGACTTCAGATAGTCCCTAATTCCAATGACAAGTATCTTTATAAGAAGAATATAAGAAACACAGGCATTCAGTGAGAATGAGAATTATGATATTCATCACAGAAGTTATAGTGATTCTGGCACTAGATCTATCAGGAACTACAAGAGACAGAATCTCAGCAAGAGCCTTTGGAAGGCATTCAAGCAGAAACACATTAATTCAAGATGTGTGGCTCCATCACTGTAAAGGAGTACATTCCAACTTCCTCAGGCCAACAAATATGTAGTAATCTGTCCCAGAAGCTTTGGAAAACCAGTATACATCACGTCTAAGTTTCTAATTCTTGACTCTGATTTAGAGGAGCTATGCTCACAGCCTTCTAAGGGACTAGATAAGGACTCCTCATAATTCATGGGAGTTCAGAGGAAAATTTCTTATGGCAGTCACCTGAGCAGAGAGTACTGAGTGACTGCCTAGTCAGTTTTACTCACGTTTCCAATGTTATCCTTTGGTCTCTGTGGCAAAAGACTTAAAGAAAGACTTTTATTTTGCCCATGGTTTCAGAGGTTTAAAGTCATGCTCAGCTAGTTTCATTACAGTGGTCAGGCGACAAAGCAGAGGATCATGGGAGTAGGACCATGTAACAGGAGAAGCTGTTCACCTCATGGCAGGAGAGAAGCAGACAAAATTTTCCAAGAAGTGGCATGCATATACTCTTGAAAGGCAATCCCCAATGACATACTTTAGCTAGGCTCCATTTCTCATTTTCCATCATGTCCCAATTATGCCATCCAATTATGAACTCATGAATGGATTGATTCAAATTAGGTCACAGTCCTCCCTTACTTTTCAACAGAGCGAGTCACCAGCTTTTAGTTCAAACATTTAACAAACTTTAAGAGACAATTTAAATTTAAGAAATATACTACCCATCATTCCAGGTCCTGAGAGGAACACAGACATACACCTATGTGGAAGCCCTAAAATGTGAGCCTATTACACCTCGTCTGAAGGCCAAAGGGTTTGAGCTTACTCAAAGTGGTTGACAACAACTGTGGCTACACACCCTGACCTAGGGTGTAGTTACTTAGTGTTTTGGACATTATGAAGGCCCATAGAGGTGTATCCTCTCCACCCTGACAAAAGGTCAGAGAATTCAAGCAAGCATACTTCTGTTCCTTCTTTTGAAATAGGAGGT
>JAQHUG010000120.1:5038853-5066654 GCA_028555095.1 Dicrostonyx torquatus
ATAAAAATAAATAAATTTAAAAATGAAAGTAGAAATTGATAAAACTAAGAATCTTTGTCATAGTAGAAATTTATAATATATATTGAGTTTTAGGTAAAACAAGCAAAAAGCAGTGAAAGATTGTTACAACTTGTCATACATTCAAGATGTCTTATTACAGAGCCATCTCCCTTCTCCAGCTATCTATTATTCTCAAGTACACGTGAAATTAAGTGAGATGAAACAAAACTTACCACATTCTAAACCATAAAGACCAAAAGGAGATTTTATTAACACCTCACATTAAAAACACGGAACATGGCCTGACCATATGGACCTGACATAGTAGCAGACTGATCATACAGTGAACCCCATAATGACTTGTCCCTAGTGCTCATGCACTTCATGAGCATCCTCACACAGATTCTGGACTTGGCTTCATGGCAACTTGACATTTGCAAAGGCTTGAGATAGTGAATGCGTGTGTTATCTCTTCTCTTTTGAATCAGGGTCATTGCGGAGGACAAGCCTTGGGCAGTTCACTGGAGAGCTGTGGAAAGTAATAAGAAAGTAAGGACTATGTGACAGGAGTTCCTACACAGCCTGGAATCTACCATATGATCATGCCAGGTGGGACTCAGACAGTGTATGTACAATGCCCTCAAAGCACAGACACACAGGTAGGACCAGATAACCTGCCCTGACATCCCATAGACACAAGAGTCGAACTAAGTTACAATGCATTTAAGCCTTTCCGTTCAGGGATGTCTTCAGTCCTTGAAATTAGAGATTATGTGTGCATATTACATTCTGAGTATCATTTTTTTAAACAAAGAATCAAGATGTTTAAAAACATCACCTTCTTCCTCCAGCAGGTCAAGGAGATGCCTTATAAATTGACTCTTGAATATAAGAAGGTGGTGCTAAGTCCCATGTTATAATATTTTAGAGTCAAAATACAGTCATTGAATCAAACATGTGATCTTCATGAATAAAACCAAATAAACAGTAAAGAAAAAATGTGTGAGTATATATATATATACCCTATTCGCTACTAATACTTGTGTCCTAACCGGCATCATGTCCCTCGGTGATGAGTCTTCTATCAAATTCAAGAATTACTCAATGAGAGAACTGATGACAGCAGTCATATCTTTGGAGATGTAGAAAGATTATACACCAGCACATATTAGCTTGAGTAATTTATTTAATAGGTACACATGTTCTGGACAGCTGTGAAACATCTGGTATGGTGACCTGAGTCTCATTCCAATTGCTTGGTGTTCCTGGAATGGCCCACAGAGAGGAAGAAAGTCAGATGCAGGAGGAGATAGAATTGCTCCTTGGAATTAGTTGCCATGGAAACCTTGTGGATAGCACATTGGAAGAAGTGTGTATCCCAAGTTCAAAGGATAAGCTTCGGCAATAGGTGTTGGTTGAAAGGGGGGTTATGAAGGTGATCCCTGTCTCTCAAATTCTCTGTGATAAAAATTAATCACAGAGGAAGGCAACTATGAGTGATGTTCACAGGAAGCAGGCTCATTAGACTTTCTCAAAAAAGAACCTGAAACCCACACAAAACAAGATTTAATTTTATATTTTTGTGATAAAATGTAACTATTGAGATCATATTAAACCCTGAGGCTTAGTGGAATCCTCACTCTGTTTGCTGGATTCTGAGCCCAGAAGTGGGCTTCCACCATGGCCAGGAAGGATCTCTTCATTTTATAGACAGGTGGATACAGTCTTACACAAACGAATAGCACTGGTTGAAGTACATATCATACACGGTTTATGCAAAGAGCAGGAAAGAGAACAAAGTCTCGGTGTAAGGCAGGGAAGAAGAAGCCACCTATCAAAGACAACTTCCTAGAAGTAGGATCCTGTAGTCTTATAATGTTATTCTCATTTGAAACTACCTGATTTTGAATTTTACATATGCAGCTTACAGATTTAGAGGCCAATTATTGGCCAAATAAAGATGTCATTAGAATGAAATGAGTTGTACATGTCAGTCAACTTCAAACTGTTCTAATTATGTGATCACAGCCAGCATTCATTGAGAGATTTTAGTACGTCTTAAGCAGTTTATCAAATTGTGTCAGTGTATGTGTGAGGGGTTGTGTTTTGTGTGTGTGTGTGTGTGTGTGTGTGTGTGATTGTACATACACATATAAGCACATGCAGAGAGCAGAGGTCAGTGTTTGATGTCTTCCTCTACTTGCATCTACATCATTTTTGAGACAGGATCTCATTTCACCTGGAGCTCATAGATGAGGTTAGCCAAGAAGACCCAAGAATCCTCCAGTCTTCATACCCCACCACCTCAGTGCTGGGTAAGAGCTGGGTAAGAGATATTTGCTCTCAAACTGGCTTCTTTTTTTTTTTTTTTTTTTGGTTTTTCGAGACAGGGTTTCTCTGTGGCTTTGGAGCCTGCACTGGAACTAGCTCTTGTAGACCAGGCTGGTCTTGAACTCACAGAGATCCACCTGCCTCTGCCTCCCAAGTGCTGGGATTAAAGGCATGCACCACCAACGCCCGGCTCAAACTGGCTTCTTTTGTAGGTGTTGAGAACCAATATTCAAGTCTTTCTTCTTATCCCGAAGCATTTCACTAAGTAATACATTTCTCCATTCCCTTAAGCACTAATTATTATTATTACTGTTACTATTATTATTAGTTGTTATTGTTGTTGTCATTGTTTGTTGTGGGAGTTTGATCCATTTAGCCAATGACTTTTGGAATTTCCCCACTTTGGACACAAGGTAAAGTGTCAACCCACAAAAGTCTATCTAACAATTTATTAAGGGATGCAATGGAAAACCAAACTCACGAATACAAAAGAATGCAGACACTACTGTGCCTTTGATCCAGCTGCTGCTGTTTCATGTTCTCCAAAAGGTGATGGGGACCAACAGCAAGCGGCCTCTTCGCAGTCTGTTCTCCCCAACCACATGAGAGAGTGTGCGGGTTGCTTCTCATCAGTTAAATCTGGTCACACCTCCAGAGAAAACCATGCCCATGGTAAGTCATCCCAAACGTCATTGGCTAAATGGATGGAGCTCCCACAACAAGCAAATATACATTGAAGTCAACAATCATCAAAACCACAGAGCCGAGTTCCATCCTGCCTCTGTGTGGCAGGCTTTTGGATCTTTTCAGCTATGTGTCATTTATTGCAGGAATGATCTGGAGGGGAAGGTATTATGATTTCCGTTAAAGAAATAAAGAAGGAGGCACCCAGAGACTAAGAAACCATCCCATATCATGAGGTGAGGAATTTGAAAAGCTGACCTTTGACACTGGCAGATGAGGTCTAGATTCTCTGAGTTCATCTAAGCACTTCAGTCGAAGTCTCTGAGGTGGGGATCAGGAAGTGTGCACAGTACTAACTCCTGAGGGGAGGAAAGGGTATAAACTGAGAAAAAGAAATGTTGAATGTGATTATAAAAAACAACCCTCAGATCTCCCCAGGATCTCTGAAGATGGGATCCGCTTTCAAAAATAATTCCAAGGGGAGGGAACTGGGCTATTACATTGATCAATCGATCACTTGATACAAACTGCTTCTAAAGCAGTGCTTGATGTTAAAGGCAATTCCCTAGGGAGGATTCTGCTATAAACTGTCAGCAACCAGCATACTCCACAACTGTTCCTGCACAGTAATCTCACCATACACCCAACTCTGAGGCAACACACAACATATTCTTGCAGAGAAGAAAAGTATCTCTGAAATCTACTAGCTACTATTTGGCCAATAGATATCTGTGAATGTAAGAGGTGACGCTTTGCTAAAGTTCCAGCATTGGCCTCTCTTGTGCTAATTTTGACATCTATTTGTACCACCTCACAGGACACTCACAGTTGGGAAGAATGTCCCTATGTAGGCAAACTGCCTTAGCGAAGCTATATCTGCCCCTGCCACTAGGGCTCTTCTTTGATCTGTGCTTCCGTGTGCTTCCAGGGCGTCTATTCTATCTTGCCACTCCTTTGGGGTTTGTCTACTCAGCAGGGGTTTCCCAGGAAGGGTGTGTTGTGACTCAACACTTGCTTTATGTATGGAAGATATCATGAAAGGTAGATCTATAGTCTGATAGCCTTGTTAGTCCCTTCATAACCTTCAAGTTTTGCCATCAACACCAAGTCAAAGAAATAAATAAATACCAAGAAAAGAAAAAAAATAATTCAATTTTTAGAATAAAAGGAGTGGACTCCTCCTGTAGGAGCCATGTAACTGAAATTGTGCCTTCAAAATCTTTGTAATGTTTATCTGAACATCATAACCTTAAATCTGTTCCCTTTCCAACTAGGGACCTGACTTTGATCATGAAGCCTTTTTGAAATACAGATTCCAATGACCTCTGGATAGCCATTTCCCTTATATCAAAATCTAAGCCTTCTCAGTCTTCATCCCTCTTGTTTGTGGCATATGGAGACCTGATTCCTAAACCTCCCTTTCCATTACTGACAAATCAACCTCGGTTTTTTATTTATTTATTTATTTATTTATTTATTTATTTATTTATTTATTTATTTATTGACATGGAGCTACAAGCTATATACATTTTGCCACTCAGTTCCAACTCAGAATCTTTGCCAAGCCTATGATGTACCATCTTCTAAACATTTTTACTCAGTGTTTCCCACTTGAGTTTATTGTAGGCTGACAGAGATGTAAGAAGAACCCAAATACCTGGGATAGCCATACCCCTGCTTCTTCCAGCAAGAGGATCTGCCTTTCGTGTCTCAGTAGATGATAGGCTGCCAAAGACACATGTTGAATCTGATGCCTCAGGTTGGATCAGCTTACTAGGGTCATCTTGGTGTGGGTTATATGACCACAGCGTTTCTGTGTGCATTATTTACCCATTTCATCTGCTCTTGGTGTGGGGTGTACAGCTATAGCACCTAGGCTGACTCTGAGAAAAGAATCTACCATTGGGATAGGCAACCCCTTCATGCAAAGGGTAATTTCTGTGAAACAGTCATGTGCTGCCGGTAGGTGACAATTCCTGCAGCGGAAAGGGTGAATACGATAGGATGACAGCCACCCACTTTCCTTAGTTCTCTGCTTCAAGAAGCAACCATTGAGCCTCAATCTGAAGAATGAATAGGTGTTGTCCAAGTGAGGGACTTAGACAGTGAAATAGCGAGTTGTGTGCCCTCTTAGGGAAAATGCTGGTCACCAAATATATCCACACTGAGCATTCCTTTGGAGGAGTCACCTCCTATAACATAACCTGACCTCCTTCAGATCAAATCATTTTGATAAAATACATTTCCCTTTCACATGAAGCTGACGGTCTGGAAGATTAAGTGACATCTCGGATAGTCTTGCTAGTAGCAGACAAAGCTATGCATAGAAGAAACACCAGAAAACTATTAAGGGGTCCCAGTATTAATAACTTACCATGCTCTATGTGAAATGATGTGAGAGAAGGAAGGAAGTCATCCGGTGAATGAGGGAGGACAAGAAGAGGAGAGAAAGTAAACAAATGAGAACACAGGACAATGACACCTATGAAGATGCCATGATGAAATGATTATTTTGTTCACCAACCTAAAATGTTAATTTATAAAAGGAAAAATAATAATAAAGTTAACAAAATTTAATATAGGGTTAAAGATGGCAATAAAGAAAAATTAGGGGTTTGGCAATGGAGTATGTCTATTGGAGGGTTCTGGAGGGTTCACAGGATCCTGTTACTTAATTGAAGGATGATGAACACTGGGGTTTCTACACCCCTGCACTGATGACTCTGGAACTTGGTCAATCTGCTATGGGACTTCTCTGTGTTTTTAAGGTAACCAAAATCAGCAGCCCCTATTCACTCGATGTCAGCTGCACCAGTCCCACAGCCATGATCACCAAAAATGTCTTCAGATTTCAATAAATGTCTCCCAAGATGCAAAATCTCCCATTCCTGATATCTAGTAGCTTGTCACAAAGTTCATACTACAAACAATGGGTAAGTACACATCTAAGCAGTGTGCTTCTCTGCATGCTTGAAATATTATTTAATAAAGTTAATTCAAACAAAAAAGAATCTAAGATAGAGTTTAGCATGAATGTGAGATCAAAGTTATGATTTCCTTTTTCACTCTTATTCACTTCCAACCATCCCCTACTTTTGCAATATCTAGGTGGCCTTCTGCAGTATTTCAGCATGATCTTGGCTTAGGAACCTCAAAGCCTGCTGCAATGTAGACTGATATGTCTGTGCACCAGCAAGACTACAACACTCTACTCAATGATTTATTAGTTTATTTTTGACAAAAAAGTTAAGTATGAAGAACAGCAAAGATATAATACTATAGATAAAAGTCTAAAAGTCTTGCATTTAGCGTGTCAAATAAACATATGAACATACCATTCTACTGGCTTTACAATTCACTTAATTTAACTTAATGTATAAATATTATATATAAATGCCTTTTGGTATTTTTCCCCAAGTCTGTTTTCAGGCCTCCATTCTCAAAAATCAATCTTGTCATGAAGCTTTAGTGTGTGGTCAAATCCTACTCTGACTCTGGCCTGCTGGCATATAGTTCAGGTGCCATCAAATGGTTTAAAGGCAAGGATTTTTGTAACTAACTTTCTTCAAACATTATGATATAATGTCAGCTAAGCCCTTCATTTATTCATTGATTTAATGTTCAGATTGACACTTTGTATTGCCTGCTAGTGTTCTCTCATTTGGCTATCAAGCAAACTGAGTAAAAAAAAAAAACAAGAAAAATGCTAAATAAATTTCTCAAGATCCCATTATTGAAGTATATATTAATCTTAAATTATACTGAAACCACAATCAAATAGATGTCAAAATTGTAGAGTTATGTGTTTGTTTCCTCCTAATAGATTTTGAAACTTTCATGTCTTTTTGCATCCATGTTCCTGGGGGCTGCAGTAAAACCTATCTATTAAATTCACACACAAGCAGGCAAAACAAAAGAAAACTATCCAAGATCTCTTGAGTAAATTGGGAGCATAGGGACCTTGGGGGAGGGTTGAGGGGAGAGGAGAGGCAGGTAAGGGACCATAGAAAAATGTAGAGCTCAATAAAAATCAATAAAATAAAATAAAAAAAGAAAACTATCCAATGCAGCTTCTCCTAGAGTGACCTCTGTCTACCAGCCAGCTGTAAGAGCCTATCTTCCACTCCTCTGTACTCTAATAAATCAGTTTCAAGTTTTCCCATTAAAACAACTACTTCACACCCTATGAATTAAACACCCTATTCCTTGTTCAAGATTCCTTTTACAGTCAGAGGTTGCTACTCTGAGGATCTGCTACAAGGTAGAGTGAGTCAAAGGGCATCTCTAGGTTGTTACTAAAGTAACTCCAACAGGCCTTGGTAGCTATGATACTGAAGAGTCTGGGGGCATCATGAAGCCTTGAGGAAACACCAAGGATTATCAATCGTACAGCTTGATTGATCAGCTGGTACAAGGTGGAGCCTGCACACACACGCAACCACACAGGCTTTCCTAGCACTAACCTATCCATCAGTAGATTTTCTTGTTCATCTTCTATGCCTTGTTTCAAGGTAGTGTTTACCTTTTCTATCCTACACTACAGGCCATTGTCTTGTCTGGGAGGGAATCTTCATCAACTGTGTGATCTCTTTTGGGGCACCAGGGAGGCTCATACTTCCTTCTGTATCTACTCTACTGATTATATAGGTGGCAACTATAATTACAGTTGATCAGACTCATTGCTCTCTACCCTTGCCTGACCTGACTTGGTTCTTCTGCCAACATCTCTGTTACATACATAACTGCCTGTGCACATTGCCCTTAATTCTAGGATACAAGTACAGCCAGGACAGTTTCTTAGTCTGTCTTTGTTACTATTGCCATTACCAGGACCTATGCTGAACACATAATGGGCATTTTAGAAGGCAAGGACAGATGCTTATCTCGAGGGATCAAATGTGATGAGAGTTTTTAGCACCCTGGGAAACTGCTAATCATCTTAAGTAGTCATCATTATTGTGTCTGACCCGAATAAATTCAGATGGGATGACAGAAGTGAAGAACCAGGGTATCCCCAAACTTCAGCATCTGGGAGATAGCAACAACCTGCTGGGGTCCAGATGAGTCTTTCAATCCCCCTTATTCACACCATATCTACCGCTAAACTAGCAGAGACTCAGTGGAAAGAACTGTGTGAAGTGTGTTTTCTAGACACATCATAGAACAAAAAAGGCACGTGAGCGATGAATGAATAGATGAACAAAGAATCTGCATAAGCTCTTCAGAAAACGGATGGTGATGATTGCAAACAAAGTTTACAGACTGGGTCAGACAGGCAGTTCTTTCAGTCAGAGTGCAAGAGAGAACAGAAATAGGAATAAAGACTTTCCAGGTGCCTTGCATGCTTTCTCGCAGCTCAAGCTCAGGACACGGCCCTCTACTGCCCCCATGTGGCTCAGCCTGCTTAGAAATCGTCCAAAAGCTGATGTCTACAGTCCAGTTCTCTCTCCATTTGGAAACAAACAAAATCTTCTGTCTTTTCATTCACAAGCTTAAGAAAAAAAATTTCTTCAGAACACCTTATCCACATGATGCGGAAATATTGATTTTTCTTGGAAAAATAATGATACCTCTTAATATTTTTAATTAAAAGAACCTGAGGCATATAAACCTGTTCAAGCACGTTAATGATAAAGACACAAGCAACAAAAACACTCTCTCTAATTGATCAAACGACCATTTACACTAAGGCTTTTTACAGATCTTGAATCTTCCTGGACCGAGAGGTCTATGAATGGTATACAAACTTACAAACTGAGTACTCAGTGTTTGATCTCAGGATAAGTCCTTGGGGATGTTGACATTGATGGGTACATAGAATTGTCCATATACTGACAAAAGCCCTGTCTGTAAATTATATTTAGGTCACATAAACAGACCTTAGCTTTTGATAATTAAACTCTATTTGTGTCAATAAAATAAACTCTGTCTTTAATATGCCATACAGCTGCAAACCTCCTTTCTACCCTAAAGAAGACCCAGTTTTTGTTTGTTTATCATTTTCCAATCAATGTAACACTGACTTTGATTCTAAAACATTCCTCAGATGCTTCCCACTCGAAGTTCCATAAAAGAACAAGTCACAGGTGAAGGTTTCCTCACCACTGAGTCTGACTATTTAGCATTTCACGTTGGAGAACTTGGTTCAAAGATTTGCTTGTTTGATTGAGAGAATGGGAAAATTCTCACTACATCACATACAGACAAGTTAGGCACTAAGAAAATCGTGTGACTTTCAGCTTTTTGATGACACAATTGAGTTTATTTCAATTCTTTCTAAACTGAAAAAGAGAGGAAGAGTATGTAAAATGTCTGTCTTGAGCCAAGTGTTTTCTAGGCATTATGCATCCATTTGTATGTTGAGCATCATTATGATGAGGTAAAGAGCTTGCTCAGTTATCTGTTGTCATGTAACAAACTGTCCCCAAGTCCACTAGCTAAGGATACATCTGATGTGGGGTGTCCTACTGTATGCTGTGAATATGTGTTGCTTTTATTGGCTGATGGATAAAGTTGCTTTGGCCAATGGCAGGGAAGAAAACAGCAAGGAAGTAAAGCCCAACTGAATACAGGGAGAAAGAAGGCATAGTTGAGGGAGATGCCAGCAGCCACCAGGGAAGCAAGATGTGAGGTAACAGGGTACAAGCCTCATGGTAAAATACAGACTAAAGGAAATAGGATAATTTAGTTGCAAGAACTAGTTAGTAAAAGGCCTATGCCATCAGCCAAACAATTATAATTAATATTAAGCCTCTGAGTGATTGTTTTATAAGCGGCTGTGGGACCAGGCAAGACACAGAAAAGCCTACAGCTACATATATCATTTTCTCTCAGAACCCTGTAAGTTTACTGGGCTGCACTGAGAGGACCTTACAGGAACTCCTTCCTGTGAGAAAGTAAGACAGCACCCAGGTGGTTCCTCCTCATGCCTGAAGACTTGATGTCAATCATTCTGAACCTCAGATGGAGCCACTAAACATACCTTTTCAGGTCTTTGGCTGTGGGCTTTCTGTGTCTCAGTGACTGAATTTAAACAAAACAAAACAAAACTATGGCTTCAAAGTGAACTTTGTATTAGGAAACTAGAAGATACTAGGCCAATAAAATCTATGATGAAAAGGAACAAGATATAATTTTCCTTGGGTCTATTGGTCATAACAATAGTAGTTTAGATTCAATGGAAAAGATAAGCTTCTTGATTGTGGGCAGATTGGGGACAGACAGTAGAAGCATGCAGGTAGAAGTTACCACTCATATCATATTTAGAGAATATTTCACTCTACACTAATTATCATATGCTCTTTATATATTCTATGCTTCTTTTACTTCCAGAGAATATAAAAATCCAACTCATTTCATTGCAGCCCAAATAAGGATCGCATTATCCACTGCAGACTCAGCTGTATGTCATCCGTACTGTGACTCTTTGAGCCAGTATCCAGAATATAACTTCTTTAGGTTGTAAGAACTGGAAACTGATGAGAAGCCACCCACCAACTCAACATATATTCAGCAGGAGACTGGAGGTAGAAAGCCTTCAGCCGGTGTCTTTGTTGGAATGATGGGAACCAGAAAGCAGGAGGAAAGTACTTGCTCGCGGCAATCCTGTTGTATACTTGCTACCAGTACTTTGATGAAAGGCTGTTGTTGGTTTTCCTTCAGCACAGAGGCTGTCCTTTAGTCTACTGCTGTTGCAGCCAGCAATTGCAGCTACCCGGTTGCTGGCCTGCTTCGCTGGCAGCAGCTTGGCTGCTCAGGCCACAGCCTGGTGGGAATTCTGTTTCTACAGGCACTAGCTATGTCGCTGCTGCCAAAGACAACTTTTAATTAAATCTCTATCCTTCTATTTATCAATAAGACTCAGGAGTCAAAGGCTGGGGTGAAAATCTCCTGGCCCAGAGAGGATGAGTAGCAAATAGCTGACCTCTCTTTGCTGGGATCTCTGAAAGAGAGCATCCTTCTGCTCTGCCAAAACAAAAACACCCACGCCATAAAATTCCTCCCTACTGCTTCCTAAGCATCTCTCTATACTTTACAGACACCCTCTGACTCTCTATGATTACTTTCTGTCAACTAGTTGCTAATTCAGCCTCCTGATCCAAGGATGATTTTATTTAATTAACGAAAACACAAACTTGGGGTTCACAGTGTGATCAAATATCCTTTAACAGACCGTGGATGTTATCTGTGCCATGACCTTTGCAGTACTCCATGAAGAAACAGTCTGTGTATAGTTGAGCACATTCTTTAATCCTCTCCTGGTTTAGCTTTTGGTTACACAGAGCCTCACTTCCCTTTAAGTACCAATGTGTGTTCTGATCTTCTATTGTCGTACAAAAAATACTCCCAGATTAAGTGACTTAAAACCACAATAGGGTTTTCTTCTCTCTCTCTGTCTCTCTTTCTCTTGTTCTCCCTCTTTCTTCCTTGCGATCAGGTTGGCTGTCTTGGCTCTGATTGGCTTGCTTTGCCTGTTTGGTTCTTTTTCTTTTTTCTTTTTCATATCTTGTCACTCAGATATTTACAGAAAGTTCTGGAGGTGGTACTGCTCATGTGGCTGGACCTTAAATATCATTGACTGTACATTGACAGTTGGAAGTGGTTGCTGGCTTGCAGCTAAGCCAGAGCTGTCCAATGTCATGCTGAGACATGCTTGAGTTCTCACCCTGTGGCAGTTGAGTTGGGAGCCAGAACTTTCCAAGAACAAATGCCCCACGAGACAGCAATACACTGCCAAGCTAATTAAGGCCTATGCCCACAAACTTTAGAACATAAATTCTGAAGCTTGCCCCTAGTAAGAAAAACACAGAATTCAGCTGATGGGGTTCAATTCTTGATGGCCTGTTACCAAATTTCAGCACAGAAAAATTTTCACAGTGCTGTATATTGTAACCAACTTGGTAAAATTAGATAAAGGCCTGCTGTTCTCTAATCTGCACATTAAAAAAAAATCAAAGAAGATTCATTTGGTCCCCATTATTTATGAACATTTCAGAAATGTTACTTAGGTCTCTATTTTCATTTTTATTAGCATTTATTAATGCCATTTATTAATATCACAAATTATTGGGCTTCATTATGCTTTCTCACACATGTATATAAAGTTCCCTGTTATAATTAATACTCTGCCCATCATCCACTGCCATCCTTCTCTACTTCCAGTCCTCCATCTGCTTCTATATAATATCTCTTTAATTATTCTTGTTATGTGCACACATACATATAAATATATACATTCAGCCTCCTGAATTTATTTGGTTTTGCTCAAGTGAATATCTCCCAATCATTCTATTGAATCATTTCCAACAGCTAATAGCATATTCTAATCACTCCTATTTCAAATAAAATGCACTCAGTTTGATTTTGACCTTCATCTAGTATCTCACATAACCATACTTCTTTATATTAAATATTTTGTTTGACAGAAAGAAGGTGTTCAGTGTTGAGGAGTGGTGTCTTCTGGGCGTGACTTTTTTAAATTGTCAGACACTGTGGTTACTAATATAACATCTACCTGATATTGGGCCTGTCAGCATTATGTCATAAGTAAGGAAAGGCTCACAAGGCCCTTCCCTACTCTGAGAACCTATAGGCTATTGATAGCTGCTAAGGGAAAGAGTGACTTGTTTATCAGTAATGTAATGTTTGGTAAATCTCCCATGCTACATAAATAATGCTTCACCCATGCTACTGTAAGTAACCTAATTACACTTATTAGTTTATAAGTAAGTAAATAATAAAAATTCTGTTTCTTTTATTTTTGCTTTTAAATCTACTCTAATCAGACTTGCATCAATTCTCCCACTTTGTTGTTGTAAATATTATCAGTAATTGCCATTTTGATAAAGCCAATGGTTAGTGTATCAGCTTCATGTTATTTGAACTGCTAGCAGTAACCGGTAGCAATAAGTATTTATATAGATCTCTACCATCATAGCTACATGCATCCCCTTCTAACTGCTCTTTACATTATTAAATTAGTCCTTTCTCATGTCATGAAAGTATTAGTGTCACCTGACTCTAAATTCTTACCTACTTGTATTTATAATATCAGTTATTATTCTCAGTCACATTAATGTCTTGATCAGTTTCAACTTTCCTGGAATCCAGAGCTCTTTATTTAACTGTGCACTGCACCTCCCTGGTCATGTGTAATCAGCATCATACATCGCATCCCTTCGAGAAAATCCCTATATCCAGCACCCAGACTGCCCTCTCCTTTAGATTCCCACCTGGTTGGACTGAGTTCTATTCTTCTAAGAGATTATGCCAAGAACATCAGATCATCTCCAGTCAAATTCTTAGCCCTCCAATCTAACACATCTATGTATTCTCCTTACTTTCAAAATACATCTAGAATGTGGGCATTTATTGTCTTTTTTACTGCTAATGTCAATATCCATATCACTGCCAAAGTTGTTTCTATAACCTCTTTACTGTTCCCCTTGGTTCAAACTCATTTCGTATACTCTACATGCAACAGCTCACCAAGATTCATCCTTTCAAGACTAGTCATCATTACACTTCCTCGCTCAATTTCTCAAAGGCTTTTCAGCTCATTCAGCCTAATGTAAAATTCATTGAAATGTTCTATAAGGCAAATAAGCATCTTGTTACCAAGGAGTTCACGCGATCCTCTCATAATTGTACAGTAGCCATCACTTGGGGTTGGTTTCATGCTGAAAGACGAAGAACATGGCAAGTAGGGTTGCTGTAGCAATAACTTCTGCCTTTGCTGCCCTTACACTTGTTCTTCACGTCATGGTGGAACACTGGCATAAAAATTAGAATCTGAACTCTACATACTTCTATGGGTTCGTCTTCACACTTCTATGACCTTCCTTATCCATTCATTTCTTTTCCCGTGCTCTTTTTTAAAAGCAAACAAATCTAGAAAGCCCACTAAGCTCTATTATTTCATTCAGAGCAATCACCTTTTCTGGTTTTTTAGCGGCTGAGACAGATCACATTTATTGACAGAATAAACGAACAAGTCAGGATCCTCACTGGGGACTCCAGCAGCTTACATAACCTCTCAACAACTCTTGGGCACGTTCAGGATTATCCTCACTTTATTGCTTCTCTCAAGGGGGAAGCCATGGTGAAGCCCTTAACTGTGGAGCTCAGAGGGAAACCTAAGCAAGTCTGATCCCTGCAGCGAGTGCAGCATCATCCCCAGTGCAGGAAATATCTTATTAAACTCAGTCCATGTCCCTTTACAAATGACAGGCTATTACTCACTAGGGTGATAAGGTTCTAATAACAAGGCTTATGAGTAGAGATTTATAAAACATGAAATGCTATATAAATTGCCATATCCCTGGTAAATCACACTGAGCCTTACTTTCTGACTGTGCCTGCTATTTAGTGAAGTTTTTTTTTTTAAAGAATCACAGTATCATAACTATATGGTAGACCTTGATGAGGATCAAGCAAAGGCTTCCCCTGCTCACACACAGAGACAAAGACAAGTGTCTAATCAACTCCCAAGACCAGAACTCACACTCCAGAGTCCTCCTTCCACTGCAGCATCTGTCTTCAAACCAAAGTTTTACTTCATAAAGTTTTTTCACCCTCACTAGCAGCAAAGTCAATTTAACCAGGTCAAGTTCAACCCAGCGGATACAACACCAGCTATTCTTCTGCTTGCCTTGCCCTGTCCAGACCCCACAGTGTACGTTTCAAAGACAGTGACTCTAGTGAGTGCTTCCGCCTCACCTGGTCCTCCACCATAAAATAGGAACATGGCTAAAGAGCTTTTACACTCCAAGTCAGCTCTAAACATCTCTGATTCTCCTCTATTTTTCAAATTAAAATATAACTACATCATTTTCACTTTCCCACTTCTCCCTCCAGCCCTTCCCATGTCCACCACTCTCCCACATTCGTCTCTCTCAAATTCACAGCCTCTGGCCTCTTTTACTTTGATTACTGCTATATAAACACACAATATGCTCACCATTTATATGTATATAATTTCAGGCCAACCATTTTGTAGGGAAGATTATTTCTCCTCTTAGCAGTCCTCATTTGCCTGTGGTTCATTGTCTAGGGTTGGAGCTCTATGAGATCCCCTCCTTCCATGTTAGCAAGTCTATTGGTATCATCCTTGTTCTCTGTCTTTTATGCTTATGCTCCATGGATAATTAAATGCTATAATTACGGAAAAGGGAAATGCCACTTGATACATATATTTTATTTATTTACACTTTATACTGATAAATTTATATATGCTAGTTTATTTGCAATTAAATGTGATTGTTTTGTTGCCAGTACTAGATGCAGCTCTGGGAAATACAGAAGGGAAAAGTATATGCAGTGAATATACAAGGTTGAACTCAGAAAGGAACACATGAAGTGAAGACGAATGAGTTACAATACACAAGGCATTTAGAATGGTATGTGGAGTATAGAAACGCTTCTTGCAGTATTGGTAAACAAATTTATAAAATAAATTTGTGAGTCCAGGAAACACAAAGTTCTGCGAATAGAGATTGAACAACCATTCATTTATGTCACCATGAACTGGGAATCCTTGTACTGCCCCTGTGTCCTGGTATTACAAGGACAGTCTCCTGTGTGTCCTAATCTTATTCACCGGACATGATAGCATGATCCCACACCTAGTGTAGATGCAGGTTTCAGAGGCTGGTGATCAAATACATCATTCAGTGCTGGCACGTGAGTTGATGTAACTGTGGTGTTCTGCATACTGTATCATCTAATCAGATAAATAAAAAGTCTAATAATATTATTAGACTCAATAAAGAGAGAGAAAAGAAAAGAAGTGGTCAAAAAAGATGAGAAACCTCACAGCTGTGAGCTATACTATGAATCACGTGACTCTAATTAGATCTTGATTTTCAGTTGTTAAACAGGGGAAGGATACTAACCACATTAGAATGGGTGATGACTGGGGACTGGAGAGATGACTCGGCAGTTAAGAAAACATGTTGCTCTTTTTTTTTTAATTTATTCATTTATTTTTGTTAAAAGCAAAATTTACATTTACTCCCCTTGTTCCCGGCCCTCCCGCTCCCCCACTACCCCACCGCCCTCCCCCTGCTTCCTTAAGATGGTGCAGGTTACCCTGTCCTATGGGGAGCCCAAGGCCCTCCCCCCCCCTCCATCTCAGTCTAAGAAGATGTGCATTCATATAGAATAGGTTCCCAAATAGCCAATACATGCAGAAGAGATAGGTCCCAGTGCCATCATCGTTGGCCTCTCAGTCAGTCCCCTCTGGCAGTCACATTCATAGAGTCCAGTTAGGTCATTTGCTCATTCAGTCTCGGTCCAGCTGAATTTGATGAGCTCCCAATAGATCGAGCACACTGTCTCTGTTGGTGGGCCAGTTCGACCAGATTTAATTTCTGGTACCCACACTGTGGTTCGCAACTGTCCAGAACTCCAGTGCTAGGGACCTGATGCCTTATCCTCACCAGGAATTGCACATGGTACACATGCATGCATGCTGGCCAAACATGCACATTCCTAAGATAGATAAATATAAAAAGTAGGGCTTTTAATAACAAAAAAGAAGGTAGAAGTAGGATGTCAATTTGCTGAGATTGTCAATTTGCTGAGATTTAGAATAAACTAAGAGACAACCCTCCAGGCATGTAGATGAGGGAAGTTATGAAGAGGCTAGCTGAAGATGGAACAATCACCCTGGGTGTGGGTGGCACTATTCCATCAAGCTCCAGCATGCACCCCTTTCCTCTTCTTGACTGGATACAGTATAGAGGGGGCCTGCCTCACCTTCCCGTTATCATACCTTCCCTGCCATGATGGACTGTGCTCACAAACTGTGAGCCCCAAGAGGCTCTCCTTTTTCTTCCCAATATTACTGTTGCCAGATATTTTGACACAGGAACTGAATAGTCATCTAAGCAGGAGGGTTAGAAGTTATCACTAGAACAATGGATGCTTAGACCTGCCCTCGGCAGATTATAGGCATGGGATCAATGGCACCTTTTCTCACTAGTTTTAAACCTTGTGAGAATTTCCTAATCTTACCAATCCTTCATTTTACTTCATTAAAATCTAGTATGTGCCCCCAGATTTGCAGAACTACATTGGCAATATTAAGGTCCTAGGAAGTAATTCTGGTAAATAGCAGATGATAAGTAAATAATAGAAAAATGAGTAATACAATTATTGCTACATTATCATTAGAAAAAGATCCACACCATTAAGTTTATAAATGAACACCTTATTTGATACACTATGCCTATATGGCACTTACGTATAAGTCACCCTAGCACGAGTGATACCCTCCTTTGCTCAGTATAGGAATGCAAAGTGTTCTTTAAACCTCCCTTTGCCACAGCAGGTAGAAAAAATTCACCAACATGCCTGTATGCTTCCTTGTGTCCCTTGTTAAATTTTGACAATGTGCTTCAAGATTTTTAGATTCTTCTTTTCTTTGGGCAAAGATGGATTTTTAAATAAAGATTTTGGTTTTTCTTTGAGCAATTTATACAATATATTTTGTTAATATTCATTTTTCTGCCCCAACTACTCACAGATCCTCTCCTACCTTCCTATTCACCCAACTTCAGAAGCCCACTCCATAGCATATGTCTCCCCCACCTTTCTCTTTCTCTCTCTCTCTCTCTCTCTCTCTCTCTCTCTCTCTCTCTCTCTCTCTCTCTCTTTCACACACACACACTCATCGAGTCCAGTTTGTGTTGGCAGACTACTAGCATGGAACTTACTCTGGAGTGTGGTCAGTATACCAAATGTTACTCTGTTGAGTAAAACTGACTTTTACCCACTCATCAGCAATCAAATGTTAATAGCTCCCGGGCTAGACATGGGACTACATTTCCTTTCTTCTGTATTAGGATTTTGTCTGACTTGACATTGTATAGATATCCTATGTTCTATCTCCGCCTCTATGAATTTATAGACCAAATTTATACATGGAAAACACTGTTTCCTTGAATTCATCCACCCCATTTGGCTCTCATACTGTTTCCATTCCCTGTGATGTGGAAAGATCCACATGATCTTCCACAATGATCATCAAGCCTTGAGAGGAGACTATATGTGCAATGTGTGTGTGTGTGTGTGTGTGTGTGTGTGTGTGTATGTTCCATTTAGCATGTAGGTCTGATCAATAGGAGGCATCTTAATCTCTGCACCTTGGCCAGTTGTTGGGCTCTGTGTTGATCATATTCTACTATATTCAGAAGCTTCTATGATGAGAGTTGAGAGAGGAATGGATATATGTTTATAATGTTAACTCACTAGAAATTAATTTAATATTATGTCCATTTGGCAAAATAATTAGTAGTTAAGTTCTCCTGTAGGGTAAGGTCTCCTGTAGAGCCTATGGTATGTCAAACTATATTTTCTTGGCCAGTGTTCTTGGGTTTCATCTCATGAATCAGGCCTTAAACCCAATCATAAAGTAGTTGCTTCCTTTTATGCTATCCATTCCACCATTGCACCAGGGGGCATATCTTGCCAGATAGGTCAGGATTGTGGCTCACAGGTTCTATTGCTGGGTAAGACTGGTAATTGCTTTTCTCCTAGATAGCCTACACAGCACTTTCTAGGACTATGAAGGTTAGCCAGTATGATGAAGCTTCTAGGGGAGTACTAGCTAGATTCTCCACATTCTATGATGTAAATAGAGTATCCTAATCAATAGTATTTTATCATCAGGTTCTTCATGGTAACACATAACATTGGCAATAGCCTCTAATATTGGGGGAGCCTCTAAAATCTCACTGGCCAACAAGGTAAAGAGATAGTCCCTTCTTGTCACTGGGGAGTTTATGTGGCAGCATATGGTGCCATGTTTAGGTACTGGCTTTTTTGGGTTATTCAATTTAAAATCCTTTAATATACATACATATAATGTGTGTTTATGTGTGTATGTATGTATATATGCATATTGTGATATGTATATATATACATATACATGAAAATTTTGCAGTAGTGTGTTTCTATATAGTTTTTTTTCAAAAGGCCTTTGGTGTTAGTTAATGAAGATTATTGTGGACATGTCATATTTTCCCCCTAAGGAGATGATCCAAATTCTATCACTGGGGAATCAGTAAAATCAAAAAAGAAAAAAAAAACCCTCAAGAGAAAAACATTGAAATTCAAAGAGAGCAATAAATTATCACTGAATTTGGCATCAAACATAGCAGCATTTCTGAACAATTCTTGTTATGCCTGTCATAAAAATTTGGCATGTAGTTCTATGCTGCAATTCATGTCATAAACACAATAATTTATGGTTTGTTTCTACCCACTAATGCTCAGTATGCACTAAATTTGGGAACAAGCACAATTAGAATGAGAATCAGTTGTGACATTATTTTTTGAAATGTTTCTATTTAATTATTTTTTCTACAGACTGACATTAACAGCTTTTCATTGAGATGAGAAATCATAATAATTACTGCAAAGAAGATGACAAAGATAAGTATTATTCATGTAAGTATGCAGAATTGATCAAGAGACTGATTTATGGTTGGCTACCTGAAAACGACATTGATCATTCTACTATTTTAAGCTAGTTGAACTATTACAGTCAGCTAAGAAACAAACAGAATGTGATCAATTTGAGGTCCTATTTGATTCTTTCCCTCCTTACAGTCTTCACCACATTGGGTTAAGGTGATTCACCTCGGAGTTGTGTTAGGTGTTCAAGTTTCAGATTTATTACTATATGGGGAATAATTCTTACAGTTATGCTTCCAAGGTTTCCAGAATTCCTGTAAAAATTCATTGTTTTGAAAATAAATAGACACTAAACAATCAGAATTAAAAATAGTATCAAGGATAGGGAGACAGTTTAGTCAAGGGTTTGCCTTGAACTCCTGAGAACCTAAGTTTGGCCCTTAGAATGCACATTTTACAAAGCTGGATGTTATAGTCTGTACTTATAATCTCATGGCTACTGGGGATGAAGAGACAGGCTAATCCCTGTGCTGCTAGGCTAGTTTATTTGACAAACTCTAGGCCAATAAGACATCTTGTCTCAGAAAACAAAATCTCTCAAGGGAGATACCACATAAGACACCCAAAAGTTGTCCTTTGGCCTCCATATGCATACACATTTATGCACCCACCCACATAGACACCCATGTCCACATAGACAAACATGCACATTCATAATATTAAGGATAATATTAATAATATCTAGGATCATACTACCTTTATTTGAACTAGACTACCTGTCCCTTGGTATACTTATTAACTTAGAAAAATGGCAGCCATTAAAATATGGATATGTGACAAATTTTGTGCCACATACTGTCAATATGTACTAGACTCCTTATATGAACAGAATTATTAATATTCATTCCTACCATTCTAGATAACTGATCATTGAAAACTTCCTTAATGCCTGGAAACTTTGTAGCCATACTTCAGTTCTCCTTCTGTGAAATCGGTTTACTAGGACCTCAGAGCCTTGTGGCGGCTCTCACACTAGTGGCCTGGAGATTCTTTGCTTGAGAAAACTGCTAAGTTGAAGTCTGATTCCAAAATAGTGTTGACTTTCCATTGACTGTCATCAATAGAACAAGTTACCTGCTTTTGTACCTCAGAACTCTTGTTAAAGGCTAGTTAATCAGTTTATTAAAGTGTCAGGCATCAGAGAGGCACACTGATCACCCTAGAGGACACATAGTAGAAACTTTCCCACAGTGCTGATTAAGCAGTCTCAGTTTGGCCTGTGTCTAGTAGGGACACAGGACAATATAAACCTTGTCTTCCAAACCTTAGTATGTAATCTCCATTATCCATGATTTCAGAACCTAATCTGAGGCTGACACACAGTACTCATCCTTAAGAGAGACTGTTTACCTTGTCTTCTATGAGGGGCCCTCATCTCTGGGCATGACATTAGTAAAAAAAAAAAAATCACTTTTACACCCACTAGGTTAATGATAAAGCATTCTCCTTAGAGAAAAATGGTACTTTGACCTCAGAAAACTAAGTGGTCTTTGTCTCCTTTGCTTTTTGAGCCTTGGTCTGTCTTATTCCTGTCTCACTATGGAATAGTTGAAGACATTTATCTTCAGGTTTTATTACCAGCTACAGACAAATTGCTTCTCTCAGAGTAATGTATGCTTGATTCTAGTTAAATTCCAAAATTTACTTGTATTTCCCTGTTTTTTTAATTTAAACTTTCTTTTTATTTATTATTTGTGTCTTTCACATCATGCATCTCAATCCCATTCATTTCCCCATCCTTTCATATATTTCATATCTGCCCTCTGCCCTTGCCACCCACCTCCAAAATAAAATAAAAATTTATCAGAAGAAAAAGAGAAAACAAAAAGAATCTCATCATGGAAGTCATAGTGTGACAAGGGAAAAATTTTCAGGAAAACAAACTGAAGAGCAGGTGACCATATCTATTTCATTGTCTGTGATACCTGAGAATCTACTCTATATACTGGGACAATTCCAAAACAAAGAGCAGAGAGAAGAAGGAGGGTCCCAGAATGGGTAAGATGCATATACTCAAAGTTTCTCAATGGAAGGTAGTTAAAACAGCCTTCATAAAGTGGTCACTGTGTGTGTTAGGCTTGGGATGCAAGCTATTCCTGTACAGGCAGAGGCTGTATGTGTGGCAAGTAGCTTCTAGAGGGCTGACACATGGATCTTAATGAAAATGTAACTTAACATAATTATTTTATGTAGTCAATGAAGAAAGTCGAGCGTTTAAATCTAACTCATTGAGTAATGTATGGTTAGGTCCTTTTTATTATTGCGACAGTTGTTCTTTCTAGGACATTAATGTATGGTGTAATCAATACTTCTCTGCGGGTCTACTAGGTCCCAGATGTTGTGTGTAGGAATTTTTGGAAGAAGAGAAGATACAGGGAAAATCCTGTTTGGCCACCTAAGGACATGCAAAGTGACAAGGGAGAGAGTTTTGTTAGAAGAATAAGCCCTTTTCAAAAGCAGTAAACTTCGAATGAGGGAAAATCAAGGGAAGGGCTGGGGTTGGGCAATCTAGGCAAACTCAAGGTCTGGACTGCCAGAGTAGAGCCTGTCCATAAGGAAGAAACAGACTGTGAGCTGAAAACATGGAGAAAATTGCATGAGAAGGAGTGAATTCCCAGGAAGCCAGCATCAGTGCACCACCACAAGGGCAACTGCTCTGGACGCTCCCCTCCCCACTGACAGCCATTATTTCCAAGGGGGAAAGACATGGTAATAAGCACCTTTAATTAACAACAAAACCAGTGTCTCAGCCTCCAAGGCAGCAAAGCCTGTGTCTGCTCATTTAATCTCTATTAAAGGGGCCACAGATCCCTCATTGATTTTTGTGTTTCTAGAAACGAGAAAAAAGCTTGGACTTAATTAGGGCTCAATATCCTAATCACAACTCTAAATGCTGGCTTTAGCTTTCCAGCACTCTGAGGTCTGGAGACGTCTTTATTTCAAGAAGAAGCACAAGGAAGTGAATGAAGATTTAAAAAGCCATAGAGAGAGAAACAAAGGAGCAGAACACTAGCAGATGCAGACGAAAGGTCAAGAAGACAGGAAACCCTCACTCTTACACACCAGTGTCTCAGACAGCAAGGATAACTCCTGCTCAGAGACAAATGAGACTTCCCATGTCTAGAAAGGTGAGGGACCACAGCCTGGCATGTACCACTTGGCCAAATGAGCTTCTGCATCTGGGAAAGGAAGGCTCAGTGTTGTCATCCACCTATGAGCAGCCACCTATGCGGTCCATCCTTTGGAAAGATCACAGAGAATGAATGACACCTGGGACTGTTTACTTTCAACAAAGAAACAAAAGACAAACCCCAGCACAATCCAAAATGGGAACCTAAGCACAGAGCAGAGCACAGGACTCCATTGTCAGATCAATAGGAGTGCTCCTTAGCAGGCTGGTTAGACAAATCCTTTGTCAGTAACTCATGGGAAGCAACACAATTTCTGAAGGGTTCATGGAAGCAGGCCAGATAAGGTTTATATGGAATTTTCTAGAGGCCACGAGGCTTGTTAGAGACATTTTCATTCTTTAGCAGCAAGTGAGACCACCGGTGTGTACTCTAGATGCCCACACTATATATAAAAAAGTCTAAATAATTAATTAATCCAAAGAATAATGTTCTAATGAATTTCTTTGTCCCAGCCTCCAGGAGAACTAAAGCAGATAAAACCCTGATTAGTTATGTTGTGTTCCCATTAGGAGAGTAGTAGAGCAAGCTTCAAGTTGGCATACCCTGAGGACAGAAAATGATAACATAGATTTACTCTCTGTACCATTTTTCTTCCTGCTGGGGAGAAAGCAGACCAATGAGACTGTCCTTCTATCACAGTTGATTCCACAACGCATTGAAGAAACTGCAGACAGAAGAATTCACAATGCAAACGGTTCAAAGCAAGGAACCATGGTTATGGGGGAAGCAGTTATCTCCATAGGGCAAAAGATTAATCAGGGGGAGCCTCTAATATCAATGCTTAGCGCCAGGCTGTCCCTGCAGGGTAAGTTCTCAATACACAGAAATGTGGAGAGCAAACGTTTATAAAATTGTTTCTGGTGTGTACCGTGATTAGGAACGTGGCAAGCATGAAAAGGACTATCAAGTTTAATAACAATGACTCTAAGCAAAACCATCTCCATTAAGTTCCTGGGGCTCCAATAACAGTATACCACGGGGCAGGTGACTTAGCACAGGGTCCTGCTCCTTCCATAGGTGCTGAGGTGGAGTTGCTGGAGGCTTTCTTCAAGTTTCTGGTAGCTGCAGGTGTCCTGTGGCCTGAAGATGTACCACCTCCTTCATGGAGCATCTTGAATGGCCAGGTTCCCCATGCTTCTGCACAACCTGCCCATTGTCATGATAGTCACATTGGATTAGATCTACTCCAAGGACCTATGGAGGATCAGATGGCATTCTGAACAACTGTAGAACTTCTGTAATCTTTTGCAAGTTCAACCCAAGAGGCCTCCCCTGACATGCGTGGGGCGTTGTAGTACTTCCATATCTATAATAGTCCATGCCTTTGCAGCCTGTCTGTGGAACACATACAGCTCTCCAGTTTTAGAGGCGGCTTTGGAAAATTTGTAAAAATTAATAAATATGGAAGGGGAAACTGCAATCCAGCAGATATTAGAAGTCTGGGAGTGAAGAGGTAAAATGTGAAAAATAGAAACTGAAAAAATTTTTGACTGACACAGGTGTCCCTTTCAGAATTCATAGAATGTTTACTTGAACTCCAATAATATAAAAATAAACAAAATTACTTTACAAAATAAAATTATTGACATTTCTGGCTTATAGCAAAAACATTTTATAACCAAATAGAACACAAAGACAGTGTTCTTGATCAGGCCCAATAGCAATTCATTATCTGCCTCTTTACTATAGGGTCTGGGAAGCTGAGGTACAACTAAGTGGTACAGTGTGTGCTGAAACAAAGGGAAGTCTCACTGAGGGGGACTCTTCAGCAAAATACACCCAAACACTATTGTCTCTAGTGGCTCTATCATCCACTTACTTGCTAATTTTTATTAATCAAAGACATACATTCATCTCACTTAATTCATTTCCATAACTCACCTGCCCTTTTTCAGACATACAAGAGAAATAAATCCTTGATAAATTAAGTAAATTAAATACCGCTTTCAAGAGTGTATTCTTTCCTCTGAACACCTGATGTGTACAGAAATTAGAATATCAATTTTTCTTTATCCCTAAAGTCATTTGTTATGTTTAACAGAAACAGGCATTATATGTCAGCAACAATCTTTAAGATAGTTTCTCAAATCACAGAATCAGGCAGCAAAAGCCAGTAAAGGCACTGGTACACAAGCCAACAAACTGAGGTAGACTCTGGGACTTGGTGGCAGAGAAAAACACTTCCTGCAAGTTTCTCTTTGTTCATTCTCTCTCTCCTCTCTCTCTCTCTCTTTCTCTCTCTCAAAATAGATTGAAATGTAATTTGAAAATTTTAAAAATTACATTATAAAAAAAGACATTTCAGCATCACGTTTGAAGGGGAAAAGAAAAAAATTGTGGCAACTGAAAAAGGTTAATCAATTTCAAACAAAACATTTAAATGCATGGATATGCTTCTAACTACTTGAATCCATAAAGCTAAAATGGATTTATTGACGAAGCATAGGTAAAAATACAAACTAAGACAATTTAAAAGTGCAACACAAAAGCATCCAGGTACATGGCACAGTTGAATATTGGAGGGAGATGCTGTTTTGATGTCTTCTTATATCCTGTGGGATATATTAATACATTTTGTCATAATCTCCTTTACCTCACAGATTTAATCTTGTTAGTCAATGGCCTCTAAGGCAATTGTCCCTGCATATCATTCTCATAACAATGAGAATGTTCTCAAATCTAAATTCAGCCTCTGAAATGAAAACAGCTCTCTTGGCCTAGTGGTGGTAATGCATTACTTAAATCCCAACACTTCAGAGGGAGAAGTAGGCAGATTTTGGTGAGTTGAAGGTCAGCCTGATCTATAGAGTAAGTTCTAGGACAGCCTGAGCTACACAGAGAAACATTGTCTTGAAAATAAAAACAAAACACACACAACAAAAGAAAGCAACAACAACAACAAAACAGAGATCTTGTTATTCCAGAAGGCACATGCATCAAAGATTTTTCAGTCATGTCAGGATTTCAGAATCCAAGATCTCCTAGTATATGATTATCAGTTTGAAAGCTCTCTCTATAAACCCCAAGCCTTTGGTAACCAAAGCTTGAGAGACTCTCCCCGAAAATTCATCTATGGTAAGACATCAACAATTGTGTCATTGGAATGTCTGTCTTTGTTATGGAGCTATCCCACCCCCATACTCCATCCCTTATCAGATCTGGACAAGAGAGGGATAAGAACCAGAGTTAGAGAGTCACAAGTTCTGTAGATAAACCCTGCTCAGCCCTCACAAGGTATGTTGGGGAGCCTAATTCATAAGCCTGACTGAACTTCAGGGACCATTCAGATTTGCTACTCATCTCAAAAAGATCACCAGAGTTACCCCAAAACTCAGAAATTACACTGCTGTCTAATGCCCCAAATAATTAAAACCACATGTCCTCACAATGATTTATATATGAATATCTTTAGCATCAGTATATGCTAGACTAAAAAAAAATGAGCCCAATCGAAATGTCTCTGGGTTAAGAAACTGATAAGCAAAATGCAGCAAACCCATATGATAGAATATTAGTCATTCATAAATGTGAATAAAAATGTTGATATATTCTGTACTATGGATGGATTCTGGAAACATATCCAGAAAAATGAGCAAGGTACATGGATATTTTCTATAATTCTTTTCTATTAAAGTTTCTAGAATAAAGCATTTGGTGACAGACAGTAGATTATTAAATTGTAGGCACCAGGGAAAGGAACAATCAGCATAACTATAGAGTGTTGGAGAAGATAAAACTTCTCTGAAACTGAACACTCTGGAGGGATATGCACTGCTCAGAATAGCCTAACATGTTCCAAACTGTTCAACTATTTAGAGTGAATGCTGAGATAGGTAAGATATACTTTCCTAAACATTTTTTCTTTTGTTTACAAAATAGGCAACAGTGGTAATTTTATAAAATATTCCAAAAATGTGAGCAGTAATCTCACAAAGAAATTATGGGCCATCCAAACATCATATGTAAGCACCATCAGGCCCCACCATGGCAGGTTTTATGTAGGAAAAGTTGCATAGAAATAAAAAGAGACAAAAGAGACCTGTCAACAGATTATGAAGCTCTTTACATAGAGTTAAAGAAATGAATCCAGTTATTCAAAGCCACAGCTAGAAGGAGACCTTTCAGATGCACGGGGCAGGGGAGCGGGGGACCACTGTCCCAAGAAAACATCAGAGCAGTGGGAACCTAAGTGGTTAGTATGTTTTACTTGATGTTTGTCTACTGGTTTTCTCCTCTGAGTTTTATTGAGCCTATCAGAGACTCTTCTGTATGCTTCAGATTAAGAATGCAGCAAAGGCTCCCTCAATCAAGGTATCTCTTTCCTTGCTCTCAAATCTGTCCTTCCTCCATCTCTAGTATTCCATTCCCTCCAGTTCTCCTCAACCCTCCCCTTCTTCCTTCCTCTTCCCCTTCTCCCCTTCCTTCTACCCCCAACCCCATACTCTGAATTTTGTCAGGCAATCTTGTCTGCTTCCAATTTCCAGGTGGGTCTATATATGTTATTCCTTGGGTTCACCTTATTACTTAGCTTTTCTAGGCTCAATGTATGTCCTTTGTTTACAGCTAGTATCCACTTATGAGTGAGTACATACCATATTCATTTGGAGTGGGAGCCTGGGTTACCTCACTCAGGATAATATTTTCTTAGCAAGAAACCTGACTCTAGAAAAATTCCCAGAAATCCACAAGGATGACCCCAGCTAAGACCGTAAGCAATAGAGGAGAGAGTTCCTGAACTGACTTTGCCCTGTATTTGTACTGATGATTTTCTTAAATATCACCATAGAACCTTCGTCCAACAACAGACAGAAACAAAGGCAGAGACTCACATCAGAGCCCTGGACTGAGCTCCCAAGGTCCATTTGAAGAGTAGAAAGAATGAGAGCAAAGAAGTCAAGACCATGAAACAGTTTACCTGACATAATGGGAGCTCACCAACTCTATCTGGACAGGGAAGGAATAAGCACAAGATCAAACTAGTCCCTCTGAATGTGGTTGACACTTGTATGGCTGGGTCAGACTGAGGGTCCACTGGCAATGGCACTGGGATTTATCTCTACTGTATGTACTGGCTTTTGGGGATCCTTTTCTCTTTAGATGTATACCTTGCTCAGCT
>JAQHUG010000120.1:5153982-5164221 GCA_028555095.1 Dicrostonyx torquatus
AGACTTTACTAGTGGCTTGGCTGTTTTGCTTTTCTGATCTTCAGGCAAGTTTTACCTATTAAAACATAAATAAAATATCACTATACCCATCCAATTTCATGTCAGCTTTTTTCAACCCATTAAATCCAGCAAGTGCTAACGTATGTACAAGGGTGTGGAGCCATCCACTGGATACGAAAATTCTACCAGTGGTAGAACCCACTCCTCCTTCAGATACTACCAACTGCCCATAACTCCTCAGAAGTGATGGCCAGAGGTTTTCTACCCCATCTGTGCAGGGATTTTTGATGGTTTGATCTTACTCAGGCCTTGAACAGGTCACCAATCATAGCTTCTGTGTGTACATGAGTGTGAGTGCCCTGTCACATCCTGTAGACAGAACTCACAACACTCCTCTCCACTGAGTGAAGAAAATAAATCAGAGGAGAACATGACTGCCCCTAAAGCATTGAGCTTTTTATTTTAGATATGAGGGAGAGCACAGGCAAAGGCAGAGGCATCTGGAAGAAATCAGGGTGAACATGACAGGCAGGCTGAGCTAGGCCATGTGAGGAGAAGTGAGGAGGAGAAAGGAGAGAGCCAGGAAAAACCAAGCAGCTGTGAGCAAGTCAGGGGACTAGAAGACCAGGAGAGCAGCCTAGCCAAAAGAGCTGGCTTATATAGGGAAGAGCAGCTGAAGAAGGAGCCCAGCCCTGGGATGGAAAGTTTAGGGTAGGAGGCAGGGTATTCCAGTCAGGATAACTCTGCAACAAGTAGGGGCTGAGGGAGATTGGCGGTCAGAGTTCACTTGGACATGTTAATACGCACCTCAGTTAGTCATTTGTCCAGATATGAGATAAAACACCCACCCTCAAGCTCTTGTATTCTTTCAGCCTCCTTTTTATCACCATCTCTTAAAGGATGTATTCTGAGCATTTGTGTGTGTGTGTGTGTGTGTGTGTGTGTGTGTGTGTGTGAAGAGAGACAGACAGACAGACACAGAGATACACAGAGAAAGTTGGTGGGCAGAACTTGACATAGAGGTCAGGGGACAACAACAGTGTGGAACATTTTCTCTCCTGCTCCCTTTAGGTGGATTCTCAACAACAGTGGTAAAACCAGTAAAATGATACATAGAAAACCTTGTGAAAAATCTCGAGACACAACATCAAGTGCCACTTGAATCTCCTTTGTGCTGAAAACTAAGTCTTAGGGGTCCTGAGCCAATACTTTTTCTTTCAACACACATATCAGCAACTATCTACATAAGTCTCTGTTTAGCCAACATGGAAAAAGGTCAGTTTGATATTTATGTTTATAAACCTTGGACATGCTGATGGATTCAAGACAATCAAATGATTTCAATTGATGGTGTATTTGGTTATTCATGATGTAGTAACTTCAACAGTTATCCAGCTCACAAGGGAAATGAAATCTAAAATGATAATTCTCAGAGAACTATTGTTTCCTCAGCCCTTCCCAAGAACGAATAAAAGTAAAACATGCATAGAAAACACATACTCTAGATATCATTTTATTTAGTTCAACTATGAATTGCTCAAACTCGGATTGCCTAGACCGTCTTATGCCAGCTTGGACCCACGTGAAACAAAGAGCCACCACATTGCACAGTGAAGTTGCTTCCTATGATTTTCTGCTTTTGTTCGGTGCATCGGGGTCAAACTGCCCTGACACAAAGGGGTAAAATGGACCTTCTGAGGAAGTTCGTTTTCAAGGGCAAAGCTCCTAGTTGCAGAATCTGGAAAGTTTGGTTTTCCAACTTCATGATTAAAGCCTATTAGCTGAATTTAAAACAGGCAGTGTCCTATTTTCTCAGACAAGTCATGTGATTATCCCGCATACAGAAGGCAGATGTCTCTTCAGTATTGGTGTAGCTCCAGCTAGGATGTTATAGGCCTTTGCTAAACAAGTATTATTAGAAAAGTAAGCTATGATTTTTAGTATTTTAAGATTTATCCCTTTTATTTATGTACATGTATATGTCTGTTTGTATGCACTTACCTGTGTAGGTGCCCACAGAAGCCAGAATGGAGCATGGAATTCCCAGGAACTCAAGTTACAGGCATTGTGAGCCTCCTGGCATGGATGATGGAAACCAAACTCTGGTCCTTTGCATGGGCAAAAAGTGATCTTAACTGCTGAGTTGTCTTCCCAGCCCTGAAGTACTGGTAGCAAAACTAATTATGAATTCTCTTCTAATGATTGAGTGATAGTCTCCTGATCTTTCAAATAGCATTAATGACTATTAACTCACTGATATACAGTAATCGCAAATTATATAGTACATATGCTCCCCACAAAACAGTAAAAATATAGTAAACCTGGTTTGCTATCTGCCAGCCCAATAACAGCTTAGATAATTGTCATTCTGTATCTTTCTACCTAGAAAGACTTTTATTTTCTCTCTCTCTCTCTCTCTCTCTCTCTCTCTCTCTCTCTCTCTCTCTCTCTCTCTGTGTGTGTGTGTGTGTGTTTTATTTATTTATTCATTTTTTATTATTATTTAAAAAATACCAATCCAAATTCCCACTCTCTCCCTTCCTCCCAGTCCCCTCCCTCTCCCTCCACAGGCTCTCCCCCTACTCCTCCAACCCTAAGGGAGCGCCATGAACCCCACCCTGTGGAAAGTCCAAGGCCCTCCCTACTACATCTAGGTTGAGGAAGGTTTACATCCAAAGGGAATAGGATCCAAGAAGCAGGTATATGCAGTAGAGACACATCCCAGTGTTACTATCAGTGGCCCCTCAGTTTGCTCCAGCTGTCAACCCCGTTCAGAGGGGCTTGGTTGTTCCCATGCTCTTTCACTCCCAGTCCAGTTGGAGTTAGTGAGCTATCATTAGCTCAAGAAAACTGTCTCAGTGGATGACCCCCTCATGGTCTTGAATTCCTTGCTCATACCCTGACTCCTTCCACTCTTCAACTGGATCTTGGGAGCTCAGTCCATTGCTTCGATGTGGGTTATATGAAGCCCTCTTTCTCAGACTAACCAAGTCATTCTATCTGATTCCTCAACAGAGTAAAATCTTTTAGTCTTGAATTTGGTCTCATAAGAAGCCATTCTGTTTTGTTTTCACAAACATATTTGTTCTTGCACATGAGATGAACATTTCCTAACTTTCTTCCACCATCCCTGCCTCTTTTTCTTCTTCATCTCTTTCTCCTTTCCCGTCTGTGTTTTCCTCTCCTCATTCTCTTCTCTTTTCTCCCTGCTCTGATCTCTTGCTCTCTCTCCCACTCTCTGCCTCTCCTTCCTTACTCTATAACAAATTCAATAAGTGCACACTGAATCATATTTGTGCTACACCTTACACCACACATAAGGAATATAAAAGGGAATGTAAAACACCCTTTCCCTAATATTTCAGAAGTTTATACTCTACTAAGGCAGGAAATGAAAACAAATTATAAGTAGAAACAGGAAACACATAAATAGGTACAGACAGAAAATATTAGGCCAAGATAGAATTTACAAATTTAAAACACATCGAGAATAAGACTGGTAAAATTCAGTTTATATGCAGACAAATGACAGTTCCAGTTTTCTTAAGTAAGAAAGACAAAAACATTAAGTTGCATTTAAATAAGAAGTTCAGAGTAAAATAAACAAAAAGATGGGAAAGAGACAATTTTAAGTATAGTCTTGGAGATAATCATGAAGAAGTGTATAGTTTTGTAGGCCAGAGGACAAAGTCTTTTAACAATGGTGTGACAGAATTCCACCAGAGTCCAGTAGGGAGAGCTGCCCAGTGTGTATCCCTACGGTAAAGCTGCTCCAGAATTCTCATGCAGGAGTAGGGGGAGAGCTACCCAGTGTTCCTCTGCAGCAGCAACTGCCCAGTGTACCTGCACAGTAGTGCTGTCCAATGCACCCATGCAGAAGCAGGGGAGAGCTGCTACCCCAGCAGCACTGTCTGATCTGCTGAACGGGCAGAGTTGAGAGTTGTTAACGTTGAGAGTTGAAAATAGTCTTGGAGATAATCTTAAGAGGAAGACTCTAGCAAAAGATGATGAGGCTTGGGAAAGGTGACATTTGTAAAGAAAGGTAAATGGGGATAGTTCAAGAGCTTCATTTTAGAAATGATGAGTCAGTAAGAGAAAAAAGAATTCACCTTACCTTCGTGATCCGAAGCTTTGGATCAGGAAACATTTTTCTCTGTATTGCTAGGTCCTTTTGTGGAAACCAGTCCTCCACGAAGTCAGCTATCAACAAAGACTGAGTCGAATTTAAGACATTTGCTTGACAACACTCTCTGGAATGTCATTATTTTCTCTCTCGCATCCACTGAGGAATAACCCCCAAAAGTCACTTAACATTGCTGATCTGCATTTGAAATTGGCATATACTTTCAAAAGTGAAAAGTTCTAATGAGGAAAAATTTAAAAAAAAAACAGGTTAGGAAAAGATATTGCAGAAGAAAAACAACATGGAAACAACATGGGGAGGAATGTCACCTTATTCCTGGTGTACAGAAGACAGGCTGAAAACACAGATGATTCCCTGTGTGTGTATGTGTGTGTGAGAGAGAGAGAGAGAAAGAGTACTAGAGTGGCCTGTACTTCTGAGGAAAGATTTAAATGTGAAGTAGGAATATATAAATGAGTTGCTAATGGAAATGTGGATAGCCAGGACTTAAGTGAAGGTTTCCAGAG
The DNA here is from genome assembly GCA_028555095.1 of Dicrostonyx torquatus. Lineage (NCBI taxonomy): Eukaryota > Metazoa > Chordata > Mammalia > Rodentia > Cricetidae > Dicrostonyx > Dicrostonyx torquatus. The sequence continues at coordinate 5,158,633 of JAQHUG010000120.1, forward strand.
AGAGATGTGTGTTTCATGGTCCAAAGAAGCCATGATGGCCTGTGAGCTATTCCAGTCAGATGGTAGACACTAGGAAGAGAATGACAGGGCCATAGCCACAGGCCTGGCAGCTGTAAGTCATTTGGGGCTGTTTATCCATTTTGCAAATTGTGGATAGCTACTCAGTAGCCATTCCTTGAATTAACAACTCTATGAACTTATGTCACTAGTCCTAAATTACAACTCTCTAAATAGTTCAGGAAGTACTCTGATAATTTTATTTTCCTTTTTAAAAGTGTAATCAGAATCTGCTAAAAAGCCATATTTACTCCTATTATTTACCCAATGCTAGATTAGCAGGACTATAGCAACAGAATAAAACAGTTTGGGTAGTTTCAACCACAGGTAATTGATTTCTCTATTTTGGAGACGAAACAAACAAACAAACAAAACACCAAGATTGAAGTGTTAATCTTTTTGTTTTATATTAATTGTTTTATTTTGCATGTGTGTAGTACCATGTACCATAACATTTAGAACATTTCTATGTTTATAATGTGATATAAATACATATGTGCCAGTGTGTGCACATCTACACACACATATTTGCACAGTACTTTGGTATCTTGGGGTTTTAAATGTGACTTAATCTTAACCTTCTATATTATGTATGCATTTGTTTTCCTCCAAATACTTTCCTCTGTTTTAAATAGGTTGTTCTTCTCAAAGTATTTTGAGACCATTAAAAGGTTTTGAAAATGCCTCTTAGAAGCTAATGGAACACAAATATTATTGTCTACTGCTTAATAGCCAGAACTTCAATAATATGCTCAAGTATTATTTCCTCACCTCATTACCACTTAATTGAATTAAAGCTAAATTTGTATTTATGCTGTATAATTAGGAATTACAGGTAAGGGACAGAAACATCCTCATTAGTGGCCATCTGTTTGTAAGGCATGGTAACAGCACAGTCCCCATGAATGCAGTGGTGAAGGCACACACAGCCAATATTAGTGCTGAAATATAACTGTTCACTGTTGAGGTGAAACAATGACTCAGTTCTGAATAGGTCACAAAGCTGTCATTACCTATGCCAGTGGTTCCCAACCTGTGAGTCAAAGTCTCTTTGGGGGTCAAATGACCCTTTGATATGTGCCACCTGAGACTAACCTGCATATCAGATATTTAAGTTATTGTTCATAATAGTAGAAAATTACAGTTATGAAATAACAATAAAAACAATTTTATGGTTGGGGGTCACCATAATATGAGGACCCGTATTAAAAGGTTACAGCAGTAGGAAGGTTGAGAACCACTGGCCATAGCCCATATTGTGACAGTTAAGTATTAATTATGAACTTGATGGAATTAGACACATGTATGAGATTAGTTGAAACATAGCTCTGTTTATCTGAGTGAGAGGTCTCGTAGATAATTGGGTGCTGAGGGCTCTGACTTAACAAATGTGTCAGTCCATTGACAGTTTGAAAAGTGGTGTATCCTGAGAGTAGTGAAAGGCAAGATTTGGGCCTAGTGGAGAGAGCAGCTCACCAAGGTCTGTGCTGCTGTGGACAGTTTCTTACTCTAGCTTCTTTGTGTGCTCTGTGCATCTCTGATTTGTAGTTCCCATCACATGAACTGGCTGCTGTGCACATCTTCCCCAACAGGATGGATTCACACCTCTGAATCCCTGAACCAAAACAGATCTTACTCTTCTTTCAATTATTCTATTGTTTTAATCATGATCATGCAATAGTAACCATCACACAGTTCAGCTGAAATTCATGGTCCTGCCAAGAACCATTCTTTCCAAGTACTTATAGAGATATATACCTACAGAGCCCATTCATGAATAGTTGATTGTGGCACCTGAGCTTCCTGGGCAAGCCAACTGAAGATCAAGAGGATGGACTCATTGCCAAGTCTTTCCCGAAAGCAATAGTAGGATTAATAATAGTCCTATGTCCTGCTCTGAAAAGAAAGAACTCCTCCTCTTTGAGTGCCAGTACCTTCTTCCTCCTGTTTTCCTCTGGGTATTCTGCTATGACGTTTCATGCTGTTGTAGCAACAGTGCTATTGACATCCACAGGCATTGATGATCAAGAAAGCATGGGCAGGAACATAGCTGTAGCTATCACTGAAAGGATAGCATCCAAAAGGAGACCTCAATTAAGGACAGAATATAGTTAGAACTCAACACAAAGTATAGAAATCCAAATCACTCATCAGCAAGAAGTCATCTAGAAGTGATAAAAGCATGGACAGAAAAATAGGAAGTGATCTCAATAGCCCAGGCATGAATAAATTGTCTATGTATTTATTCCCTTTTACCTGTATCATGTTATTGTTTGTTTAATAGTTTTCTGGATTGCTACATTTATTTGTATGTGTGTGCACATGTGTGAGTCTGTGTGGGTCATAGCATGCATGGAGAGATGTCAAAGGACAATTGACTGAAGTTGGTCCTCTCCTTCTACCAAATGGGTTCTGAGTTCTGAGGATTCATGTAGACAAGGTTGGAAGTAAGTACCTGTACAATCTTAGCCATCTCACTGACCTATCATAGATCTTCTTTCTCTTTCTCTTAATCCTCCTTCTTCTTCTTTTTTTCTCCTTCTCGTTTTTGACATCTTTTTTCTCTTCTTCTCCTCCACTCTCTATTTCTTTGAACTCTATGTAGTTGGAGAGCTGAAAATGACCTGCTTATCAAGCATTCTTACCCACTGAGTCATATCCAAAACACTCAATATCATTTTCTAATGTTCATCATAGTCAAGCACTTTAAGGCGCTCAGAGATTTCCAATGGTGGCTTGTAGTTTTAGTTGGGGATAAAGCCCTGCTCTTGATGAGCTGTGTGAGCTTTAATAAAACACTTATATGAAGGTTTGGTTTTTGTTACTTTATTTATTGTATGTGTGTGCACGCAAACATGAGCATGTCACAGAAATAGGACTTAGATCAGAGGACAATCTGCTGGAGTTGGTTCACTTCTTACATCTGTGCATCCTGGGGATTGAACTCAATCAAGCTTGGCAGCAAAAGCCTATAGCTGTTGAGCCATCTTGCCCACCCTGTTGTGTAGATGCAAACCCACTGTAAACAAAATAAACAACAGCATTTACCTCTTAGAATTACAGTTGTAGTATACATTATCATGTGTCTAGTGATTGTATATTTTGTGAACTGAAAATATTTAGTGCAGATTCAAAGATGGTTACTGCAACAGATAAATACATTAAGGGGGGCTGGGGAAATCATGAGAGCAGTACAGAATATAAGGTATGACTCTATGATTCTAAGATATGATTCAAGAAATCTAAACTTGTTAAGGGGTTAAGTAGAGATGTCTGCAAAAATGTGTAGCAGTAAGCAATGAATCTTACATGGAACTCAGACACAAATAGTCTGGAAGTGAGGCAGAAAATTGTTTCCATTGGTAAAATTTCAGAAAACTTCATGAAGGAGGATATCCCAATAAATTCTGGAGGGCAAAAGAAATTTGACAAAGGTAGACAGGATGGGTACAGTGGGAAAAATGAGCACACAAGAGTGTGCAAAATAACTGAGGAGATACTGATACGTCTGCCAGACTGATAGGAACATAATCTGCATTTAATAAAAGATGCTCTTAAGGCTAAAGAGGCGAGCAGGGACAACAGAGATTCTCAATGGCAGATTATGGAAAACTTGGTCCAACAGGCCATCAAGAGTATAGGGAAATGCCACTTTCATTCTGCTTCTCCACTTCCATTCCTTCCTCCCCATAGTGGCAGCTGGCTAGAGGTAAATTGTGTTCAGGGTACCATGCCTCATTCTTATGATTTACTAGTTCAGTCTTTCAGTGAGGTGAGAATATAAAGTGTGCTGGATGGCACAGACTTGGGGAATTTATGTTGCACAGCTAAACATCATGTCTGTCTATCTCTTCCCAGTAATCTACAATAATACCCAAATGGGCCTTTTATTTTAAACATCTGGAGAGCCTTATGGTGGCTGAGAATTAAGGTGCTGAGAGAAGAGAACAGCTCAGCCATAAAGTCTTCCGGATAAACAAAGCTTTCTTTGGAGCATTAACTCCTTTGCATAGAAATCTCCGTTTCTCAAAATGCGTTTAGTAACTTTACATCTCCATCTCCAGGTACACTTTTCTCTTGCAAATACCCTCTTGGCATTTAATGGGACTATTAAGGTAGGAAGCTACGAGGTATTAGCATAGAAAGAACATTGCCAGAAGAAAAGATGAAACAGGCCCCCTCGCACAAGGCATGCTCTCTCCATCTCCTTGTCCCCCACCCAGCATTTGCTTTTGTTTTATTACAGCAAAAATCCCCATTGTGGGTGTTAGTAATTTTAGCTAGATAATAATTCCAGTGACACTGTCATAACTGCCAAAAGTTGTGTAACTCAGAGAGGACAACAAGAGTGGAATGTAAAATAATCAAGTAGTGTGTCTTTAATATACACAATATTCAGTGAGTAGAGACTTCTCTGTCTCTGTCTCTGTCTCTTTATCTCCCTGTCTGTCTCTGTCTTTGTCTTTGTCTCTCTCTCTCTCTCCCTCAGCTTTGCAGAGGCCCACTAGGGTTGCTTCTTGCCCTAGGATGGCAGGGGAGGATATTCACTCAGTCTTTGAGACCTCTGAGCATTTGCAGTGCTGTGCCATTGCCAAATGCCCTCCCTACTCTGAAGTTTTTGACACATGGCAATTCCTCAATCTTGGGTCCAGTGCATTCTTCAGTGTGAAACTATTTTGAATACCATGAAGTGGCAAACAACATTCCTATGCTTGAATTATAGTAAGGCCACTGACTCTTCTCACAGTATTCCCATCCTTGCATGTGCCAACATATTGCTCCTCCCAGGATGTAGGCTAGAATCCTGACTTCTTTCACATTCCTTCTTAGCACATAGCTGGGTATTCCGGTGGCTGTGTTGTGTTCATTGTCTGTTGATACATAGCAAGTTACCACGATATTTTTAACTAAGAACGTTCATAGCTCCTCCAGAGCTACTGTGCTTTGGGTGGACTCAGCAAATGTGCTTAGAGTCTCTCAGGTTGTACCGAGGCACTACCCAGGGCTGATTCCCATCAGACACTCCACTGGAGGTGGATCTTCCACCCTCGGGCTGTTGTAAGAACTGAGTTCCCTGAAGCTGGAGGGCTTATATCAATTTCTCCTTTGAATCTTACAAGAGCATGACTCCAGAGAATGTATACTAATAAGCTAGAGCTTCATATGACATCAAGCAGTCACAGAGTGGCATCTGTCATCACTGCACATTCCAATAAAGAGCTGTAAACCTAAAGTTTCACTTCTCTGAATGGGGGTTATGCAATAGTCTGAATATTGGAAGCTGGTTTTATAAAGATTTCCTATCCTTGCTTACAATACAAGTGTGCATCTCGGTGTGTGTGTATGTATGTGGCAGTTTTATTTAAGATACAAGTTTAATAAAGGCCAAAATACACACAGATTACTATACCAGAGAGAGCTCCTCCGAAGAAGCAGGCAGGTCGGTGATCCGTGCAGAGAGAGGGCTTTACACGTGGGCCTACCATTTTATACCTCTCTTGGGACCTGGTGGTCCAGCCCCATTAATTAATT
>JAQHUG010000120.1:5170158-5181646 GCA_028555095.1 Dicrostonyx torquatus
TGTACTAAGCCCCTCAACTACTTTGATTTGACATTTTATTGTTAATCATAACAGCATTAAACCTGATGTGATGCCTGCCTTATCTTTTAGTTGTTTTTTGCATTAGACATATTTGCCTAATGGTGGGCAGAATTCACATGTATCATGTTAAGCAATATGACCAAGGTGCGAACCATGAACTTAGACGAAAGAACAAACTACTGATCAAGAAATTGCATTCTCTGGCCTGAGTGGAATGCTAACATTCTCAGTTGTGTTGGTTCAATCAATTTGGTAAGGGACCACCCCTAAGAAGGCTGCTCTCTACAACAGAGAATGGCAGAACCATTCTTTCCTTAGATACTGACCTTCTCGGCCGAATTCTTGTCCCCCAACAGGACAGCAACCATGTAGGCTCATAAGCCTGCTTGTTTTTCTGAATTATTCAGAAAGCCATAACTTTTTTCTCTACCTTTTTTTTCCCATCTCTTTTCTAAGCATGTCTTGCTTAACACTTTGGGCTTCTCCCAACATCTTATGCTTCCTTACTCTGTCTCTGAGGTCTCCCTCTATACCATGTGGTTGCTTGTCCACCACTTCTCTGACCTCTACACCAGTTTATCAACATAGACGCTCCCATTTTCGTCTCCATTCTCCTCTACTGCACAGCAGCTGACGTTTACAGCATGCCTACCCTGTAGTTTTTTTGTTTAAACCTTAATTAAATTGTTTGTGAACTTCTATTTGAGTCCTTTCTAAAATTCTTTTATAATTGAGTTTGAGACCCCCCAAAAAATGGGACCCTAATTTCCATATCTGCAACTACCCACTAGTGTGGACTAAACAAGTGATTTAATTAATGGAGAGGCTACAAAGATGTGCTCACTCCCTGGCAGCATCCATGCAAGGATAGTACATAACCTCTCACCAAATGGTTTCCTTCCATGTGAATGCTAACTTAAAAATGAATAAATCATCAGTTCCTATGCTAGAGACTAATTTCTTTCTTCAGACATGCCCATTAAAGATCTCTGTAGTCTTATAAAAATATTTTAAGCTGAAATAGAATTATATCATGTCTCCTTCTCTTTAACCTTTCCTATACTTCCCCATAACCTCAAGTTGATAGCCTCTTTTCCTTTTATTATTTTTACATACTTATATATCTATGTGCATACATGCACAAACACATAAATACAACCTGCTGAGCCTATTTTTGTTGATTCTGTGTGTTCAGTTTCAGAACTGACCACTCTGCATCACACAAACAATGAGGGTACCCATCTCTGGAGTTACACAAAGCGTTAAAAGGAAGCCGTACAGATCACTACCTAGGCAAATGTCATTTGTTTATCTTTGGTCTTGGCAGTTCTGGACTGTCTTTCTACCATATCTTCTGCATCCTCCCGCTTGGTGATGATTCTCTCTAAGTGGTGCACTGGTTTGGATGTTTCCTGGATTCGCCTTCATTCTTTCAGCTTGATTCCCTTTAGCCACCTGTCCTGATTTGTTTTCTATTACTGTGATAAACACCAAAATCCATCTGGGAAAGTAAAATGTTTATTTGGTCTTACACTTTCAGGTCACAGTCCATCACTGGGGGAAGTCTAGACAGAAACTAGAGCAAGAACCACGGAGATATGCTGCTCACTGACTTATCCAATGGCTCAGGCTCAGCTAGCATTCTTCTGCAGTCAGGACCTAACTGACTGGGTACAATGCCACACACAGAAAGCTGTACTCTCTCACATCAATTATCAATCAACATAATTCTTCACAATCATGTCCACCAACCGATATGATGGAGGCAAGTCTTCAGTTGAGGTTCCCGATTTCAGTTGACTCAAGGGTGTGTCAAGTAGATAGTAAAATATAGCCAGCACACCGTCTACTCTTTCACCTTTTACAACCCTAAACCCCTTTTCAGCTATTCTCAGTCAGTTTTACTTCATTTCCCTCACAGAGATGTGAACCATATGTGTAAAAGTGTTCAGTCCATACTGCCCATCTGACAATGTTACCTGTTATAACACATTTAGTTCCTGTACCTCCAAAGGGGTGACTCTTCTAGAACTCTACATCCTTCAGAGAAAACGCACAAACTTCTGGGAAGGGATTGGATTGAATACTTACTAACAAGCTTCAGGTCCTTAGAACTCTTTAGACAGGAGCCCAGTGAACAGACTTCATTTCTTTATGTCAATCTCTCAGCTATTGCCCCACATTTCCTGATTTTTGAAAGAAAATATAGATTATTATCTTTTTCTTTCATCACTTTCTCCCATCTTTCCTTCATTCACAAACAGTCCCTCACAAATAGTAAATTAATGTTTAAATTAAGAAACTAATGTATGAGCACATAGGATAAGATGCCTGTGTATTCATTTAACTTAACCAACATTCCATGCTATTAGGTGAGGCCACATAATTTAAGGGACTCTTGCAGACTCATCCCTAAGCTCAGAAGGCAGAAGCAGGGTTTCTCCTCGTCCTATATTAATTTTCCACAATGGTTTTAGAGTCTGCTACTAATATGGCATGCTTGAATGACTCATGCAGAGTGAAGAACATTCCTGGAAGTCTCCTGGATATCATAGGCCTAGGGAGAAACCACAAAATCTTTACATATACTAAACCAATGGTGTCAATGGAGCCTGGGTAAATAGGGAGCATGGTTTAAAGGGAAGGGATGATGTAGCTCCAATGGGGAGGATTTCACTATTATATATAATAGTCCTAGATTCCATCTACAGCTTCTTCCTTAAGAAGAAGATAAAAATAGTACATAGGGAAATTTATGGAGCCAATGGTCCAGACTTCTCCTAGGATACAAGTAAAATGAAAATGGCCCGAGGGGCATGCTGTGCAGGAAGAGAAGTTACAAAGTATCATAAAGTGTTTCAAGGGAATAGTAGGATAGAAAGGGCTATACCAGGATGAAGATCAATATAGAGGAGGGACTGTGGGGAAGGGGTAAATAACACTAATAACCTCTTAAAATAGTTACATGGAAGCCTGCTACTGGAAAAGAGTTAAAACAGAGTTACCGTAAAAGAGGCCAGCAATGTCTCTAAATGTGGTCACACAGAAAAGGTGGAGTCCAGTTAACTATCTTCTCTGATACAGAAGCCACAGTATCCTGGAAGCTCAGTGTGTTTACTGTATGCAATTGGATAAGTACCGGGGTTTATGATATACAGCTGAGCCAAGTGAACAGGCTTAACTAATCTCTGTAAGACACCTTCAGAACCATTAGTCCCTGGTTCCTAAACCTGTGTTCACTCATATGCTGGGGCCCTAGAAAAACCTGAATGCTTTGCAAATGATTTCCCATTTGGCTTGATTTTATTATTGTGTTCTAGCTCTCCTATCTTGTAGTTAAACAAAAAAAAAATCCATCTCCATCCAGGTCTCCTACGAATATCAATAAATCATGGCATATCAAGTTGTAGTAAGACTAAACACCTCCCCAGGTGTTAAAGCTAGGAAACTGAACCAGTATGAAGAATAGAGTTCCAAAAGGCAGTAAAGAGTCAGGGACAGGCCCCCATTGCTACTGTTAGGAGTCCCATAAAAGGATCAAGCACATGAATTCAGAGTTTAGTCTCAAGCAGGATCCCAGTTTTTGTTCAGTCTTTGTGAGCTCCTATGAGCCCAGGTTAGTTGGTTGTGTGAACCTCCTCAAAGTTCTCATTGTGTGAACCTTGACCCCTCAGGCTCTTACACTCTCTTCTCCTGGATGGAGAGAAAGAGGAGAGGACTGAAAAATGGAGGGAGGAATGAGAGAGAGGAATGCAGGGGGGAGGATGGGAGCAAAGGCTGTGGCCAGGATGTAAAATAATAAAAAGATGAATTTATTAAAAAGTTTTCAATTACCCTTCTTACTCATTTTTTCCACTGGTGTAATGAATCACATCAAACAAAACAACTTAAGGGTCAAAAAAATTTCCTAAAGAATGTATTCCAATGGCAATTGACAACTGCCTGGGAAGGAAGAGTCACATTGCTTTAAGAGTATGGCTAATGGTAGGTTGTTCATGTCCCAGTGGATAACACCACACACATGCAATATACAGGCAGCACGAATTGAACACACTGGATTTAATGAATTAGTTAATTAATTGTAAAAGGGGGACTAGAATTTGAGAGAACAATATGTTGGGGATCTTGTAGGGGTTTAGAAGCGTAAGAGAGAGATGGATATAAGAAAAACTCATTTTTATCCAATTAAGAAAATTTTCAAACAATAGATTAAAAACTACTATTTAAAAATTAATATTCTCATTTGCCACATAGAGCTATTTGAAAGTAGGAGTAAAAAGATTCAGACTTGTAATGTAAAACAAAATAGAAATTACAAGAAAAGCAAATAAGCAAAGAAAGTCACTGGAGAGAAGCAAGATACTATTCAGTGTCCCTAAAATTTTGCTGCCCTGCTCTTCTCTACCAGTGAGCAGCTCCAGTGTGGCACATTGTGGAGCCAGCAGCAATATCACACAAGAGCAAGGAAGCTGCGCCATCCAATTATATGCCCTGTGGTCTCATTACTCACCCACACTCACCACACCTGCTACTGAAAGACCCCCCGCCCCCGGCATTCTGCAGCTTAGCCATAGAAACGCCATTTTACAAGGCCTGCACTTACCCATAAGAGCTCAGATAAGAGACAGCCCTAAATGAGGAGTTAGCCCCCGGGCCATTGCCGAACAGGATATCTGTGGTCAGATATCTGGCTTGGGAAAGTACTGGCTGTTCTCGCAGACAAGAGCCAAGTAAGCTCTCTATCTAACTCCGGTTGCTCCCTCCAGATAAGAGCTGAGCAAGTTCTCTATCTAACTCCGGTTGCTCCCTCCAGATAAGAGCTGAGCAAGCCTTCTGTCTAACTCCGGCTGCTCCCCCCAGATAAGAGCTGAGATGGCCCTCTATCTAAATTCTCGGTATTTGAGAACATAACCTCATCCTCATGATGGCCTTGTTTAAATTAACCAATGAAATCCCTGTAACCATGCATCTCGCTTCTGTGCCCGCGCTTCTGCTCCCCTGCCCCCATAAAAACCCCTAGAACCCCGAGCCAGGCACACAAGTCCTTTGAAAGACTTGGTCACCCCGGGTACCCGTGTATCTGAATAAACCTCTTGCTGATTGCATCCGCGCTGGTGGTCTCAGCTGATCTCTGGGAACGGGGTCCCACCTGAGATAGATTCCCTTCGGGGGGGTCTTTCACTACCACCCTGCTCAGTTTCATTTTATGCTTGCAGACATGCCCCTCCTTTTAAACAGGGCAGTTGTGACCTATTCTGAGTCACCTCAGTAGTGCATTAATTTCAGTAGGCAGCAGGATTCACTTCAGTCACATATTTGAAAATAGTATTCTCCTCAACCACTACCCCTTTCAGTCAATATTTCCATTGCCATTGCCAAGACCTTTGGGTCTATGATTTAAGGAAGGTTGCACATAGCATCTAACTCCACAAAATGTCACTATAAAAAACATCTAGTTCTGACTTTTCCATGGTAAACAAGAGCAGGTAATGAGGAGCAAGTAGAAGACATTTAAAAATATTGCCATAAAGATAACACAAATCCCATGAAGTCCTCTCACAAAGATAGACACACTCTGCTTTCCTAACCTGGCCATACTAAGACTTCAAAAGAAGAATATAGTAGCCACTTGGCAGACCAATAAAGCAAAGAGAGGTACGTTTGGAAAAAAAATATCTGAGGAGGTTCATGGAGAACCTTGGAAAATCCTGTTGGATGCCCACATGTTGAACTGGAACAAAGATATGTAAGTCTGGAATGCAGGTGTCTCCCTACCAGAGATAGTAATTTTAAGTTTATTGAATATGTGTAATATTCATATTCATGGCATATAGAAAATTATTCCAGAAGGAGGCTATATGGAAGCATGAAATTGGCAGGTGTGTTCTAGACACATCCTGTCTTAGTGATTGGGAGAGAAATGAAAAATAGGCAAAGGAAAACAAAGATAAAATTGTCAGCAGAGTAGAACCCTGCACAGCAAGTCAGCAAGGAATATACGGAAGGGGACTGAATGCCATGAGGAGATAGAATCCTAGCAATGCATAAACATAGAAATGACACAAGGTGTTAATAGCAAAGTGCTGAAAACAAGAAATAAAAATCACAAATGTGTCACAGAGGATAGGGGATGCTGCTGTTATACAGGATCATGTACAGACCTGATGGGTTTTGACTTGAGTTCATCAAGACAAAGTAAACTTGAGTTTACGATGTAAAAGCCATTCTTCACTCACAGGTCAGGAAAACATAAACAGTCAATAGGATTTTGATATTACAGTTTACTTTGCCAACCCCAGACATTAATTAGCTCTGTGCCTTCAAGAAACATGAAAACCCACAGAAAACAAGAAATGAGCATACAAACACAGAGCTAGAGGTAGAAACCCTGCTATGGTTGGGGATGGAGAAGGATATACATTAAAATTTCTCTGCAAGTCAGAGGCCTGAAAACAAAAGGAACTGGACTGCAAGAAACCATAGTGACTTAGAAATGACTGACCTCCACAGAATGCATTTACTCTGCATTGCAGATGTGCTTGGTGGTGTAGAAACTACCTTTTGGTGAATGGCAATCACCCTGTGCTTCCCAATGATATGGTCTGAATTTTCAAGTGGATCACCCACGTTCCACATCTCTACAGAGGCTAAGGCAGTGTCCCATCTCATCTCCAACCTTCTTGTTCACACACATCCACAATCATATGAAGGGAAAAGGCTACGAGAATTGAAAAGAAAAGACTAAAACTTGTCCGTGCGTCTGGACAGAGGTGAGAAGCTCAGCGTCCAGCACCTGCTTCTGCCATGTAACATCAAGAACTTTGGGGAAGGATAGATTATCTGAGGACTTTCTGAACCAAGCCACTCAACGACGAAGATGATTCTAGCTTCTATTCCATAAAATCATTGTGAAGTTTAAATAAGTAGATGCGTGAGTATGCTTAAAACAGTACGTGAGGCATATGGAACATTAGAATATTATTGTTCCTAAACTCTGATATTAAGAAATTTGCCAATTTCCTGTGAGCTCAATGATCAATTCCAAGTACCTTTCTGTGAGAGCACATGTGCCCTATCATAGGCTCACACTGCCAGGGAATCTTTCTTATTCTTTTAGGCTGTTTTTCTTTCTTTATTTATTTCTTTTATTATTTTTTTAAATTGACTATAGATTCTTCTCTTGTTCAATATATCCACACTATAATTTGCCCTCCCTCCACTCCTTTCAGCTTACACACCACCACCAGACCCACTCTCCACATTTTATCTTCAGAAAAGAGCAGCCTCCAAGAGATGACAGCCGACCAGGACAAAGCTATATACAGTAAGACAAGGCAAAACCCAGAAAGGTGGGGGCAGGTGTATTTCTGATTCTTATATTTGTTCTTGAGACTCTTTTCCTCGTATTGGGTTGCCTTTTCTAGCCAGAAACATCTCAATATTGTATAGCAATCCACCCTGCTGTACTTACCTCAGCATTCACAACTAGCAAACCATTTTCAAACTTTCTTAAAAATCCTTGTTGATCCTTTTAGATCACCAATGAAAGAGCTTTTGTTGTTATTTTTGTTACATTTCTTTGTCTTCATCTGATATTAATCTCCTTTTTTCTTGAGCTTTTCCACTCATAGACTTTCTTATGTTCAGATGTACTGACAAGTTTTAATCTTTTCTTTTCCATTCTAGTAGCCTTTTCCCTTCATCTGATTGTGGACATGTATGGACAAGAAGATTGGAGATGAGATGGGACACTGCCTTAACCTCTGTAGAGATGTAGAACATGGGTGTTCCATGTGAAAATTCAGACCATATCATTGGGAAACACAGGATTAAATGAAAACTAATAAGCAAGACCTCTATCTGCCACATGTATTATGAAGATATGAACTGCTTTTTATCACATTGTGGCTGGAGACTATTTTTTCTAGGTTTATTCCCTAACATTTGAACAATAAAAATACTTCCATGTTTCCTGTTTGTGTACTTTTGCCTTGGTTGGCTCTGTGGTTATTGTTTGGGGTTTGTTTTGTTATTTTATTCTTTTTATACTCAGCATTCTCTCTCATAAGACATTTCTTTCCATTGGTATTTCATGGTACAGTTAACAAAAATGGCCAAACACATAATAGAACATCATATTAAGACTTAAAGGGAAATATGCAAAATAACATACATGTAGTAATTACTGTTCAAGATTCCAGCTCTAATCAGATTAGGGTAAAGGAAGAAACAAACATAACAAAAATGACCGACAGCTCTGCCATACTGAGTTCTGACCTTGTCCCTAAGACCTGCTGCTGTTGCCACTGAGAACAAGTGTATCTGTTCTGGTTAGTATCCACTGTCAACGTGACATAACCTAGAATCAACTTGGAAGAATCTTAAATAGAAATCAACTAGATCAGTTTGGCCTTTGGGCCTGTCTGTCAGGGATGGTTTTGATTTTTAGTTGATGCAGACTTAACTTTGTAGACAGAAATTTCTGTCCCACCTGGTCCTGTAGCTGTTCAAGCCCAAATAAACACACAGAGGCTTATAATAATTACAAACTGTTTGGCCTCTTAGCTCAAGCTTGTTATTAACTAGCTCTTACAACTTAAATTAACCCATAATTCTTATTTATGTTTAGCCATGTGGCTTGGTACTCTTTCTCAGTAAGACATTCTTATCTTGCTTGCTCTGTGTCTGACTGATGACTGTGTCTTTGCCTATTCTCTTCCCAGATTTCTTCTACTCTCTTTGTCCTGCCTATATACCCTGCCTGACTACTGGCCAATCAGCATTTTATTAAACTAGTAAGAGTGACAAATCTTTATAGTGTACAAGAGCATTATCCCACAGCACAACTTATTGCTGGCAGTGGTACCATTTCTTGGTTGGGGCTATAGAGTAGAGTGGGCTAGCTGAGCGAACCAGCAGGCAAAATGAGTCCATTTATTTTTCTCTGTTTTAATTGTACATGTGGTGTGACTGACCAATACTTCCAAGTTCCTGTCTCTATGACCTCTCTGAAACATAGAATTGTGTAACAAATAAACCATTCCTTCCATAAACTGCTTTGTTGTCAAAATATTCTATCAAAGCAACAGAAATGAAACTAGGACACCAGTCACCCATAAGAATAGATTTCTTCATGAAAATTTAGAGCCCCAGATGGGTAACAGACAAAATGATACCATAAGAATCTAGCAGCCATCAACAACCATCTTATTTCCTGCTTGCATTTAGAAGCACTTTTTTTTAAATGAGGCCTGATTCAGTCTGGGCTTTGATCCTTATAGGAAATACTCTGCTTGCATGTTTGTGATTGTTTGCTTGATTTCATGTTCCCTCCATACTCTGAGGAAACAAGCCTAATTCCACAGGGATGGTACAAAATCTCAGGAAATACCTTTTAACACATGTTTAACCCCAGCCTGTGTTCTTCTGTCTAAAACCTAGACACTTTCAATTTCTTATGAAAACAAGAAGACTCTGAAAACCTTGGGGCACTGAAAACAAACAGCTCAAGAGTGTGTGTATATATACACTACAAGTCTCTAGTCCAAAATTTGTCTCCAAGTACAAGGCTCTGGACTTGATGTTGATAAAAACATTATATATAATGAAAATTAGCTATTACAGCAGATAGTTCTATGAGCTATCTTGTGAGAAGCTGCCTTGATCTCATAGTAATTATAAATTCCATATCACCCTGAAATGTTGTAGTATGAGGTGCGGGCTGTGTCCTGCCCAGCTCCTGCTGCTAGCGGACTGTGTTCCCAGCACCTGGCTCCCAGCAGCTGGCTGCATGGCTAGTTTATACCCGAAATAACCACATGAAAATTATATTAATTAAATACTGCCTGGCCCATTATCACTAGCCTCTTGTTGGCTAACTCCTACATCCAATTCAGCCCATTTCTAATAGTCTGTGTGTCACCACGAGGTCGTGGTCTTACCAGGAATCATTCAGCATGTCTGACCCTGGCGGCTTCATGGCAGCAGCTCTCTGAGCCTTCCCTATCCCAGAATTCCATTCTGTCCTCCCTGACTACCTAAGATTTTGCCCTATCAAAAAGCCAAGGCAGTTTCTTTATTCAACCAATGAGAGCACAGAAATACAGAAGGACCCTCCTACACCAAAATGTTTCATAGATATAGGCTAGAGGACTACCCAGAACTTTCCAGCCTGAACATTCCAACAAAGCCATAGTCAGGTGCAAGGAAGAATTGGGAGGGAGGGAGAAGAAAAGAGGGAAATAGACTATGAGAACTAATCTAGAAAGTTGAGTATGAAGAATCTATCAATGCTGCATAGAACAGAACTTGGGTTAAGGTTTCCAAGTTCTGTTGTGTGTAGTATGATAGAAGTACACTGATGGTGTCAGTGGTTACTTCTCCTGAAACACATCTGAAGACAGAATTAAAACTCAAGTTAAAGTGGAAGGAGGAATTACTTCTCAGCAAATGTATGGCCAACTCCATACAGGACAATTTGGACTCTAAACAAAGAGGTACACCAGATAGGTGTATTCTGTGCTTTGTGTGTGTGTGTATGTGTGTGTGTGCGCGCGCGCGCATGCATGCGTGCATCCTGAGGGAATACTAAGACTGTGTATGATCTTTAAGGAAAAGTATAAAGCAGTGTAGGTTTGTCAGGGCAGCTCCTAGAATGTTTGGATACAAACACAGCAACTGTGATGAGTAGGCTTAGGAACCAGAAAGCCCTTATACAGCAGAATAGTTGCTTGGAAGGAAAGTCTTCACCTGGAGTCATCACACTGGTGATGACCTTGGGTGACTGAGAAACACCTTACCACATAACAGAAGATTGAGAAAGATTCCCTTTAGGAAGGTTCCAGTTTTTCAGATTTGAAATATAGGACCGTGTATAAAGGAATGCAGAGACCACGATTGACATCCAATCTGCTGATTGTTTCGCAGAAACTGCCTTGTCTAGTTTTCAGAATCAGTAGTACCATAATCACCTACATTAATGAGCAGTATTTGGGAAATAATGATAATATTTTGTTTTAACTAACCATTTTCTTGAACTAGCAACTTTGATGAATCTGCATTGAACCAATCTGTTTTCATCAGACCTGTATTCATGAGAGCCCTTGGTTTGAAAATTTGTCAGCTTATTATGCATTTAATAATTCACTTCTCTCATGGGAGTGGGGCGGGGTCTGTGAGAAAGTCAGTCTTACCGCATCCATTAAACGAAGGAAGCCACAGCCAGGGAGGTTATCTGCCCAGACCACAAAACAATTGCTGAACCATTTGAATTTGACACCCGGAAGCATGCAAAATAAAACACCATGAAGTAAGTGTAATACAATCTGATCACTCACTAACTGCCTTGAAATGACAGAACATTCATTCTGGATATAAAGTCTCTCGACTTCTTGAAGAAGACATCAGAATCAGGTATGCTGACAGAGTATTTAACACAATTGCATCATGGATGAATACATTTTATAAA
>JAQHUG010000120.1:5215479-5227888 GCA_028555095.1 Dicrostonyx torquatus
AAAGAATAAATGATTAAAGAATAGGGCAGACTCTAGCCAGTTACCTCAGTCAGGGCAACCAGCCAGGACTAGGGCTTCATATTTGCTGAGGCACATGCATATTTATGTGCAGATAAAGTATACACCTATAGTAGATAATAATACATGTGCAATGTGAAATGCAAGGATGTATACATATAGTGATAATGCATAGTCAACAGTAAAATATAGGGTTAATTAAATTCCATTCCCTTGAGTCAATCAATATGTCCAGTTACTCGTGCATCACTCTAGAGAGTAGCCAGAGATGGGTTGGTTTCCACTCTAAGAAAGACCACAGAATTTGGCAAACACTGATTATTCATATATAAACTCACAAGTGTAATATAAAGCATCAGTTACCACTTGCTGTATGTCCATCTATTCAAGTTCGAAAGTTCAGGTCAAAGAATTCAATTACTTTTCCAAAAAAGTGATGAAGTGAGAGAAGAACTTAATCTATAAACTTCCCTTGTTGATCTCTATTGCTAGAATCCTGACTCAGAGAGAAAAGAGTCATTGTAAATGACATTTCTCCCTTCCCTTTTGTAAGGGACATGATACCATAGCATATTTAAACTGGCCAGTAGTGGCACACACATTTAGTTTCAACACTTGTGCAGCAGAGACCGGTGTATCTGTGAACTCAAGGCCAGCCTTGTCTACAGAGCGAGTTCCAGGACAGCCAGGGCTACACAGAGAAACCCTGTGTCATTAAATAAAGCAAAGCAAAAAAAAAAAAGAAGCCATACTTCTGCAAGTTAAAATAGCCTATCAGGCCTCTGTAAAGGAAGACATGATGTGTAATTGATGGGGACTATAGAATCTGCCACCATTGGTGCAAAGGTACTTTACCTCTGAGTCTAATGACCAGGTATCCACATGGCTGAGCGTTACTGCCTTCTCATATGTATTTATTCTCACTTGACTGCACATGTAGTACCCCTCCCACATAGAGACTACCTGTTAATCTGTAGTATGAATGTTGGACAATAGATAAACTTAACAGGATCCTTGTGGAATGACACATAGTCCATGGACTCAAATGTGGAATGGTTTCTATTTGTTCTCTCAAGCACTCTTTGCAGGATTTAATCACTGTGGCTTGTTTATCCATTTTTTTCACAGAAAGAGTTGGGAATGAGCAATAATGGCACTGATGACAAAGGCCATAACAGTTCTAAATGTGGACACATACAAGGAGCCTCGAGTTTGATCCAAGTGTCACAAAAGAAATAAGACCCCTCCTTCTCAAGAGCCAGACAAGAACATAGTGTTTCATAAGAAAAGCCACCATGGTAGAGCAAACTGGAGCTGCTATGGTAGAAGTAGAGAGGGGCCTTAGTTCAGACATAAGAGTTCGGGTAGACAAGAGGGTGGCTATGATCTATAATTAGATTAAAATGACAGTCCAGATACACAATCCTGGGAAAACTAGTACGCTCATGTCATCACTGTTTGCCAATTCCACAGCAATAGAAAACTCAAATTGCTAGTAGCTCCTGGGTGGGCAGTGTTTGAATCAGGATACTGCAACTTCCTTCCCCACCCCACCCCACCTCAATCTTTACTATTAAATTGCAACTTTCAAAGAAAAGAAGTCCGTTTTTGTCATTAGGGCTCTTTAAATTAAATTCTTTAAACAAGCAAGGCTTCTTTGGTTACTCTCTGCTCTACCTTAACTGGAAACTGCTTAGCATGGGAGACCCGCCACTCATCTACCCCTAATCCTTCCAGCTCCACCCTGAAGTCAGCTTCCTCAAAGACCTTAAAGTTCTATCAACTTGACAAGTGAGAGTCAAGTACAGAGTGTTCAATCAACACAAGTTTTCCCTACAGACTGTTAAGGTGTTTAGCAACAGTGAGTTGATTCTCCTCCTAAGTCCTACACCAGCATATTTGTGTTCTCGGGTCCTAACAGACATCTGTCTATTTGAGACTGACATGATAGATGTCAGTCTCAATGCTGTATTTATCATGAGAAGAATAACCGAGGACTTTACTCAATTCGTTTCTTATTCTTTCATGTATAGGAGGCTGCAGAGGATCTGGGGAAACACTTCAAAGGGGGAACTGAAAACTGACAGAATTGCTTCCCCATTTTACAAAAAAAAAAAAGATGTGTGCACTGCTTTAGTCTTCATGTGGAAACATTCATTTTCAATTGTTATAAGCATCGTTAGTCCCCAGATGTTGCCTGAGTTAGCTGGGTAACAAAGTGCTATCCTCTCCCAGGAGCAGATGAAACTTAACAGCTCACTCTGGTGGATCTCTCATGTAAGTCACACCAAATTCTTTTTTTTTGTGAATGTGTGGACACATCCTTTACAAATTCCCTCTTAAAAAAAAATATCAGCCCTCTCCTTCCACCTAACTACTTTGCAATTCCTTCCTCTCTCCCTCCCTTCCTTCCTTCCTTCTTTTATTCCTTTCCTTCCTTGCAATAATGAAATTGCACCTGTTTGATTTTTTTAGAGCTATGTGCTACATGAGTACATTAGAGAAACCATGAGTGAGGCAAAACTTTTCTCTAAATAGATACCAGTCCAAGTCCAAGAAAGCAAATCCTCCCACTGCTTCATGAAACACACACCAGCTACCACCTATCTGATGCACAGGGACTTTAGCAACTATAGGTACAGATTTCTGTCCACTGCTAAACAGAATTGAAGGAACCTAGGGGAAGTCAAGGCCACTGCATTGACAAAAGAGTCATATTTTTTATGGAATGACTTCAGGAAGAAGGGTGAAGTGAGGATAGTGGAAGAGGAGAAACACCAGCCTACAGTCATTGAGATTCCAGAGGAAAGCACTTCCATAGGTTTCTGAAGTTTCTGAAATTTTCATCTTATTCTCTTCAAAGGAAATAAAGAACCAGAGCACAGTCAATCTCCCAGGAAGGGTGACATTTAATTACAGAGAATCTTATTGTGATTCCCTTATTTTTCCTGGGGTATGTAAGAATTAATTTGTCCTTTGTTTGGGTAAAACACAGAAGAAAAGATATATTGGTTAACTGTTGTAGAAGGTGTGGGCTGCCTCCCGCTGCCCACTCTGTAGTAGGGAGGAGCGGGCTGTGTCCTGTCACTGGCTAGCTTAACCCCAAAAATAACCACACAGAAATTGTATTAATTAAATTACTGCTTGGCCCATAAGCTCTAGCCTTTTACTGGGTAACTCTCACATCTTAATTCAACCCATTTCTAATAATCTGTATGTCACCATGAGATCATGGCTTACCGGGAAAGATTCTAACCAGCGTCCATCCCAAGCATGAAATCCATGGCATCTGCCACACTGTCCTTCTTTCCAACATCCAGTTCTGTCTTCCCCTCCTATCTAAGTTCTGCCCTATCAAAAGGCCAAGACAGTTTCCTTATTCAACCAATGAAAGCAACACATAGACAGAAGAACCTCCTACACCAGTTAACTCTAAATCATACCCCCCCAAAACCCAACTCTCTGGTTCACAAAGAAACCCTCACAATCATGCAAACACCCTTCTTCAGAAGACATAAACTACTTTCAATAATGAAGTAAATGTGATCTAAAACATGAACTAGTGTAAGCTACAAAGCTTAGCTTGGGAGGTTTCTGAGAATCAGAATCTAAACCTCATCTGCTCCAGACCAGTTGTGACTTTTAATGCTAGTGTAGAAGATGAAGATAGGCTGTTAAAATGCAAGGGTTAGAGTCAGGGAGAAGCTTCAATTATGTTATCTGTAGAAAGGCCATCTAGCTTCCTCATCCCCTTGCCATATGGGAAAACTATTAAAGGCTCTTCTGTGAGTCATTTAAAATATCTTTAATATGTTTTCTTGAAACTTTCAAATTTTGCCCCAAGTAAATTGTCAGGGACTAACCTGACAAATATCTTCCACCAGAAGAGCCTGCAAGGCTGCAGCATTTAGCATTCCACATGTTATACCCTTGGGAAACAGAAATACCAGAAGGTGGAGAGGAGGATGCTACACATTAAATTCAGATTCAACAATCTAGAGACCAGCGTTATCAGATAAATTCCACAAACTTCACCTTATTGCAAATGGCTGCCATGAGTAATTGATTTATTAAGCATCAATCTCATTATTTAAGGTGTTACACAGAGGCAAGGGTTCCATTCTGATTCTGACTGACACCCAAACCCCTAGTAACTACTGGACTACAAGCTGAAATAAATACTAGCATTTCCCTAGAAGGCTATGGTGATCATCTATTGGCTGAGTGCATCACATGCTTCTAGGTTTCTTCATTGTGAACCTCACTGTGCTGGAAAAAGCACAGCCCTGCTTTTTGCACCTGTCAGGCTCTGCTACACAGTTGCTGTTAGACAAAGTACGAGGCCATTTTCTCTGATGCTTGTGTGTGTCTGAATGCCAACTCTAGTTTATACAAATATGTACCACCACTTTTCTTTTTTTTCTTTGAAAATCTTTTTAAATTTTTGAGATTATAATTTAATTACACTTCTACTTTCTCTTTCTTATCTTCAAATTCTCCCATATTGCTCCTCTCTCTCCTTCAAATTCATGACCTCTTTTTACACTAATTGCTAAAGCATGCATATATGTATATATATATTACTAAATAGAGCCTGTTTAGTTCCTATGTTAGTGATAGTTCTCTATAAGACAGAACTGATAAATATCTATAAATCACTTATGTTTAACACTTACATGTAACACACAAATATATCAATAACATACACATGTTTTTATATATATATATATACACACACACACACACACACGTGTGTGTGTGTGTGTGTGTGTGTGTGTATCACTGTGATTTATTAGAGTGGCTTACAAGTTATGGTCCATTTCAAACGTCCAATTCCCAGCACCAACAGAACAGCTGATGCTCATCTTTAACTCCAGTCCCAGGGATCCAATGCCCTCTTCATTCCTCTATGGCATGGCATACACATGATGCACAGACATACATGCAGGCAAACACTCATGTACATAACATTAATAAATAAAATTAAAAAGAAATGCACCTATTTTCTCAATAGGTACACAATCTTTCTTTGGCAAATGACCTTGCATATATAAGTTAACCTGAACTCCTGCATTTTCAACTATCAAGCACTTCAATTCATTGCCAAAAAATAAACCTTTTTATTCATTAACACATTATTTAAGAGTTTTCAAACATTTGGGCTCAATGCAGTCTAAAGAAAATTACATCTGTTCAAAATCAGCAATTATTTCATAAAACACAGAACTGAGTTTTGTTTGTTTTTTTTTACGAGATTGCTAACTGTTCTGTCTGAGAAAAAGAAAACCTACCTTTTAAAAATTACAGTCTTTCTGGACAAAGCATTATCTAATTGCCAAGATCATCTGAATTATCCAAGTATCATCCTGATTAAGATGATGTCAATAGGATGAAGAAGGCTAAGCAGGGTGTTGTGAATTGCTTCGTACTTCTTGTAGATTTATCTTAACAGATAATGCCAGACAATGTCTTGGTTGTATTCAAAGAACTGATTTAACACAAACAAAAGTGAACAATAAACAAAGATCCTCAAATGAATGTGGTAGCATAAACATGTAACCTCAGCACTGGGGAGGTAGAGGCAGGAGGATCCTGAATTTGTGACAACTTGGAGTGTGTATATATATATATATATATATATATTCATGCTTTGTATTCAAACATACACACACACAAAGCAATCAGGATCAAACAAAGGTAGAAGGTCCAGAGCATTGACCCAGTAGTTGTCAGCTGTCCTTTGGTGGTGTGGTACTCAGAGATTGTCTGCAGACATCAGCCATGCTGTCCCTTGCAAGAAGATGGGTTCCTTTCATGCTTAACATCAGTGGCTGAAATGTCTTTAGGATATGTGTCAAGACAAAAATTAGACATAACTGGTTTGTCCTCTTTAGCTTTTCTTTAAAATGAAGTTCCATTTATCTTACTTATTTGAATTTTAAGTGTCATAATCTCTCTCCCATGATGGTATGAATGCCCCTCTGATGTGGGATTCCCCTCTGTATGCTGTGAATACCATTGGTAAATAAAGAAACTGCCTTGGCCTCTTGATAGGACAGGGTAGAGCAATGCAGGTAAAACTAAACTGAATGCTGTGAGAAAGGAGGCAGAGTCAAGGAGAAGCCATGGAGCTGCCGCCTGAGACAGAAACACGGGAACCTTGCCGGTAGACCACGACCATCGTGGTAAAGTATAAAATAATGGAAATGGGTTAAATTAAGATGTAAGAGCTAGCCAATAAGAAGTTAGAGCTAATAGGCCAAACAGTGATTTAATTAAAACAGTTTCTATGTGGTTATTTTAGGAGTCTGGGCTGCTGGGAAATGAGCAAGTGGCCTCCTACTACACCCCTCCTTTTGGCATATCCACCTCAGATACACATAAGGCCTCAATGGGTACTTTCCTAAAGCAACATTGTTCTTTTATCATTGCCTCAAAGAAAGCACTTGGTATCCTCTGTTCAGGAGGAGAGACAGGAAAGATATGGGGTATGAGAGGGTAAAGTGTGACCAAAACATATCATACACAAGTATAGACATGCTTTATATGTTTTACACATATATAGACATGTTCCATGATATTGTGGAACCTAGAAACTCTTTTCAGTTAGTGTGCACTAATATTACTTTTATTTATTTTAATTTAATTTATTGTGACAATGTCATACATGTATATAATGCATTGGAATTACTCAGACTCCTGTCCTACCCTCTCTTTTTTCTCTCCCACTTTTAGCAAACAACTCCTTCTTAGACCTCCTTTCTCACTATCATGACTTTTGGTGTGTGTGTGTGTGTGTGTGTGTGTGTGTGTGTGTGTGTGTGTTTGTCAGAGAGAAAGAGAGGTAGTATGGCAGGCCTCCCATTATCACCTGGATGTAAGAGGACAAAACGTATATAATCTGTTTCCCTTGCATTTGACTTAGGTGCGCCAAGTATATTTCCTCTAAAATTTAACAGAAAAGAAAAGACCCATACTGCATGTGGGCATCACCTTTATTTTTTCTTTTTGTAGGACAGTATGGTGGCTTGAATGAGAAATGCTCTCATAGGCTCAGATGTTTGACTACTTGGTCACCAGGGGATGGTGCTGCTTGTGTCGATTTAGGCCACGGTGTGACCTTGCTGAATGAAGTATTTCACTAGGAGTAAACACAGAGGTTTCAAAGCCAAGTGCTATTCCTCATTTTCTCTCTCTCTTCCTTGCCCCCTCTCTCTGTGTTTGTATGTACAGTTCAAGACGTGAGCTCTCTGCTGTACTTCTTATTTGTTGCCACTGTCAACTGCCACAAGAGACTCCCACCCCTCTGGAACCATAAATCCAAATAATTTTATTTTCTTTAAGTTACCTAAGTCATGGTGTTTTATCAAACCACAGAAAAAGTAATTGATACAGATGGAGTCTCAGATTGAATAAAAATAGATAAATAAAAATTTACCAGTGTGCTGACATTGCCTGTATTCTGCTTCCTAATCTACCCAGCTGTGAGGCAATGTAGCTGCCAGGAACCCTGAATGCATTTCCCTCCAAGCCGAATAAATCCTCTGACCTAGAGTTGCTTCTGTAAGATATTTGGTTGCAACAATGAGAAAACTAATTCCTACCCCCTTACACATGCATATTTCAAGACTGCATTGGGAGGTTTTATACATGACAGAAGAAAGAAGACTACACAAGAACATATTTGCTGCAGAAGGTTGCCCCTCATTAGTGAAGGAAGATCATCATTATTGACGATCTGAATTTTCAGGTGACACTGAGACCGACTTTTATCCACCATGATTCAAACACTGCTAATACTGTCCCCAGTTATGTCTGCCAATCTGGGTGCAGTACACACACCTTGATCTTGGGCATCCTTGATGAGAAATGTCAGATCTCTGAAGGATGTCACAAATTTTCCCTGATTGGAAGAAAATGTACCACACCAAAAGCTGCAAATAAGTGCGGGCATGAAAATCAGTTGGCATTAACGTGAAAGCGATGAGTGTCTAAACAATGTGGCTTCATGTTCACTGGAGAGGTTGTGGGTGAGATAGCACTAGTCTTCAGTGGTCTGCCTTTACCCGAACTCAGTGGACATTCCTCAGATGGCCACAGATCAAACAGGGGCACTAGACATACTGAAACCAAACAAGCAAAACAAAATAAAACAAATTTCACCAAATTGCCAGAGCAGAGGAGAGAGGCCCAGAGAAGAAAACTGAATTTTAAGGGACAGGCTATCAGCGTCCATTCATTCTTGTCTTTCCACAAGTATTTCTTTAATTCCAATACTAAACTCTTCCCTCAATGGACCTGCCTATATTTTTTATCATCAAAACCCACAGGTGATCTTTCCATTTTATATACATTCACTATACTCTTAAATGTATAAAGTGTTCACTATCTTAAATATTTTCTTACATAGATCTTGAATTTTAACTGAAAGATACACGTTTTTGAATCGCCTGTATTACTTTTAAATATCCATTAGATCATAGCCTTTGAAAGTGAGAAATCCTTACCTTTCATTTGCAGTATTCTTCTCTGCAGAAACTACTATATTAAATGCATTAACCTGAATGACCTTTGGTAAATATTGATTGAATCAAATTAAAATGAAGTATAGCCTTTCTTGCTGTGGGAGTTCAGAATCAATGGCAGTTACCTCCACGGCGAGGTTGGGGACAGTTTCAGAGCATAGAGAAATGCGTTGAGAAAAGTGAATGCTACCCTCGGTGAGATGAGTGGTGGGCAGCTTCCCTTACCCAGCACGCAGGAGGAGTGGAGCGTAAAGGAAAACCACCACCAGAGCATGAATCTCTAAGCAGCTTTCATGTCTGACTTTATTCCACTACATCCTGGACAATGTGGATAAACTAGTGCCATGTCCTCCTACACGTTCAGTACAGCCTAGCGAACTGTATCGCTCTCCCTTACCTTACATTGACTCACTCCTAGTTCCAATCTGTCTCTTCTCACTTGCTTCCATCCAGCAGCATTTACTCAAAATGCAACCTAAAAGTTACTGTCATTACAAAAACAAATGGGAAAAAACTTTCTCCAAAGCATCCTCCCTACAATAGCAGCTCATCATTATTCTCTTGCATTAATGCAACATGACACTCAGTGGCAGGCCATTCCTACAGTGCACAAAACAAAGTATGTGTGCATGCTGATTCCACAAACAAAATTCTCCCATCATGTTTAGATATTTGCAATCATTTGCTTCTTTTTCTTCATCTATTTGTCTATGCTTCTTTGTCTCTGTATCTCCCTCCCTCTGCATTATGGTTAAGACATATGTGACTATTGTGCATGTATGCAAACTGGATGGAGTATTGGGTTTCTACCTCAATCACTCTTCTGCCTTTTTATCTCTCTTCAGGTAGAGCTATCACTGAATCCCTTAATTTTTAAAGATTAACACACACATACATATATGCATGCATACACGTGTGCACACACACACACGCACACACATACAGGTGTATGAGCATGTTAGTAAGTTAGTACAGGTGCTCATGGAGTCCAGAAGAGGGCATCATTATCCCTGGTTCTAGAGGTGCGGGCATTTGTGAGCAGCCTAATATAAATGCTGGGAACTAAACTCTTGTCTTCTGCAAGAGAACATATTCTCTTAAGCACCGAGTTATCTCTCCTCCAATTTTTCTGTTCTAGAGTTTCTATTCTAGACCTCTGTTGTCTATTGATTAAAGTAATTGAATGATCAAACTCTAGTTCTCTCACCTATAAATTGTTAATGTCACCCAGATTGTCATAATAAAAACAGAAAAAACACTTTAATAGTGTCACAGACACAGTATTTCTGCTTATGAATATTCATTGCACCATTAAATTAGTCATCAAATAATTGTTTTGTCTATATTCTGAGGCAAGCATGGGAAATCATCATTGGCCCACAGATGAAAACTAAATAATTATACAGATACTCACATATAATTGAAAGAGAGTTACCATGAGAAGAAAAATT
The DNA here is from genome assembly GCA_028555095.1 of Dicrostonyx torquatus. Lineage (NCBI taxonomy): Eukaryota > Metazoa > Chordata > Mammalia > Rodentia > Cricetidae > Dicrostonyx > Dicrostonyx torquatus. The sequence continues at coordinate 5,225,474 of JAQHUG010000120.1, forward strand.
GTGCTCTATCAAAAATGATAAGCTATATTTAGTGCTAGGTAACATGTTTCTCTCAAGACAGCTGTGCTTTTCTCTAAGAACTGTCTAGTGGCATAGAACTCATTGATATTTAGTCTTTTGTTCTGATTCTGTGAAATCCCAGAGGTCCCAGAAATATGTGATGCACACACATGCACACACACACACACACACACACACACACACACACACACACTCAAGAAAGAGAGAGAAAGAAAGGCAGAAAGAGAGAGAGAGAGATCCATAAATTGATTATGTAAAACAGAACCTTCTGTACTGATGAGAATGTCCTGTGTCTATATAACCTAATATAGTGACACCAGGTCTTTGGGGATATTAAGTCCTTAAGTATAAATAATAAAACTGAGGAAATTGAATTTTTATTATTTGAACTTAACATGAAACTTATTTCACCTCACCTATCTATTGTATTTCTATTTTTAAAAACTCAGAATCACTTTGACTCAAGACAGTCACTGATACGCAGTTGTTTTAGTCATTTGGCACACACTCTCAGCCATCAGGATATTTGGGTACCTTATCTCTAAAGTGACACCATCATTTGCCTGCTCAGAGCATATTGTCTGGACACAGTGTCCACACCAAGTTATGAACTAATTTGTAAGACATTTCACCATCAGATACAAGAATAACACCATGTTCTCCATCCAATAATCAATTACTTAACCCCTTTCTCTTCTTCTGTGACCCTAGAGCAATTCTCTCAATTTATGTTCTTTCTACTGACAGGGTCCTGGGGAAGACACTGGGGATAGTAAAAGAAGGGATGCTTCTGAACTGAAAGACGATTGTGTTTTAGAATAGACCTGGAAGAACAACTGAGTCAAAAGGTGGCTGAGGGTAGGATGAGCAAGGGGTCTCTGGGGGCAATTACATGAAATGGAATCCAGAAAACAAGGCAGGACCTATGCATCACCAAAAAAGATATCTAGTCTATTCCCTACCTCCTTATTGGAGTTGAGCTCTGATTAAGTGCCCTGGAGCTATTTCTTATGAATGGAATATCCCTCCTGGAAGGAGCAGGAAACTCTCAGAAAACTTAGAAAGTTGTTAGGTCTAATCGGACCCTCCCCAAAGTTAAGTAAACAGTGAATTGACCATCTTCATTGGAGTTACCTGCCTTTTGAGCAGGAAGCTCCAGGGATCCAGCTTTCATGAGCTCACCCACGTAAAGGTGGGCCTTTCTATGATGGGGCTCACTTGAGTCACCTAGTCTCCTATTTGTAATCTCTTAGCACTTGGTTCACCAAGTTAGGCTTTGCTGTTTGTATCTTCCAACTGCCTTATATGGGATGCAAAACCATTTGTTAAAATAGCCTTAAGACAATGTATGCAACAGTTAGGTCCAAGATCCAATAGTGTTTATTCATTTCATGAACATCATATTGGTTTCCAGGCCATGCCTGTCTCCTGCTTTCATTCTTACATAATACTTCTTGAACAACCTTCCCAATTTAACCCCTGTCTTCAGAATGGTATGCTAGTGTAGATGCCAAGCAAACACAACCAAAAAAAAATGGGAAAGAAAAGTGACACAGAACATGCAAGTCCATAAGTACATGGGTCATGCTTTCTTTATTTATTCATCTTTTATTTTAATTTTTCTTGCCAATACATGTTAATAAGGAATGAATCAACAATAAATCAAATCATTTTAGACAGAAATAGTATATGAGTTGTCATCACTCTCAATGCCAAAGCAAAGAATAGGGATGTTCTAGTCTCAAAAGAAAAAGCAAGTCAAATGGTGGTGGCGCATACCTTTAATACGAGCACTCAAGAGGGAGAGGTAGGTGGATCTATGTGAGGCCAATCTAGTTTACAAAGCAAGTTCCAGGACAGGCTCCAAAGCTACACAGAGAAACCCTGTCACAAAAAAAAAAATGAGAAAAAAAGTAAAAAGGAAAACAAGAAAGAAAGAAAGAAAGAAAGAAAGAAAGAGACAAAAACAAAGCATCCGTACTTTTTTTTTTTTTAAAAAAAAAAAAGGACAGTTCTTTCCCCCATGTCCTTCCTGTCTGGTCATTGAAAGCCAGTCTTTGGCCATGGAGCTGTATATAAATATAATCAAAGGAGGAACAGAAAGTATATGCAGAGATTTGTGAAAAGAAATTTGGAAAATAATGAAACAGGATGTATATGACATTTAACTTGAATGAAACTTAAATGTTTGAGTCTTTGACAAAACCTAGCGATTGTGCGATAATATGCATGTTACTTGTGAGTGACATGTCACCTTTTCACCATCTTTTTTTTTTTTTTTTGAGGAATTCTGGGCAGCTATGGTAAGTCTTCAGATATTGAGAGCAAGCTTTTTCCTTCTGAAGAAGCAAGTGATTCATGCAGTAAGAAGTGATGAGTTTAGGATGATTCCCA
>JAQHUG010000120.1:5239620-5259998 GCA_028555095.1 Dicrostonyx torquatus
ATCGTGTGTAAGAAAGTCTTATTGGCAGCACGTCCCTTACGGGAGTGTCACTGTACATACTGAGTATATAGGGAGTTTTGGGCATGCCCACACAAGCTGGAGAGTCTTCCAGCATCCAAGGGACACTTTAATATTTCAGATGCCCATACTCCCTTCTATGGAAGAAAGTTAGCTATGTCTCTTTGATTCATTAAATAATTTAAAAGGCCTTTTTCCGTTTCCTTCCTGGCATCAGGTAAAGGCAAAGGGGACTCTACAACAGCAAATTGCCTCAGTACACTCTGGGAATGGCTTGTTAGCAACAGAATCAGTGTTTTCTGGCTGGGTTTATTCATATAGACACATTATGTCTGCACATTTGCTAAGTAAATTAAGACTTGAGGAAGAATTTATAAGAAAATGATTTTGAAATAAAAACAAAACCATGAATGCTGCCAGTCCTGCTCTAGAGTAGTATCCTGTTTCAGAGTCTTTTTTTTGTAGAAAATAAATTATCCTTCTGCAGTTTAACTACAGGAAATAAAGCAAATAACTAGATTGATGGGATGTCAAAACATATCAACTAGACTGGCCTTCCAGGAAAATGAAAATGAACTTTATGCCCTGGCAATGCTGAAGCAGGTATGAGCAGCCCGTATATGGCAGTTCTGTTGAACTTGTCCATAGTAGGTTTCATGGTTTAAGTTGATGAAGAGCTCTGACCAGGTCTCTTTCTCAAGAGGGTACCAGATCTCATTACAGATGATTGTGAGCCACCATGTGGTTGCTGGGAATTTAACTCAGGACCTTTGGAAGAGCAGGTAGTGCTCTTAACTGCTGAGCCATCTCTCTAGCCCCCAGGCTTCCCGGAATGACTCACAATACTCACTAGAGGACCAGATCCTTGGTTCCCATTGTAATGTGGACAACCAGGAAACTACAGAATCATAGAGTTGTTGGCAAGTCAAGGAAACCAGCTGTAGCCAGTAAGAACTAGAAGATGGTCAGAGTCAAAAGGCAGATACCTCTGCCTGAACCCAGCTCTGAATTCATGAGAAGTATCACATTGGAATGATCTCAATCATGGCTAGGAAAGAAATATCAAACCCCATAAAAGCAAATAAGGAATAACTGGGTTTTTGTTCCTCCATAGACAGGAATGCATGCAAGAAGGATGGGATGTAGATCAACTAGGCCAATATGTTCCATTCACAACAGACAGCTTTTATTCATTTCTCAGATAACTCTCCAGTTTACAAGGAGGCTGAGAACACATGGCCTCCTTCTCTCTGTGTTCATCCTCTTAACATCTTACTATGTGGAACTTATAACATGTAATCACACATAAAGAATAAAAATATAAAACTCCACATCTTTATCAAGGTGCTAATTCTTGAAAGATCCCCTAGCATTTTATGCTGTGCATTTGCACACTGCAAATAAAAAATCTCATAGGTCAAGTAAAGTGCTGGAGAAGCTCCAGGGGAAGGGGGAGGCATCCAGCCTGTGAGCCCTTTCCTTATGGAAATGAGTTCAACAAGGGCCAGTCTCATCCCAGACTCCTCCTGAGAAGGAAGAAGAGGCTGATGCTTCGAAACAGATGTTCTCTGGCACTCAGAGCTCCCACATTACATGGAGTGGTCTCCAAGATGGTTGTTATGCACAAGTTTTAATTATAGTTATAAAGTACAAACTCCTAGAACTTCTCTCCAAATCTTGTACACTGATTATATTTTTCAAAAATGCACCAACAGTGTCTCATCGTTGAGTTTTCTTTTCTCTCCTGTGAAATGACACAATGGGCTTCCCACTAACAGAAGCATCTCTGTGCCTGAAACATCATAACACACATAATAGTCATGTTTGGACTTCTCTGAGGCTCCTCCTAGGATCATCATTCAGGGACACTGGGGCAAGAAGGTGAATGAAAGTATAAAACCTAGGGGGAAATTACAACTTTGCATTGAAGTGCCAGAAGAACTCTTAGATGTGAGGACACATGAGAAAATCTGTGTGACCATGCCTTTGCTGTTATGTCTATGGTCCTTCTTGCTAGTGGGAAACATTTCTTCACCATCTTGGCAATTTAGTGCCAAGGGCCTTATTTATTGTCTGAACCCTTCTCGCCTCTCGTGCCACTGAGAAATGGTGATACCCACAGTTACAGCAAAAGCACCCCAATACTTAGCCAATAATTTAAAATCCAAGGAATGTCTTCAAATTTGGATATCAATCAGGGTTCCTTCATAAACAACAGATCTAGATTTTAGAGCAGCAGAGGTGTTTGGAGATCGTATTCACACTTGGAAATGTTTTAATATATTCTGAGCTGTGACCATAAAAAAATAGCTCAGAATCAATATTGATTAAGCTTATCTCATGTAAAGCTAAGGAAAAGAGCATGTTTTAAAGGGAACATGAAAGCAGATCTGGAGTTTGAACAAAGGATATAGTGTTTCTTTGCCCAGTATATCAGTGGAACTCCCATGACTTGGGACAGGGGGAATACATTTTCCAGTTCAGTTCATGAATCCAGTTTTGAATAACACTTGGTGTTTCCTGAGCAGAAGTCAGAACATGTAGCCCCTTTGCATGAAAACACCTCTTTAGATATTAAACATATGCAAGGAAGGTTGAGCCTCTTCGTATTGGAAATAGATTTTAATAATTTTTAATAAATTTTCTATGTGGAGCAGAAAGGTGTTTAAGCTTCTTAAGTTCTCATAAACCTGCCTCTGCCTCCTGAACTCTTAGATTAAAAGAATGTACCAACACCCCTGACATGACTTTTCATATTTAATAGTCCCATTTTACAAAGTAAAATAAAGCAAATAAAGCTAACTTCAACAATATATATTATTTATTAATCATATCTACAGTATTATTTTTCAGTCAGGCATAGTGATGGGCTTCTATAATCCCTGCCTTTGGGAAGTTCAGAAAATAGAATCATAAGTTCAAATCTAGTCTGGATCTACATAAAATGACCCAGGTTACAAAAACAAAATCCAAAAGAGAATATTATTTTAACTTATTTTATCAATATAAATTATTGAGGAATTCTATGTTCCCTTATTCATACTTTCTTTAAATACAGTGTATATTTTTGCATAATGGAAGATCTCAATGTCAATACATCTTGGGTACTGGATAACCACACATTCTGATGTGTTTGCTAGTTCAGAATTAGAGGAGAAAATAATAACTTCTCTCTCTTACCCACTACCAAATAATAGGTTGCAGTAATTTCTACAGATTGAGCAGAGAGTGCTTAATGACCTCTTCACAAAATCAAGAACTCACAAGAAGCAGAACTGGTCCTTCTGGACCCAAATGTAGGTTCAAAGGACACTGAAAAATGCTTTGCATTTTGTACAAAAAGATAGTGAAATAAACTAGTAGAAGTTTCAGTGTCCAGTAAAGTATGAACTCTACAGGATCATCTTGATTTGCCCCACAAAAGTTCTCACCATACTGTTTGGGAATCAGCTCTCTGTCCAGTCGTTCTGACCTGAACACAGAATGCCCCATTCTGATCCATGAGCTCTGGATTGTGAACTCCTTCTCTAAGCCCCAGTTATGGTCCTTATTCACTCCTATGTAGTATAATAGCCTGATCTAAACAATCTTTGTGTGACTCATTCCTCACTTTCTCTCTTATGATGTCCAACCTCTAGAATACAGTCAATAAACTCTGTCTTTATAGCAACTTTTCTACCTGAAAACAAGCTACTAATGTTCTTTCTGCCTTTGTGGAATAGTCTTACCGTCTACTACCTTCTTAAGATAACCATTTAGCTAATGGAATACTGATAAAGAATTATCATGTCAAAGATGTTTTATTTATACCCCATCTCTGTTGCTATAGTATCCTGAATCAGTGCCCATCATTCTGGCTACTACTGGTCCTCCATTAATACGGTCCTCCACCATTTCATGGATTTTAGTCAATTTCTGTGCCAAGCACTCTAGTATACTTCCCTAGCATGTTCAAGGCCTTTGCTTTGAGCTCTAACATCACCAAAATAAATAAACAAATAAATGCTAGTATAAAGGAGACCTCCTTGCCGGGCAGTGGTGGCGCACACCTTTAATCCCAGCACTTGGGAGGCAGAGGCAGGCGGATCTCTGTAAGTTCGAGACCAGCCTGGTCTACAAGAGCTAGTCCCTGGACAGGCTCCAAAGCCACAGAGAAACCCTGTCTCGAAAAANTCTGAAGATTTCTTAGAGGTAAGAACTCTCTAGTAGCTTGACTGCTTTGCTTTTCTGATTTTCAGGTTGAACCCCAATATCTGTCTCTGAGTTTTCATTATTCATGTTACAAGTGAGACACTGATTTTTCCATTCCCCATCCAGGTGAAGCAGGCTATGCTGTTAGTTCTCTGGAAGTGCTGTTAATGTGATACAGTAGTGAACTGTAACTTGAGCTACCACTAGGTGCTGTAATATCTAATGAGACAGTGTGAGACAAGACTGGCCAGAGGAATTGTGTGTGTGCGCGCACACACACACACACACACACACACCACTAGTTTCAATGGAGAAAAGTGAAGGAAATGGTCCATACACCCATTCATCTTCAGTGAAACCATGGTTACTTGAAATCAGTATCACACTCAGGTGAGAATGATCCAATCAATGATTGGCCAAAAGTGGCTGTGATTGGTTGAGACTCAGCTAGTTAGTAGGTTAGAAGGGCACATTTTTTTTTCCACATTAAGTTGGGATGTAGTTCATTTTGCAACATCCAAATGCTGGAGTCAAGAAAGGGAAAATATTTTCAGCGTTTTATTTTTAAATTCCATGGAAAATTAAGCAACTGCTTAGTCTTATTCTACACATTAACTTTAGGAATAAATACCTACCAATGAATGTGGTTATATGGGTTACACAAAGTCACATAATATAATAATCAAAATATAAATATTACAATTAAAATAGCCTTTATATTAAGAATCCTATTTGATGAGAAATTCTCTCAAAGAAATGCAGAGGAAGATCCACAAAAAATTGAGAGACATCAGTAAATCCCTTAAAGAAAACCAAGAAGAAGCAATCAAATAAAAGAAAGAAACTATTCAAGACTTGAAAACTGAAATAAAGGCAATAAAGAAAACACAAACCAAGGAAATTATAGAAACAGAAATCATGAGAAAATGATAAGGAACCATAAATGCAAGCATAAACAGCCGAATATAAGAAATGGGAGAGAGACTCTCAAGCGCTGAAGATACAATAGAGGAAATAGACTCATCATTAAAAAAACATTAAATCTAACAAAAGCTTAACATAAAACATCTAGGAAATATGGGACACCATGAAAAAAACCAAACCTAAGAATAATAGTTATAGGAGAAGAATAAGTTCAACTCAAAAGCACAGAATATATATTTAACCAAAATCATAGAAGACAACTTTCCCAACCTAAAGAAAGATATGCCTATGAAGATACAAGAGGCATACAGAATACCAAATATATAAAGAAAAGTCCCCTTGCCACATAATAATCAAAACATTAAACATACAGAATAAGTAAAGAATATTAAGAGCTGCAAAGGAAAAAGGCCAAGTAACATATAAAGGCAGACCTATCAGAATTACACCTGAATTCTCATTGGAGACAATGAAAGCCAGAAGGTCATGGTCAAGCGTTGTATAGACATTAAGAGACCCCAAATCCCAGTCCAGACTACTATACCTAGCAAAACTTTCAATCACTGTAGAAGAACAAAACAAGATATTTCATGACAAAACCAGATTTAACCAATACCTAGCCACAAACCCAACCCTACACAAAGTACTAGAAGAAAAACTCCAACTAACGGAAGTTGGCTACATCAACAAAAACAGACAATTGATCTCACAGCAGCCAATTCCAAAGAAGGGAAAAACATACAAATTAATGTTACCAACAACGAAAACTAAATTAACAGGAGATAGCAATCTCTCCTTAATATAAATGGACTCAACTCACCTATAAAAAGACACAGGCTAACAGATTGGATACAAAAATAGAATCCATCCTTCTGCTGCATACAAGAAACACACCTCAACCTCAAAGACAGACATTGCCTCAGAATAAAGGTTTGGGAAAAAAATTTCCAATCAAATGAACCAAAGAAACAAGCTGGTGTAGCTATTNAAAAAAAAAAAAAAAAGAGAGACCTCCTTGTGTATTCTGTGCTTCCATTTGACCATACTATCTCTTTGAAATGTCTGATTAAAGAAAAGCAACAGAAAGAATACGAAGTAATTTTTGTTACAGAAGTTACTTCAACATTTATATCTACATTTGGGTATGGGGAAAATTAACACTAGATTCAGAATTTGTGCCTTTTAAAATCTCAGTTGGCAAACTCCTCGTTTCACTTATCTGATTCATTTGGTGTTTGCTGAGAATTGTGCCTCCCCTACCTATTTAGTCATTCATTACCATAATGCTAGAATGCATGATAGCTGCAAGTGGAGCTTCTCTCCTTCATATTTATACTACATGCAAAATCCCAGCTCACTTTTAATGGAGCAACACAAGAAAATAGCAGACAGCAACTGAACAGAAGTACTTTTGTAGTTTGGACTGAGATATTCCCATTTGCACCTTGAGACTCAGTGTTCATTTTTCCCTTGCATAATAGTATTCTTTATACTTTTAACAAGTATAATATTCAAATCTTTCTTGAAAACAATGATGCCTATTCTGTGATTACCCATATATCTAGAGCACACAGGGTGTCTGAAGTTTTGGTTGGGGAATTTGCTTCTCAACATCAATATGATTTGTGAATAATAGGAGATTCAATGATAGCATCACAGTGGTCCTTGGATCGTGGTTTGTTCTGTACATTAACCTAGCCTATGTCCTTGATTCAGCCTTTATAAGGCACGGTGAAATTTCCCATCTTGGAAATAAGTTCCTTGTTTTAGTCATATATTGTCAATCTTCATCAAGTGCAGTGTCTTGTAGATATTTCCTATTATTTACAAAGATCTTTGACATTGAACATCTCATTTCATCGACCTGTTTTAAAAGGAGGCCATACAAAGCACAGATATAATTATAGACAGAGACAAAGATTAAAAGGTGCCAGCAGATTTTTCAAGAGCAAACGTGTCCGTCTGAATATATCAGTGATAAATTGACTCCCTCACTGTTCCTTCCCATGTTTACTTGGTATGCAAAGGAATAAAAGCTAAAAGCTACATTTCTCCAGATGTTCTAATGATAAAAGAATATTTTAAGAATTATCAACACACCTTATCTGTTGTATATCTAAACAGTCTATGTAAAGCTCCTTCCTCACTTCCTGCTATTATATACTCATTGTCCCAAATAGAATATTGTGCTTGATTTGTGCCTTTACACATTTGCCCTACCAAACCCATGTAAAGCTTGGTGTGAAGTTCACTCAAGAGGGTATAGGTGGGTCAATAAGTATTCATTTTACTTGGAAAGATTGTAGTCATGCCACCATAGTTCATGGTATTGAACATGAGGTGAGATTTCCTGATTCTCATAAGTTCTGACCTTGGTAAAGGCAACAGTTCTTTGGACCACTATGCCTGGTAGCTTTAAAGTCACTCCAGACAACTGAGACAACATACAGTTCCTGGCACCTGGTGTGGTATCCTTTTATATACTAGGAAGATTTGCCTCTGTGATTGGTTTAATAAAGAAGCTGACTGGCCAATAGCTGAACAGGATAAATTTAGGCAGGAAAGCCAAATTGAGAATTCTGGAAAGGAGAAGGGTAGAGTTTGGAGTCACCAGCCAAACACACACATAGGGAGACAGGGATGAATGTGCCATGCTAATAATAGTACCATCACATAGCAGGATGCAAAAGTGGAATGTGAGTTAACTTAAAATGCAAGAGCTAGTTAGTAGTAAGTCTGAGCTATTTGCAGAGCTTTAAAATTTATATTAAGACTGTAAGTGACTATTTGAGAGCAGGTGGTAGGGACAGGAAAATTGCACCAACAACTACCTTCCTAGAAATCTTTGTCCATTATTAAATTACTTTTTACATAGTCATTTCCAGAGGTTTAGTCCATTATCATCATGGTGCAACATGGTGGCTATCATATTGTTTAGGTACATGTTGTATTCTTCTGCACCACCAGCAGCAATTCATCCAGAAATTTATGCAAATGAGCATGGTATCAAGAACCCAGATGAGCTTAGTGTTCACTTGTTTTTGAAAGTATGTTCTCCAAATGAGTGTCTAATTTTTCTCTAGGAGGCCTGGATGTACTGAGAAAGGAAGGTGTAGACAAAGCCTGGCTTAAGAGCATGTTTTGAAACAAGGTTAAAATTCTTCTGTATATGATTAAAAAGAATAATACAATTTGTTCAAGGAAATTTTATAGCAGCCATTTAATGGGAAGTAAGTAGTGGAAAGTCAGGAAGGAATGAAACTATGGAGGGAAGTGTTCTGAGGTCCATATATCTCGGAAATCCTAAAGGAGTTGAAAACATTTACCTAATGAAATGGAACTTTCTTTACAATGCATATCATTTTTGGTTTTCTGCATAGCTCCCATGGGGAGTATCCTGACCTCAAATAAATGGTACTCAAGAAAAATTCCCTTCATTAGGGAAAGATGAGTAGCTAAGAAGCCTGGAGGCTCCACACTTTCTTCTCTTTTACTCTGCAACCTAACCTGTAACTGTCCTCAACTGTTCTTTATGTCTATGCTTAGAAGACCAACACCCACCATTCAGTTAAAATGAGTATATTCCTAATCTTTAGTGGACAAGAAAGCCACCATAGTAACTCTGTATTACTGCTTGAGACTCTGATGTTCATAGAAACTCTGATGTTCTCACATCCATCATTTTATGTATATGATCCCTATGGTAAATGGAAAGTTGCTTCTATAGTTTTATGGTCACTAAAATCCTGTACCTTGCTAATGTAAGCAGCTATATCCTCTTTGCAAAACTTTGATCTCAGAACTTTCCTAGCATCAATTGTATTTCACAAAACCTCTGGCAACCTTGATTTGACACCCTCATTCTTAACCTGATCTATGTGCCCATGTTATGGAGTTGACCTTTGAGAAATGAGGGAGAGCTAAGAGTGACATCCTGGTGTAACAACTCTCCCCACAGGCTAAAAGCCCTGCTAATATGACTCCTTTACACCCTCCAGATCCATCTAGTTGTTAAGAAAAAAACATGCTCAGTGGGTTTTTATTTCCATAAAACTGAATGTTTTTGAGCAAATCATAGTCAGTAATTTTCAGTCCATTCAGTAATTTTTCTTTCAGAAATCATTTTTTGTAGCCCTTTATAAGTGATCAACCCTGAAAAGAGTTGAATGAAGGCAAGTGAAATATCTAAAGAAAGCCCAAGTGGTTTTTTTTTTAACATAAGCTTGCTAAAACAAAGGCTTCTGCATCAAAGCCTTAGTAACTGCCCACAGAACATACCCCATGATTTTACTTTCTTCTTATTAAAGGCAAGTTGGTACAGTGTTAATAGCACACAGAAAAGATTTATAAATGAGAAATTTTACCCAGTGTATTAAAAAAGTGGCTTCCAAAACCATAATGGGTTAAAGAAAAGCTGTGTGTCAACACAACTTTAAAATACACGAAGCAAACTGATATCTCTAAAGGCAGAAGAAAACAAACTCACCATTCTGGTTGTAAGTTCAACACCTTGGTTTCAGTTATTGATGAAACAAATAAAAGAAAATTAATAGAATACAGAACATAACTTGTTTCCACTGCCCTCTCTTACTAGAGGTTCAGGGAGCACACGGCCACAAAAATGTTTTCTTGTGGCCTGGATCATGTGGTTAAATATACTCTGGTGGGAAAGTATATATTTGTGGCAACATGGAACTTAAAAGTGACTGGTAGGTCATAGGAAATACCTATAAGGAAATTTCTCAAATTTTTGGAACTTAAACAGAAAGTGTAGAACACCATGAGATAAAGAATAATGTGAAAAGTGACATAAAAGTTTAAAAAGTTTATGATACAGTAAATGTGGGATTCAGCTAAACAGCATTTCAAGGGATGTTGCTGTTAAAAATCAAGGGAGTTTTCAAAATAATGTTCTAAGTGTCTGCCTTAATGCCGGGACTTGGGGGTGCACACCTTTAATCTCAGCCCTTGGGAGGCAGAGGCAGGCAGATCTCTGTGAGTTCGAGGCCAGCCTGGTTTACAAGTGCTACTTCCAGGACAGGCTCGAAAGCTACAGAGAAACCCTGTCTTGAAAAAACTTGGGGGAAAAAAAAAGGAAAGACAAAATAAATCACAGTGAAAAATAAATAAGGCAAAATAAAAATCTGGTGTAGGAGGGTTCTTCTGTATTTGGGTTGCTTTCATTGTTTGAATAAAGAAAACTGCCTTGGCTTCTTGATAGGGCAGCCCTTAGGTGGGCGGAGTAGACAGAACAGAGTTCGGGGAAGAAAGGAAGTGCAGCAGAGGCCATGATGCTCCAGCCTGAGATGGATGGAAGTTAGAATCTTCCAATAAGTCACCACCTCGTGATGACACAAAGACTATTAGGAATGGGTTAGTTTAAGATGTCAGGGTGAGCCAAGAAGAGGCTAACAATAATGAGCCTGGCAGAGTTTAAATGAATACAGTTTTCATGTGGTTTTAAGGCATAAGCTAGCAGCCGCAGCCGGGAGCCAGGCGCTGGGAACAAATGGCTGCGCTCCTCTCAGGTGCTGGGAACACAACCCGTACCTCCTACAACAAAAATCAATGAAATTGAAAAGACAAAACTATGGAAAACGAATGATTCTTTAAAAGAGTGTGAAATAAATTATAAACTTCTAAGAGTGACTGGTACAAAGAAGACATAGGGTTCTAAGATGAAGAAGGATGCTCCACTGTCCACTCAGACATGATGACCTATAAGCAACTTCATGAACAAAGTGGCATACATCCTGAGCAGTCTAGCTTAAGGAAACCAATGTAAAGGAATGAAAAGCATATAGAGTAGACAGCATACATTAAGGTAACTAAGTTTACAGTTAAGTATGTATCAATAAATTGATTTTGAAAATCAATGATTGGACAATTTATTCTGTTTCTAGAAGGTAGGAAAATGGTATTCTTACATTATATAATATATTAGTATATGGTAATATCAATGTATCATAAATTATTAATGATTTATAATAGTGATTATACATAAATTATTATTAATATTGCACGAGTTAAAATTTTCTAATACTGGGAAGTATATAGTTTTATAAAATAAAAATTTTAAAAAGTATAACAAATTGACTGCACCTTGGGAGCTCAGTCCTTTGCTCTGAATATGAACGTGGGTCTCTGCCTCTATCTCAATCCATTGGACAAGATTTCTATGGTGATGATCAAGATATTCATCAATATGACTATGGGAAAAGTTCAGGCACCCTCTCCTCTGCTGCCCAAATACCTAGCTGGGAACACCCCTGTGGACACTTGGGATCCCCTCTAGAGCCAAGTATCTTGCCAAACCTAAAATGATTCCCTTAAGGTAAATAAATTATTCCCTTCTCCAATAACCACCCTTCCTCCATCTCCACCCTTCCTCTCTCCCCCGCTTTCCCCAGTCCTTCCCTTCTTCCTTCTCCTTTCCCCTCTCCCCTTCCCTTACACCCCACCCTCTCCCGCGCCGTGCTTTCAACTTTTGCCTGGCGATCTTCTTTGCTTCCAATTTCCAGGAGGAACTATATATTTTTTCTTCGGGTTCAGATTGCTATTTAGCTTCTCTAGGCTTGTGAGGTATGAGCTTAATGTCCTTTGTTTATGGCTAGAATCCACTAATGAGTGAGTACATACCATACTCATCTTTTTGGGTCTGGATTATCTCACTAAGGATAGAGTTTTCTATTTCCATCCATTTGCATGCAAAATTCAAGATGTCATTGTTTTTTACCGCTGAGTAGTATTCTAATGTGTATATATTGCACGCGGATCCATTCTTCCATTGAGGGGCATCTGGGTTGTTTCCAGGTTCTGGCTATTACAAATAATGTTGCTATGAACATAGTTGCACAAATATTTTTGAAGTATCATTGGGCATCTCTTGGATATATTCCCAAGAATGGTATTGCTGGATCCTGAGGTAGGTTGATTCCCAGTTTCCTGAGAAACTGCCACACTGATTTCCAAAGTGGTTGCACAAGTTTGCATTCCCACCAGCAATGGATGAGTGTTCCCCTTATTTCACATCCTCTCCAGCATAGGCTATCATTGGTGTTTTTGATTTTAGCCATTAGTGTAAGATGGTATTTTAAAGTTGTTTTGATTTGCATTTCCCTGATTGCTAAGGTGCAGTCGAAGAGCAGAAGGTGGGAGAAGATGAGCAAGGAAGTCAGGACTGCAAAGGGCTGGTCCAGCCACTGAGACAGTGTGCCTGATCTAATGGGAGCTCACTCAATCCTGCTGGACTGAGACTGATGGAGCATATGACCAAATCGGACTCTCTGAATGTGGCTACCAATGGGGGCAGACTGAGTAGCCATCCATAATGACACTGTGACCTACCTTCTCTTCATGATTAGGCTTTTTGGAAACCCAGTCTATTTGGATGCACACCTTCTTGAGCCAGGGTAGAGGGGAAAGAGCATTGGACTTTCCACAGGGGAGGGCACCCTGCCATCTTGTAAGGAAGCAGGGGATGGAGTAGGGGTAGTAGTGGGTGTGGGTGACTGGGACGAGGGGAGAAAGTGTAAATTTTTTAATGAAAAAAATAAAAGGAGAAAAAAAAGTATAACAAATTGAATTAGTTTGAGGAACCACATATTTTAATATCTTGACTAAGCACACAGTGGTGATTCTAGAACAGTTGGCTTTTCCAACAAACTCATTCCATTTATTTTTTTCTCTTATTAACATACTTTAGTTGTACAAAATGCTGTGTCTCATGACATTTCATATTTGCACCACGGGATCAGATCTAGCCCTGCTACCCACTCTCGTCTTTTGCTCCTCCCATTAATTATCTTTAATGACATCCTTTCACATTCAAGTCTCTGTTATTTATACTTTTTATGTATCACACGAGAATTATTGTTTATCTTTTTAGATCTGGATTATTTCACTTGTCACTGTAATCTATTTCATACTTTCTTATATAGGACATAGTTTATCTTCATTATGGATGAATAAAATTCCATTATGTGTACATCGCATTTCTTGATTCACATGTCTGTTAGTGGGCACCTAAACTGAGTCTTGAATATTATCAATAGGATTATGATAGAAATGGGCATGCACAAATCATTATTGTATTTTGATTTTTATTCTTTTGACTTCATACACAGAAATGGTAAAGCTGAGTCATATATTTCTATTGACAATTTTTTAAAGAATTTCCATACTGACTGAACAAATTCTCACTCCCAGCATCAATGGATAAAGTTCCTTTTCCTCCATATCCTATCCAACATTCACAATTACTTGTTTTCTTATTAATAGCAAAGAAAAAGGTGAGGTGGAACCTAAACATTATCATCATGAACACAATGTTTATTTGGTGTAATCCTATTTCCTAACTTGTAATTATTGACAGTTAAAGACACTAAACTCAAAAATGTATTGACCATTTGCATCTCATTTCATAGGTATCTGATCAGTTGATTTTTCATTTTCATTGATAACATTATTTGCTCTTTCTATTTAATTTATTATTCATTTTGCTCTGGTTATATTCCAGATATAAGTCACCTGTCATATAAATAGGTGGCAGAGAATCACTAATCTTGACTCATAGGAGCAAAAAAAAATATTTGGCAAAGATTCACTCTCATTCTGTTAGCTGACTCTCCTTAACATGGGCTGGGAGGAGGGTTGTAGGAGTCAGAAAGATCAAGGATGCCCCCAAGAAACCCCACAGAATCAACTAAACTGGGCTCATTGGGCCTCACAGAGGTGGATCCAACAACCAGGGAGCCTACATGGGGCTGACATAGGCATTCTACATATATGTTACAGTTGCATAGCTTGGCCTTATTATGGGACTCCAAACAGTGAGAGCAGGTGTGGGCTCTAATATCAGCCAGCCTGGTGACAGCCATGGCTTGAATACAGCTTGGTAGCTGGAAAGCTAGCAATTTAGAAAGACAAAAGGTGAAAGGCTTGGCTCTGGCCTTCTTTGACTTGTAGATTGCCCAGGAAGAAGTTGCTGGCTCCAAAGCTGGTGAGGTATGCAGGTGTGGCTCAGAGGTGTGGTGTCCCCGGAAAAAGAATGTGAATAGAGAATTCCTGAGGGTGGAGGAGCGATTCAGGTTGGGAGAGCACTCAGAGCTTGGGGGAGAATAAAGACAGGTCATGCTGTAAAGGACGAGAAGTCCTGAGCTGCCTTTGAACGATAAAGATGGTGTAAAGAGTCTGTTTCTTCCACGTGCCTCTGAGAACACGCTTAGGGCAAAGCACCAGTTTCTATGTTGGGGCGACGGTCCCTGAGAAGCAGGGACTGTCTCTGACCCTTTCACTATTTTCAGGACTCTTCTCCTCATACAGGGTTGCCTTGCCCAGCGTTTGGAGGTGCTTATTCTTACTACAATTTGATATGGCAAGTTTTGTTGATACCCATGGGAGGTATGCCCTTTCCTGAACAAAAGTGGATTAGGGTGGGGATAGAAGGGAGTGGTGTGAGAGGTCCTTCTGTCTATGTGTTGCTTGTATTGGTTCATGAATAAACTGCCTTGGCCTGAGAGGGCAGAACTTAGGTAGGCTGAGAGGACTGGACTGAATGCTGGGAGGAAGAAGGGTAGAGTCAGAGAAGCAATGGAACTGCTAGAGACAGATGCTGGGAACTTTATCCGGTAAGTCACAGATACATGGAGATGTACAGATTAATAGAAATGGGTTAAATTTATATAAGAGTTAGCCAATAAGAAGTTAGAGCTAATGGGCAAAGCAGCGTTTTAATGAATACAATTTCTGTGTGGCTAGTTCAGGGCTAAGCTAGGTGGGCAGCCAGGAACTGGGCAGCGAGAACCAACAAGCCTCTCTCCTCCCACAAGGGAGAGTAGGCAGGAGCGACTGGGAGGATGGGGGAACTGCAGCCATTTGTAAAATAAACAAATTAGTTATTTAATTAAAATTTCAACAGAAAATCTAATGAAAAGCAACATACATACACACACATGCACACATGTGCATGCTCGTACACACTTCCACAGTGTTAAAAAATGGGAAGGAATAAAGTTTACTAAAACATAATGAAATGAGGACCACAGCTAGTACAGCACTTGAAGAATCACCAGTGTAACTTACCTAATTTTTCCAAGTTGAATCAGATTCATAGAAACTCTGCTCAGGTTACCAAATTTATTTTGTTTTGTCTTTGGTGTGGATCAATAAGCAGATCCTAAACTGTACACAAAAGTGAAAAGTGAGCATGGAACCTAAGTCATGTTCAGACAAGAACAAAGCTGAGTGATTTATTGTTGGATAGGAAGACTTATTACAGAGTGACAGTAATTATGAAATTGTGGTTCCAGTAGGAGCTGGAAACTGCAGAAAAGAATGGGGTTCAGAAACAGACTAACACATGGGTGATTACTTGCCTTGTGGAGAAGATGACAATTTGCCCACTTGGGAAAGGACAGATTTTTTTTTCAATAAATTATTCTGTCAGAGAATGTTCCAATGTGGGGCAAGAATTTGTATCATCTAATTTGCTACAAATTCTAAGGTCTCTATTAAAATGGAAGCATAATTTTCAAAGGAAAGAGTGAAATGTTTTAATAATATTGGGGTGAGAAAAAAAGGTTACAAAATAGGACAAAAAGTGTTAAGTATGGTAGCAAATAAAGCTACAGTAGTCTGGAGGCTGGAACAAGGAGGATTGTGAGTTCACGGCTAGCCTGAGTTACAAGTCAGGACCTACCTTTTCTCCAAAAAGAAAATGTGTAGAGTAGGTTGAGGAGATTTCTTAGTGGTTAAGATAACATACTGAGTATTCAGAGAACCCTCTTTCAATTTCCAGTACCCATGCCAGAGTATGAGAAAGAAAATGGTCCAAGAACAATACTTATTTATAAGAACATCTTTATGAAACCCTATATTATCTACAATGATTGAATGCCAATAGATAAAAAGAATGCAAATGTATAATGCGTTATTACATTGACCCCCATCACCCTCAACCATCCCCCTCTCACTGAGCTCCCTCTTTCCCAGTAGTCACCATTCTACATTTGGTTCTTTCTATTGTGTGCATGTCTCATGCTAGTAATCATGGCTTCTTTGTGTTCATAATTACAAAGTCTACATCAGAAAAACAGAGCTTCACAGAGCCTGTGGTCATAGAGCTTCTTGTACATATTTTAAATATTATGCAGTATTACCTTGTGATGGTCAGTTTTTGTTCTTGTTGTTGTAGTAGTTGTTACTGTTGTTTTGGGGATTTCGTTTTTTGGTTTGGTTGGTTGGTTGGTTTTTCCAGGCAGGTTTTTTCGGTATAGTCCTGGCTACTCTGGAAGTCACGTTGTGGACCAAGTTGGCCTTGAACTCAGAGATACTGCCTCTGCCTCCTGAATGCTGAGATTAAAGGCTTGTGCAATCACACCTTTAGTTTTAGTTGTCACTTTGACACAATGAGGACTCTTTCAGGAAGGAGTCTCAATCTAGGGTTATATAGTTAAGTTTGACCATGTGGGCATGTCTGTGGGGGATTGTCTCGATTACATTTTCCAGTGTGAGAGATCCAACCCATCATGAATGATATTACTTCCTTAGTTTGAGTCTTGGACTGTAAATGTAAAAGAGTACAGAAGGTTAGTTGAACAGCATCCTGAATGTATTTATTCTCTCTGTCCTTGTTTATGGAAGCAATGTACCAAGCTGCTTAAGGTTCCCACCGTGACTTCCCTGTAATTGTGCACTCTAACTCCAAATTGTAAGCCAAACAAACATTTTCCCATTAAAGTTTCTTTAGTCAGGGTTTTTCATTACAGCATAGAGAAACAAACAACCAAAAAAAAAAAACAGGAGATTTCTGATAGTTTCATATCTGTTCACAAAGTTGAATCAGCTTTGAGGTTTTAGATTTTTCTCTCCATAGTAGTTGTGATTATAGACAAGTCACTTACCATCACCAACCTTGTGTTTTATCTGTACATAAGATCTGAAGATATTGTCCATGTCATATAATCATTGAAGGAATTAAAATAAACACAATAATTAAGGGAAAAATCCACTTAACATGGTAAATGATGCTAAATACACAGTGTTTGTTCCATGTTATTTAGTCAATGTTAGAGAATATTGATGATCTAGAACGTGATAAGCAATCAGTGCTCATTGTTTTGAGTGACTATCTGAACTAAACCTGACAGCATTATCCCAAAGCCTAGCACATATCCATCACCCTCTAAAATCACATCCAGGACAGTATTGAAGAGCACCACGAGCATTTTAAAGAAAAACAGGGCTACACTTATCCTCAGTTTATTTGTGGCTCTGAATTTCCTGGTTTCCTAAAAAACTCGTAACATGTAGAGAAAAGTGAGCACAGTCCCTTGGTTATCACTGAAGTATGAGAATCATGTTGATAATAACTAAAAATTGCAATTAGAGACATTTCATCCCATGGCCTCTGGGTACCACCAGGCTGCTTTCACTACAAGAGCCTGGAGCCATTTTCAATCTCTGCCTCATTAGATAGTTGCATCCTGCAAATCCTACAGAAGCATTTGGACAGAAAAGACGTGTAAAAGGAGGCCTCTGTTCTCCTACAGACCTTTTCCACTGCCTAAGTATCTGTTCAGCAGATACAGGGAGATATCCAGGTGGCCTGTGAGACACTGACTCTTTCCATGAAAGTGTTTTTCCCCAGCTTATGTGTGAGCAAAGTCTTAGACGATGCTTACTGGGTATTACATCTTAAATGACTTATTCTTTGTGTGTGGTGGGGAGGGAATGTCCTTACTTTTCTATAACCTGGTTAGACACTGAGATGATTGATGAGAAACACTTGTTCCTGAACAGAAGAGCCACCCCCTGCGCTGCCATTAATTACCTCAGTACTACTGTTTAACCTTGACTTAGCCTGATTTCATTTTATAGGGAATAGAAACTGAAAGTTATTATCTGTTAGTTAAGAGGAATGGATGGAATCCAATCATAGACATTGTGTTTCTTCTTCCAATCTCTAAGCTTTTTCAGTCTTTTTCACCCAAAAATTATATTCCCTTTCCAGATGTGCTGGAGGAATGAAACAGAGCTATCTGGATCAGGTCCTAAAAGGCTTGTATAACACAGTGAGAGTCAACCTCGTGTGAATACAGTGACTGTTAATCCCAGGCTATTCTTTCTTGTGATTGTTAGTATTATCCACGTGGTGGGATCTAGAGTCAGCAAAAACACAAACTTGTGTGCATGCCTTTGAAGGGATTTCTAGATTGTGTTAACTGAGGAGTAAGATCCATTGGAATGAATGCTATAATGTCTACTAGGTTGGGGTTCTAAATTGAAGGAGAAAAAAAAAGTGAGGTAACGCCATCATTCATTTCTCTCTGTTTTCTGACCAAAACCTCAATGTGACCAGCGCCCTCAAGCTGCTGCCACCATACCTTCACTGTCATGATAAGCAGAGCCCTCAAACTGTGAGTCAAATTAAACCTTTCCTTCCTTGTCCTTGTCACATACATTTTTACACTTTTCCTCCAACAACCTGAAATACTTAGTATTATCTAGAGGTATCACTATCGGGAGACAACTGGGTAGTTCTTGTCATGTGTAGTTGAGATCATTGTTATTGATAAGCATTTTAAAATATAAAGGCCAGTCACCTACAATCAAGAATTATCTAAATCAAAATCTTAGATGGGGTGATATTGGGAAACCCTTCTCTAATATCATCCAAGGTTTGATCTGGGACATCAGTGGTCACCACCACCCTCAGACTCATTTTTCTTGTGTAATTCTCTCAACCATGAATGGTGAGTTGTCAGAATCCAGACCCTGTTTCAGATTATTCCTTGCTATGGCAACTCCAGGGACTATCATAGATCTCTATGATGAGCAGGCTTCACAGCACATGATCTAAACATCCAGCTACAGAGATTTTATAGGGACAGGATACAGTGACTCCAGATGTAGCCAAGAAAGTCTTTACTTACAAATGGGGAGTTTGCTGAGTTGATGGTGGAATACCAAGTTAAAATCTTGCTATACTTTAGGATACAGTGAATTTGAAGACCTGGGCTGTAGTCACTGTAAGCAGAATGTGATAGACTACATAAACAAGTCAAGTTTTAATAGGAGGGATGCTTGTCACTCTCTAACTCTGCCGTGACAAATCAGTGAGGCTCTTGCAATAACGTCCCCACTCTATACACTTCATGTCTCACTTAGAGCTGTGGGTGTACTTTGGGACTAGCCTTTCCCTTTTGTCAGAGGTTCTTGGAATCAATAGGACTCAGGAGACCACATACCACTCTCGAAACTGCCAACCCAGATGTGATCACAGTATTTTGGTATTCTGATATTTTTAATCACATACCTGAGTGGCTTTTCATATTTTCTTTCCCTATGTAACCAGAGAGAATAGGATCTGTGGAGTTTCATTTACTGTGAAAATGTGTTTTCTAATCAGTAGTATGCCACAAATACCAAGGGAATTCATCTGGCTCTAAAAGAAGTATCCCAGATGCACACATTCGAAGGTTCTCAAAGCATGCTGGGAAAGTGACTTAAGTTAGAACAACAAATGGTCACACGGTCATTATACTTTTGGTAAAGCTTTCTCTCTACACCTGCAGATTCTGTATCTGTGTAATCACTCTGAATTAAAATATTTTAAAAAATTGAAAATATACAAACTTGTTCTTACCTTTGAAACATAAGTAATAGAGTATATGCATTATTGAGTGTTACAGAGCAGGACACACCCAGGGCAAGAAGCTGAGTACTCACCTGCCAGCAAGACACAAGAAGCAGTGAAAATAAGATATACAGAAGGAAAATAAAAAGTAAAAAGCCCAGAGGGAAAGGTAGATAAAGAGAAACAGGTTAATTTAAGCTAAAAGAGCTAGAAACAAGCCTAAGCCAAGCATTTATAACTAATAAGAAGTCTCCACATTATGATTTGGGATCTGGTCATTGGCCCAAAAGAAAAAGCTTGCTTCAGGTATTGTTGAAATTTTGCCAACAGCAAGGGTCTTTGCTATACTGGGGTTATCTGATTTCCAACCATATTTATTTTCCAGGTTGTAAGGGAGATTAACATGAAGTTGGTTCCAGTAGAAAGCTATGTGATATGATATTGAACAGTTAAATTAATACCAACGGGCATTAAGAAAAAGAAAGACATGCCTTTTTGTCTTAATGACTGTGTCCTTTGCTTTACAGAAGCTTCTCAGTTTCAGGAGGTCCCATTTATTTATTGTTGTTCGTATTGTCTGTGCCACTGGGGTTTTACATAGGAAGTG
>JAQHUG010000120.1:5261884-5295877 GCA_028555095.1 Dicrostonyx torquatus
AAAAAAAAGAAAAAGAAAGACAGAGATAAAATGGAAATAGAGATGGAGATGACGATGATAGACTTAGCCATCCCAGTCATAAGAGAATCCTGAAAGCCAGCAGTAATTTCAGATACATTTTACTTTCACATTTCAGTCCTTCTAACTGATGCTTTGTGTTGCTTCTTTATGGAGACAAGCCCCAGTGGGAAGTGGTTGCTGTAGCTTTTATAGACCTTGGAAAGGATCTTGATGGAGGTAGGCTTTCAAAGTTCCATGAGTGTATCACAAAGTGTTTCAAATTTTTATTTTCCTTCTATTTTCTACTTGAACTGTGGAACTCCATTTCAAATACAATGAGGAAAAAGACTTTCTGAGGCCCAGAACTTGCATTTTCTGTGACCGTGGTTCTCAAAAATCTCAACAAATAATCTTTCTTTCAAAAGAAGAGGGAATACTGAGCCTGAAGACAGTGGGGGCGGGCACAGGAAATGTGAACAAACAAATATGTCTACATCCTTCCCCAAGGACAGAAGTAAAGCTTGAGAATTGCCAGTATCGCATGCCAGTATATGGAACATTGGTTTTGCAACCCTTCACATAAGCATTTAGCTGGTGCTTGACTACCAAAACTCCTCACTTGTAGCCCAGTAGTGGTTCTCTATGGGTTGGTTTTGTCCCCTGGATACATTTGGCAATGACTGGAGTTTGGGGGTAGGGGTTGTTTTGTTTTTTGGTTTTTTGGTTGTGTGTTTTTGTTTTTTTGTTTTTCTTTTGTTTTTGCTGTACCTGGGGGAGGGGAGTTGTGTTGCTTCTGGCGTCTATTGGGTATAGGGCTGGGAAACTGATAATGGTCCCACAGTGCACTGGACTTTCTTGCAGGAAAGAATCACCCAGTCACATCTGCTTACCTTGCCAGGACTGAATATGCCCATCATAGAGAAAGCTGTCCAACCCAACCAAAAGCTGTCTTTTAGATCTGTGATTGGCCTTTTCTGGCAGCTGTATGTTCTATCTTGCCTTTCTATATGTTGTTTTTCAACCACATCTTTGACTACTAAAGTTCAACCTATTGTGAATATGTAAGTTCCATTAGTTTGGGACATTCTTTCTGGTTTGTTCTCTGCTATCTCTGTTCTCTACTGTAGAGTGTAGATTACTGTACAGTGAATATTTATTGTGCTTGAGTAGGTAGCACTGCCTTCTCTGGATCTAATCAAACCCTTGTTGTCGTATAACACTGGAACTTCACCTTGGGAGATGGCTTTCTTTCCCGCAAAGAGAGGGCTGACCACCTGTGACACCACTTCTCTGCTGAGTTAATCCCTCCCTTTAATGTCGCCCAGTTTAGTTGTATCACACAGTTCTCTAATTTATCTTCCCCTGTATTCAACTCCTTTACAAACCCCAAACTACTTTAAGGCGGGGGTCATATATATTATGTAATTTCCCTGGCACTTATCATAGCTTATCATAGAGAGCAGATTCTCAGCAAGGCCAAGTTGAATGAACTAATGAATGAATGAATAAGTTCAGGAATAAGTAAACACATGACTAAACAGCATAAGAACATGGTGTTATGTGTGCTTTGGTCACTTATATTTAATTGATTAATGAACAGAATCCACTGCCCAGCATCTGCTTCCCCATGTTTCAGCTCTTCCTGAGTGAGCAGTATGAATGAGCTCTCATGAAGTACATAAGCCTGGCCACTAGTGGTTACTGCGGACATAAGCCAGGCTTTGTAATGAGAAAAATGCCAGTTAATGTAGATTTGTGAGAGCCAGAGAATAGAGGACTAGAGCATGCTCAGGAATGTGAGGGATGCATTAGAACAGCTGCTAAGTTCCTTACTTTTTATTGGAAGATTCCTTTCCTTCCTTGGCAGAGGAAAAGACTTAAGACAGAAACTTAGGCACTCCTGGAGAAGGGTGGTCGTATTTCCTGTTTGCACCCTACATAGTGACAGTAAGGCTGGCAGTCAGCACGAAAGGATCTGAGTAAATGGCAAGGTGGGTATTAAATGAAGTTAGGGAACTCACACAATTGGATTCAAACAGGTTTATGGTCCAAGTTTCCACTGTTGAGCCTGTGATAGCAACTATCTCTTATTGAATGTCCTAGTTAGCTTTCTATTTCTATAATAAACATAATGATAAAAATCTACTAGAGTCAGAAAGGGTTTATTTCATCCTATACTTCCAGGTACTAGTCCATAACGAAGAGAAGCCAAGGCAGGTACCTGGATCAGATAACATGGAGGAATGCTGCTTAATAGTTTGCTGCCAGGCTCCTATTCAGTTAACCTTCTTATACAGCCGGGGAATTGCATCACACACACTGGGCTAGGCCCTCCTACATCAATTAGTGATCAGGAAAGTATCTCACAGACTTGCCCATAGGTAAATCTGAGGGAGGCAGTTCCTCAGCTGGCTTTTCCTGGTTTTGTCAAAAATCTTGGCAGACAAGATTAGTCTTCTCATTGAAAACAATAATCCACTACCATGTTTTGTGGAAGTGTTCAAATAAAGAGCACTAGCAAAACAATTTCTTAATACTTACAAGTGACAGAAAAGGGTTCCTGGTGTTGCAGAAGCATTTGCATGCATATGACTCTAGAAGAGTCAATTTACCATGTCAGGCCTCCAGATGCTTCTATGAGCCAGAGAAGGATACTCCTCTCGACACAATGGACAGTGTCCACACAATTCTAAGAGTGCTTCCCTCTTTGCCCAGGAATCTAATCTAGGAGTGGCCTTGGAAAAAGCATACATACCTATCGGACCCTCAAGGATAGATCATAGTGACTAGAAAATGTAATGGAAACATTTATTCTGATATTCTTAGGTTGCTTAGACCTGACTGACATAATTTATATGTCATGGTTGAAAGAAACCTCTAAAGTGCTTTGCTGTGGTATATTTCATCTTAAAAAAATTGTGTTGGTAGATGGAAAATGAAATATTTCACATAACTATTGCCTCAGTGACCTCTGTCAAATTGATACACAGTCACCTGAGAAGAGAGTCTCAATTGAGGGATTGCCCAGATCAGATTGACCTGTTGACAAGTCTTTGAAAGGATTGTCTTTTTGTTAATTGATGTGAGAAGGCTCAGCTCACTTTGGGTGGCACTATTCTCTAGGCAGGTGGTTCTGGACTGGTAAGGAAGCTAGTTTAGTATGGTGTGTAAAGGAGATAACAAGCAACATTCCTCCATAGCTTCAGCTTCAAGCTCCTGATTAAATACTTGCCACAACTTCTCTCCATTATGGACAATGACCTGAAGTATAAATCACAAAGTTGCTTCCGGTCAGAGTGTTTTATCACAGCAACAGAAAAGAAAGTAGAACACCCACCCAGATGGGCGCTTCCTTAAATAGACCTACAGAAATCCTTCCATTGGATCACCTTTCCACATAGTAGTGTGATGAGAGCTGCATGGGCCTGGAAACCCTTGTAGTCTCCCAGTGGTCTCTCTTGGAGCTAAGAGTGGGTCTCATTCAGCCCACACTAACCTGGAACTTGCTGTATAGCCAAGAACTTCTGTGAACTTACAATCCTTTCTCTACCTCCAGTGTTCTGAAACTGTAAGTGAACCCCGCCACATCTGCTTTGCTGCATTTCTGAGGATCAAACCCAGGGTTGCATGAATGTCAAGTAAGCTCTCTGCTGGCAAATATAAAGTTTATTTTTCTCCCTTTCTCCTCCCTGTCCATGTCTCATCGTTTCCTTCTTCTTCCTATACTTTGTTAGAAATATTTTATTAAATAATACATTTTATTAAGTAATATATTTCAGTCACTCTGCATGCTGCTGTCTCTTTCTAGGTTGTTGGCAGTTCCTTGATTGTTTACTTTTATAGAGTAACAGAATTAATTCTGTGGTATATCTTTCCCTCAGCATAGAATACCAACTAAAGTATCTTTTCCTTGCTTTTATTCTTTCAATCTGGACACTATGAACTTACCCTTGAGTTGTTCAGCATTTGTACCACTTAGTGGGTTATAACTGTGTGTCTTAATCCATTAGTGCCGGTCCTTCCACATCCTGATCCTTGAATGACATCGGTGTTAATGTCTTGCTAGTCATGATTGGGTTTCTATTGATCCACCTTTAGCTGGTCCTCCCAGATTGGAATCCTTTTCTCTGATGACTTCTGAAAACAGGCCAGATCTGGTTTAAATCTTCCATGATGAATTTAGACAGCTTTGACAAGTTCTACAAAGTAGGTAGAACAGTATGGAGACCAGTAAGTATTCTGCCTTAAACAGTTAGTATCATAGTTGGATTCATTCATGTATTAATGAATTATAGTATGAGTGGCTTCTTTGCAAAAGAACTATGTGGGGGGTGTTGAAGAATGAAGACCCATTTATTCTTAAGTAGAAAAATGCTAACATTGCATTTCTGTCTTTAAAATAGGTCTGTGAAATGTGTTTTTTTACAAATGCAAGGATTGAATTTTCCCCCTGTGACATTTTGAGTCAAACATCTATTTTCAAATATCTGAATTTATTGTTAATGGTATCCCTTTTGGAGGTGGGGGTGACAGCAAATGGGTGGTTTGAGGATGAGACAAGGGAGGGCATGAAAAGGACTTCACATCTCTTTTACTGAAAACACATGACAGAAGGCTGGAGGATGATCAGAAGCCAACAGCAAACGTTCGTGCTCAGCCTGCAATCCCAACACTGAAGGGTATGTGATCCTGAGATTCCAAAATGATTTCTTACACCCAAAGGCGATAGAGGAGCCTGTGACTAAAATATGAAGAAAAGTCACTCTGCTCTTCAGTCAGGCATAGGTCTTGTTATTTACTTCTTGTTTAATTTATTTTTTAATATGTAAACTGGAAGAAAATTTTAGTGAGGAAATTTATGGGAACCCTCCTTACCATGACACTTTCCAGTAACGGAGGGGCAGGTGCATAGTTCAGGCTGGGGCAATCAATGAGCAACAAACATATGCCTTGATGGGTACAGGGGTCTAGCCTGAGCGAGTTCTCCTGACTTCTGCAGAGTTTCACAGTGAACCGTGTCCTAGAGCAGTTGAGGTACTCTCTCTGAGGTACCTCTGTTTTGTTTCTGTTGTTTGTTTTGTGTTTGTGGGATTTTTTGTTTTTATCACTGGAAAAACAAAATGATTAAACAAATAATTTAAAGGGAATTCTCAAGCTTTGACAATCTGAGGTTTTCATATAATAAGGAACAAAAGAACTAGCCTTGCAATGTAGCCAAGGTGGAAGCTCATTCAGTATGTGGTCATCAGCACAATTGTTGGATAAATGGCCTCTACCACTGCTAATGTTTTCAGCAGATATTTTCTGTATTACTTAGATCTCTATTGAGTAGACAGTCTTCTCAGTGCAGGAGCTGCCTCTTTGTGGATCTATGCCCATGGTAGCAGTGCATCCCCTCTACCAGTGAGGAAACAATAATTGTCATGCTATTAATGTTTTACCTACAGGCATTACACAGCCCAAAGTATCCCCTCTTTCAAATCATAAGACATATCAAACCAATCTCTAGAATAACCTTCTGACTCATCTGTACCTTTGTAGGGATCCTTTCTCCATCCTCCACCCAGAAAGCTCTAGATCACTGTCTACAACCTTACAAAGTTCCATACCAGCATGTACCCTCCTTCACTCATGTCCCTGAGAATCATTGCTGGTCTTCAAAGTATCTGTGTCCTTGAGTCCATTGCACATTCTGTAACCTTGTATGATCTGTGAGTCTGAGTTTATCTCTATCTAAACAGGAGAACACACATTTACAGAGTCTTTCATGAAGCAAGAATGGCAAAACTTTACAATGTCAAGATCCTCGAAACTTGCACAAAGAGAACGTGGCAGTTTGGGCTGCCCTGGAGTCTCTGAAGTATGCTGTTGTAAGATTTCTATTTCTCTGTGGTATGAGGAATTGAAACAAAGAAAGGGAGTTACTTACTTGTTTGACCTTCACACTATGTGCCAGCTGATGCCTGCTCTACCTCAGTGGAAACAGGTTCTGGAAATAAGACATCCAGAGCAGCCTCTGATTACCTACATAAAATAATATTTGCTTCAGTATTCTCAGTTGAGGAGAAGTGGAAACTCAAATGAAGGAGATTCAGAGGATTATTTACCTTCCTTGTTTACTTTTTTGATGAATATTTCCACTTTTATTGTTAAAAGAAAAATTTACATGTACTCCCCTTGTCCCAGGCCCTCCCGCTTCCCCACTCCTCCACCTCCCCCCCCTACTTCCTTAAGAGGAAGCAGGATACCCTGCCCTGTGGGAAGCCCAAGGCCCTCCCCCCTCCATCCCGGTCTAAGAAAGTGTGCATCCGTATAGAATAGGTTCC
Organism: Dicrostonyx torquatus; assembly: GCA_028555095.1. Taxonomy (NCBI): domain Eukaryota; kingdom Metazoa; phylum Chordata; class Mammalia; order Rodentia; family Cricetidae; genus Dicrostonyx; species Dicrostonyx torquatus. Next base: position 5,268,211 of record JAQHUG010000120.1, read on the forward strand.
CAAAAAGCCAATACATGCAGAAGAGATAGGTCCCTGTGCCATTATCATTGGCTTCTCAGTAAGTCCCCATTGGCAGCCACATTCAGAGTCCTATTGGGACCTCATCAAATCCAGCTGGACCAGGACTGAATGAGCATATGAATATTTCCATTTTTAATCCCTATTCATGTTCCATGAGCAATGGAACTTTACAGTTTGAGAAAACGAAAGGATGATGAGAGCTAGGGTCTCTGGTTGTACAGTGGGTAACTGGATATCTCTGAAATCTTGTTCATAAGTCATTACTGCTGTTGGACATGCAAGGGAAGTAGAAAACTCCAACAATTAATGTGCATTACATTCTCCATCGAGGTCTAAACACTGCCACCATGTAACAGTTTTAGTCATCTAATAGGGAAAAAGAACATACAGTAATAAAGGAAGCCAGCATCATTGATATTATCAGGACCAGCATAGTATGACCTGTGAGGGAGGGTAAAATACACAACAGAGAATAGTGAGGGACAAATAATCCTACATAAAAAGTAAACAAAAAAAGTAGGAGCATTAAAATGAAAACCACCGTTTTTCTTTAGCTATCATGGTTACCACCATGACATAATCCCACATGAGGCTAAAAGCTGTAAGGAAGCAGGGATCTTGCCTGCTTAGGCAGTTGATTATGATTTGTCAAATGCTTGAATCATAACCCAAAAGGACTCAATAGCTATTTATTATGAAAAAAATGAATGGTGAATTAATTCCAACCAATCTCATTAGAATTCTTCCTTTGCCCCTACTGGTAGGATTCCTTTAAAATAAAATAAACTGATGCCTTCTGTATTAGTCAGTTTTATATCATTACAACTACACACCTAAAAGATAAAAAAAATAGAACTTTGGAGGTATAAGTCTATCAGGGTGGGGAGTGTGTGGCAGAGCAAGATCAACAAGGAAGCAGACAATATGTGTCTATATTTGTAGTCTCTCTCTCTCTCTCTCTCTCTCTCTCTCTCTCTCTCTCTCTCTCTTTCTCTCTCTCTCTTGTCCCTCCTTTTTTTTCTATCTTGAGTCCTAGACTATAGAATGGTGCTATCTTCATATAAGGAGGATCTTATTAATTAAATGAAATGACCTCACAGGCTCCCTGAGAAATGTGTTTTACTCATCTGCCACGCATTCTTCAATCCCAACAATATTAGCCATCACTCCATCCTTTAGGGGTACATAGATACAGCATCCTGATGGGACACTATTCCAGCTAGTAGCAACAACAAGTCAGTCTCAAGTAGGCAAAACATGTGGTTGGACAGGGGTTCTTGCTAGCTCACACACTAGATTTCACAAAATTATTCTAAGTTAGTCTGTGGACTAAATCATAATGCATTCATTATGCTAGTAACAGCTGTGCACCCCAAACAGTCACCACCCCCCAGAAGTCTAACTGTCCTCCCTGCCCCTCCATTTAAAACTAAATTTCCTTGCATTCTTTTATTGCACAGATTTCAATCCAATCTTTTGAAAGCAGGGCACTGAGTTTCTGGAGCGTTTTGCTAGTTTCCAAGCTTGGAGAGCCCTCTGCAGGTCAGGGATAACCTTGCCTCTGATACCTGCATGGTCCTAGGCATATCATGCCTAAAGAAGCAACTTCTGGTGGGCCTTAATTAACAGTCACAGCAATCACAAGCTAAGCTGTATGGGTTTTTTGGGGGTTTTTTTGTTTTTTTGTTTTTTGTTTTTGCTGTGAGGGAGAGATGACTTGTGGGAGAGCGTTGGAATGAATCCTTGTGCCTGAAAAAAAAATAATTGCAGATGTCCCAGAAACGCCATGTGTTTAACAGAGACAGAGTAGGTTTGAGGATTTCTTATCCAGACTCCATTAAGTCCCAGATGTGCATCAGATACAGACTCATCTGCCTACTGGTCTCAGTTTCATAATGGGCCTATTGAACACCCAAAGGCAAAGTGGTCCCCCAAACAGACCCTGCGCCTTCGTGAATGTGACAGTCTAGTGAGGAAAAGGGATCAATAAGATGAATGGATGGAATGGGTAACAAACTTTACAGTAGCAAACACACATGAAACACATAGGAGATGGGCACTGTAAAATTTTCAGGACAGGGTAAGAAACTAAAAGAAATGAGTTCAAGTGTCCAAGAAAAGCCTTGGTGAGGGTTTGACTTTGCAGTGATGTCCAGGCAAAAGGTGAAAAGTAAGTCCTCAGCTACCTGGAGTCATACCACCAGGAAGGGTGAATGCACACCCAGGAGCTCCAGGTTCAGCATGCCTGTGGGCTCGGGCCCACATGTAAAACATTCTACACTAGGAGTAGGAGAGAATAAAGAAGGAAGCTGGAGGTGTGGGCATGGAAAAACTGAGAAGGCTGCAAAAGCAGCAAAGAATCGTACGCTAAAGTGGGGTAAGATGAAGAATTTCAGAGAGTTAACCCATATGAACTCAAGCAAGCCACTTGAAGATAGCTCACATAGCCTTAGGACAAGAATAACATCACTGAGCAGTAGGACTAAGAAGGCACCTGACCATCCATCAGACACCAAACTGATGGCCAGTGAGCAATGTCTTTCCTAATTGCCCCTACATCTAAACCTACTGCCATATTTTAGCCTTGATTGAAAGATTTCGGAAACAAGTCTGTCTCGGGGGTATTGTAAAATTGTTACCATGGTCTCCCTGTCTACCTCTGCGCAGCCGAGGTGCTATTCACACAGATATCATAAGCTACTGCACCTCCAGTAATGTGGGTGGTACAACTAGAGACAGACGTGAGACCAGGATTGGGTTGCTGGTTCTGCCATCAAGAACTGAATCTCAGACACTGGATATCTCTGCTCCTTGTTGGCTCACTGTGTATATCTCACAGAACCCACGTCCTTAGAGAAGAATGTAAAGTAGTATCATTTGTTACCTGGGATTGTAAGTCAATGTGACTTTCACAGAGTTTTGCACAACTTCAGGCTCAAGACCCTTCGGACGTTTGGATAACGTTAGAGCTGGGTACATCTTGACTGTGACTGATGCTGGGGACAGTGAAACATTCATTCAGCTTTCTAGAATTTCCTCTTTGTTCTATCCAAATCTGAGAAATAATGTCTACCTTTGTTCTTTTACATACTTGTCTGGAGCAAAATACATAAAAGGTCATTCAAAAACAAAGCTATAGAACTTACAGAGTGCAGGCTTACTCTGACAGTTTAAACCTACATCTATCTGTCTCATTTGCATTTTGAATTTACATTTTTGAACCTGACATGATGCTGATATAGATTTCTCGGTATCTCATGGAAAAACCCAGGTGAATGTTCTCAGGCTCTCAGAGAGATGGTATTAATAGCTGGGGCAGGTTTGGGGTGGGGTGATTTCTGGTAGGTAGAGCCTCTTCTCACCAGTGCCCCTTGGTATGTCTCTGGCATGTGCCTAGGTGACTCTGTAGTTGCTTCTTCTACTACATTCTGATTCATACCATAGACCAGTTGCATAGACACATGAAGGCAGTTTGGTCTACTTTGTTCATCACTGCTCCAAGTGGTTGCCTATCTGCCTATCCAAAGTCACAGGTAGGCATAAGGAACTGTGGGGAGCCAATCTGACTCAAGCCTTTCTCAGAGGCCCTGATAAAAAGATGAAACTTTAGATATGTGCATTTGTCCAAAAACAGACTTGACAAGGCCAGTCTAACACTGGAGCCAGTACCTTAATGAAGTTAAGGTCACAGCTTCTGAGGACTTGATTCTTCCCCATTGGCTGTGGTCATCTATCCTAAGGCAACTGTGTCTGAGATAGCCCATGTTCCCTTCGCCAACATTGTGTGACTTAGCTCTCTTGACCTTGGCTGATATCCCCCCCTACAAATTATGTATAAGACACTGCATCTCTTTAATACCTGCTTGACATAAGAGAAAATTGATGCAAGATCTCCCGACTCCAGATTTTATCTTCTCTATTGTCTAACTTTCTGTCTTTCTCATCCTCTGGCACTTCCACATTAGGATCCCATCACTGAAGAATGACCTATTGGTGCAGAACCACTGTATTTATCTCAGTTGTCTAGCTATGGTCCTCTGAACTGAGCTCATGATGCCATGGGCACAGACAGTATGTCATGGACACAGACAGTATGCCACAGCTATTGTCATTGGTCATTCTTCCTGGGAATGTAGATACCCTGGTGGCTTTCAGTAGAGTAGGAAACAATAGATGGACTTGCTCCTACAACATGTGCATACTCCACAAAATCATCACCCAGGGACCAGGGACACTGCTCCAAAGAGGCTTAAAAGCCTCCCTGAATGTGAAAATCTCTGCATACTTGAGTTCATTAAACAGAGGTATGACTGCCAGAATCTTCAGTCACTGCATGCCATATCCTCGTCACCAACCAGATTCTCCTGGCATTCAGATAAAGGCTTTCTTTTCTTATTTATTTTTTTCATTTTACGTACTAGCCCCAGTTTCCCCTCCCTCCACTTTTCACCCTCCCTTCCCTTCCCACTTCCTCCCATCCACTCCTCAGAGGGATTATGGCCTCCCTTCAGGAGTCAACAAAGTCTAATACACCATGTTGAGACAGGTGAGACTCTTACTCCCTGAATCAAGGCTGAGCAAAGTATCCCATCAAAAGGAATGGGCTACAAAAAGCCAGTTCATGAACCTAGGATAAATCCTGATTCCACTTCCAGCACATCTCCTCCCAACATATCAGCCATATAACTGTCATCCACATTCAGAGGGCTTAGTTAGGTCCTATGTACGATCCCCAGCTATCGGTCCAGATTCTGTGAGCTCCCACTAGCTCAGGTCAGCTGTATCTGTGGTTTTCCCAATCGTTATCTTGAACTCCCTCTTGCTCATATGATTCCTCCTCCCTCTCTTTCTTAACTCTTGTGTCAGCTACAACAGAACACCCTAAGCCTTCCTTACAGTGTGCACCCCTAATAGCACCCATGCTGTCCATGTCCTCTGACCAACTATGGAAAGAAAATGTTCAGCTCTAAAATGATGTACATTTTGAATGGCCAGCTGTTAAAGACTTGGTCACCCATCTTTTGAGAAGTTATAAAGCTTTCTGGAGATAAGGACTAGTGAAAGAAATGTATTTAGGTTACCAGGGTGTTTTCTTAAAGTTGCTCTTTTTCTGTTATCACAAGGTGAACAAGTTTGCTCCATCTCACAATGTCACCACAGTCTCAAAACATTCAGGCCAGGGGACTATGGTTGTCCACCTGTAAAACTGTGCACCACAGAAAAGCTTTTTCTCTTAAGTTGTTTCCGGCATTTTATTATAGCGCTGGAGTGTTGACGCAGACAATGTGTGAGTATAACATTAATATACCCCATGCACACAAATTCTGGTAAAAGAATCAAAGGGTTTTTATTATTGTTATTTTGCTTATCATTTATACACATTTATATCACATGTTACACAAAATGCCAACCAGGAAGCAAGTGTAGAAAAATAGTGGAACTTATTGGCACGAATGATTTTGTTATGACTAAGGTTTTTGTGTCACAGACAATTGGCAAGTTTATTTAGGAAACTGATTATTGTATATATATTCTTTTTCAGCAGAGTAAATATGAGTTAGAAATCACAGTGGCATCAGGCTATACATACAAGTTCTTTCTTTGAGACCATGACAAAATACCTTACCTTTCTTCATCATCTAAATACGTAATATTTGCAAAAATAAATAAAAGTTAAAATAAGTAATCTCATAGCCTTACCCTACGCTATCGAAGGACAATGGTCCAAGGCAGTTTCTTGTCTAAGCATGGCCATGCTTGTGAAGCCATTATGTGCCTCTTATTTGCTTGCACAGCTATAGTTTATCTGCTAAATTGAAAAAAAAAGTCCTTAGAGTCTTCAGAAAATCCAAAGACTATGAATTACAGCCAAGTAATATGGCACTGGGCAGGAAGAACTTCTTGGCAGACTAGATGTTGGCATGTACCATTCATCTCTTACCCTCCATCTCCTACCTTGACACTGATGCGGGAATGGTGGCTGTGCTCAAGGAAGCATTGCAATCCTACCTGAGTAGAGTTGAAATCACTTTGGCATTTCCTGGGGATCAATCATCTGTATCCAGACCCACATAGGGCACTAAAATCCCAATATTAGGAGTATGGTTTGATTATAGAGCCACAGGATCATATTCTTATTGTTTCGCCCAACACTGTTAGTTCATTCTATTCCAGGCTGCTTAACTAGACATCTTTTCCTCTCAGCCGATTAAAGGAAACATTCTAACCTAATACTTTTTAATAGCCACCTAGATTTAGCACAGAGCCCAAGAAAATACCAAATAAATGATGTTTATAAAAAAAATATATTCAAGAGTGAATTATGGGGAAAATGGATAAAAGTAAAATCATAGACTTCTCATAAAACATATAAAATGATTGTGACTACATGAGCTATACTTTTTAGAGGAAAATAATGCAAGTATTTCCTTTACATATGTGTATGTATATACATATAAACATATAAGCATACAATGTTCGATATACTGTATTATTAAAGTTCCATGGGATATGAAAGATGAGGAAAATATTTTTCCATATGCAACAATTTAGCCTGGAGCTAAAAGACATTAAAAAATACCTCTGCAGTTGGGAGCAGTATAAAGAAATCGGTGACATTTACAGATTTCAGCTTCCAAACACTGTTAGATGTAATTCTTTTCCTAGATGTGTGCCAAAGTTGCAAACTTTTCCCAACTCTTAATAATGGCTGATGATGTGCCCTGAGTAGAAAAAAGATAGTCTAACCGTGCAGAGTAAAAACACTTGGGAGTTACTATTTCAAGTGATAAAAGCCTAAGCCTAAAGTTTCAGACAAGGGACTGTTCCTCAAGCCTTCCTGTAAATCACATTTAAGTCACATAGAATGTTTATTAATTTATTCCTACAAAATTGACTCCAGGAACCCTTTTGCTATAAAATATTTCCAAGCTTCCCCCAGATTTTCAAATTTCTGATCCAGCAAATTCTCTGTCCTAGCTTCATTTTCCTGTCTCATCCATATCTGACCTGCTTTTAAATAACCATTTTCAAAATCCATTTCCTAAGTGAGAAGGTAGGCTCTTCTCATGACATGAAACTCACTGGAAGATATTATCTTGTGATGTGACTGTTTGTGAATTCAGAAGTTCATGGTACCAACTTGCAAGAGTGCTGAGTTGCTCCTGCATCAGTGTCAGTTGCTGTGAATTATATAAGAAACTGGAGAAAGGGAATGGGCTTTCAAAGCAAAATACATCCAAACAACACCACACACACACACAACCATCCCCATTCTATTGCCAAGTGAGGGGTTGAGCCTCAGGTTTTCCAGAAGAGAGTACACATGATGCTTGCCTCAAGGAATGATGTGTACATATAGAAGAAGTATGAATGTGATGGCAACTCAAGAGTTAATGAATTTATAGGGTCTTGAGAACACAAAGATAAACGCATGATATTGTGGCTTCAAATTATTCTTTAGAGAAATATCTTCTTCATGAATAAAGGGACTTGATGTGTGGATGGATATATGCCTGCTAGCCTGGGATAAGAATAATAGAAAGTACAGACATCACAGTTTCAGAAACTGTGTTGTAGCTATAAGGAGAAAAGACAATCTGGAGACAGAGAGATGGAGAACACAGACGACCTTCCAATAATGGAACACTTCCCTTATCCCCCTGCTGCTCTCACTCACAAAAATTTGTGAAACCACCTTTGTTGATGAAGATAATTTCTTATGTCATCTAACTTATTGGTTAGATAGGTGTTTTACACAGGATATTAGAATCTCACAGGTTTGGGAGTAATCTGGCTTCTTGCTTTGATTATTTTTTAATTGTGTCTTTTCCAATCAAGTAACTGGATTAAAAGAAACATAGCTCCCTCCCCCCAAAATAGAATGAAAGCCCAATGTTTAAACCTCAACTCTAGATAAATGAATACTTGAATTCACCCCCAATACCATTTGTACAGAATATATATGACATTGAATGACTAACAGCTTTCTGACTGGACTTTAGGCTTTCTCCACAGGAAGGAATTCCACATCTAGTACCGCAATGCTGGTCAAAAGCCCAAGACGTGAGAGGTCATAAGCACTAGGGTAGAATCTACTCTTTTCATTTCGGTAAAGGATCATAACATCAATTTGTCTTGTAAATATTTATGTGTATATCCATAGACAAGGTTGTTCTCCATTTGAGTCAGGGGAGTTGCTTGATGTGGTGGATGGCAGTCATTGCAGAGATGCATAGCTGGTCAGAGTGCTGAAAAGAAAGACTGAGGGCTGACCCCAAATGGGATGACTACAGCAATACTCCACCCTACCTGGGCTCAACAGGTGTTGCAGAAGAGGATAGGAGGGAAAGAATAGAAGAACTGCAGACTAGGAAAGAATGCTATGAAGACAGCTGTGAGATGCTGTCTTCTGGATTTGACATGGTTATCAGGCCTCTATATTTATACCAACTCTGGTCATTTCCATAAGACCTACACAAGACAAAGTCAGGCAAAACTCCCACATATATGGGGAAGCTGATCTCTGGGCCTCAGACCTTACCCAGGAAGGTCTCCCTTCTTGGAGAAGGGAGAATTCTTCTCCTTTGAAGGTGCAGTTACTCAAAGGTTTTTAATGCTCTAGTGAATGGCCACATATCGAGGCATGTATGGACAGTACAACTAACTGTACTTAATTCGTTAGTTTTAAAAAGACATGAGGTTAAGAGGGGGAGGAGTAGGAGATGAATTTACAGAAGGGTAAAAGAAGAATTGGGGAGAGAAAGTGTGTATGATCATGTGTCATTGTATACATGTATGAAATTCTTAAAGAATTAATCCAAGATAGAGTATTTTTTTCCAAACAGCTCTTCCATGTTTTGTATTATCCTATCTGTTGTCATCTTCTGGGGTTTCTCAAGGGGAAGTGCAGAAGTTATGGCTGTTATGTACCTCCAAATGACAATAGTTCAGCAGTTAGTGGTGGGAAGAGCATGACCATGGACTTCTCACAAGGCTGGGGGAGGGGTGGGGTCAAAGATCCCTAAAACCAGTCTAGGAGAGGGGTATTTTAACAGACTGGCACAGGATTGCCACCTGGGCATCTCATTTCCATTTAGAGTTCCTTCCCATTTGAGAGACCACAGTGGTAACTTCTTCCTGACATGAGAAGAAACTGTTGTGTGAATATAGAATTCTCACACCTCCTTTTGCCCAGCTTGCTCAGATACTCCCCACCTCTCTTTAATGTGCCATTGTTTCCTCTTCTTGCTCTCCATCTCTCCCATCCCTTAATGTCTTATTTGGTTCCCTTTGTTGGAGGTTACTTCAGACAATCCTTCACTGTACCAACTCTTGGTTCAGCCTTCATATAAAGGCTTCAACATGAAGTTCCCCCAAGGAGGACTTCCTGAGAGCCAGTACCTTTCTGGTGTAGACTGTAGTCCTGTCTTTGAGCTCTTATAGCCATGCAGCATCTGTGAGGCACATCAATTTTAGTTACCACTTGATTCCGCTAAGCTGTGAGCTGCTGGAGTTAGTAGCACAGAGGAGGCCCTCATCCAGATGCATACTATCCAGTGGAGGAATGATGTCATGAAAGAATGCAATGATGGCAGCATGCACGGAAGAATGGGGTCCTCTTTGCAGTTTCACTTTCAAGGCTATCTTCTTGTTCCTCACCCAAACAATGGAAATCAGAATTCTACAACACCCTGCTCCATCTCAAGGCTCCAGTCCAGCTCTTCTTTGATAAGATCATAATAACTGGTGGGTCCCTCTCGAGTTCCTGAGAGTTGTACTTCACATGTCTGTGGGGTCCTGTCTGATACAGACAGAGGCTCAGAATGTCAAGGAATTGTAGAAATTTATACGATGTGTTTTCCCTTCTACACTTTACCATATTCTCAGCACTGCACCTGATTGCAGCCTGCCACTGAGGTCATTACTTGTCTCCAGACTGACTTTAGCTTTCTGTCTTCTTTTTTGAGTTTATTTGGTTCATGAACAGCAAATTCCAAATAAGCTCAAGGTCAGTAATGGTTATTTCTAACTAGTTTGGGGAAACTACAGATCATTCAAACAAAACCCAAAAATAGAACTGAGGAAGGAAACATACTGGCTCATTACCTTGACAGGAATTTTGTTTATCATTTTTATAACCAATAATAGAATGTCCATGTTTACATTATACATATATATTATGTATATTGATATATATTATATATATTTTAATAGAAAGAGACATAAAAGAAGCCTTTTCAAATGAGGCATGACAGGCAATACTTGACACTCTTATTTACAGTACATGAGTACACCTTCTACATGGTGAGGGTGGATTCTCAGATGCCAGTTAGGGTTTACAAAGACAGCAGGACACCTAAAAGAGGCGTGCCATGCAGCTGAACGGTTATTGCCATGAGTTCTCACTAGTCCAGACAGCATATTGAAGTTAAAAATGGCATCTGATTACTGGAAACGACGATGATTGTCAGACTCATTCTGGCTCTGTAAGTACTACATGGTCTTTCACATGACCAGGGGTTGACAAGTGCTGCTGCTGAGGGCTGGAAACTCAACAGGAAACAAGCATTTCAGAACAGACAGGCAGGGCCCCGCACATATCCAGAAAGGAGAACGTGCTACAGATTAACTATGCTGCAAGAAGCAGCAGCACTTGTTTAAATCAGAAGATCCTGGGTTGTGTGGCAAGGAAAAAAGTGTTCTCCAAGAAACAAAGCCAACATGTCAGGGCCACTGCTTAGACGAGAGCCTGTGTCAATCCCTGACTCAGGAACTCAGGAAAATGCCCAATGAGAAAGGCATGCATCAAGACCAGGATATTAAGAAATGCAGTAAAGACCCTTGGAGAAACCCTGAGCCCACTGTAGCCTTCAGCCCCCTCCCAATTTACTGTCCTGCAAACTAACCATTAGCCCTCATTTTCCATGGTCTGAATTTATATACTGTATGTGTATGTGTGTTTATGGTTCTTGAATATACCCAGACTCCCATGGCTTTCTTCCCATGGGATCAGTGACCTGGGAACCTGGTTCAGGTGCCCAGAGTAGACAGGTTTCTATAATGTATAGGATTTTTCTGAAAAAAAAAAAAAACAAACACAGGCTTTGTCTCCAGTGTGATCATTCATGCTGCCCTGGTTGATGCATTTCTTCTACATGTTTGTCCTTTTGTCTTTAGCCTACATAATGCACTTAAATGGGGACAATTTTAAATATCCTGTTTATTTTCAAAACTTCTGCATCTGTCACCCATCAATAACACTTGAAGTTGGGTTTTCAGTCTGGCTTTTGTTCTCCAGTCTGATTTCACTTCGCCTCTGCTATCTATTAGTTTTTCCGAATGTGGTCTTTCCTAGCCCTTTATTTTCCTAAGGCAAGAAGACATCACTATTGAAAGATAACAGCACCCTTCTTAGAGCTCCCCTGAGGTTCTTTACCCAGCATGCCTCTCTTGGGTTGTCTTTCTCCTTCCAGGGAGAAGAGAAACAGCTGGCCATGTTAATGGTTTTGAATTGTTGCCCTTGCATTCAAGGCTAATACAGCATGTCTTTGGAAGTGTGTCCGCAGGAGTTTCACACATGCATACATTCATCCGGCTGCCTCCTTGTGCCAGGTAGAGCCTCTCTTGTCTTCCCTACTTCAGACAGGACTTCAGGCATTCATTAAAAACAATTCGTGGACCAGGCTATGCATAGAAAAAGTTTAAGGAAGTAGGTGGAACAACCCGTTCCATATGTTCCCCACAGCTGTTTCTGTTTACACCAAACCTGTATTTACCAGTAGCATCGCCTTTATCTCCCTTTTATTCAGTCACCCTAACTATTGCTGCTAGGAAACAAAATGTGGAATTATCACACTTCCCCTTGTCCTTTCTTCAGAAAACATGGAGAGGATAAGAGCATGTATAGAATAATTTTTTTTGAACAAGTGGTATGTTTTATCTACTAAGGGGTTATATTATAGGAAGATGCCCACTTCCACACAGAAGTTAACCTGAGTTCTGAAATGTTTGTGTGCACTTAATAGAATTAACACATGATAAAGCTATGACCTAATAACAGACTGGCAAAATCTAGTTAAGTTGGATCAATTCCCATGAGCCAGGGTGGTTATGAAGCTGGGCTCACCAATGGCAAGTGTGTTCTGTTTCTTATTTTCTCATATTACCCCTAGAAACAACTTGAATGAGACTCTAGGTAGCTAGACAGATTCACAAGAACACTGTTGTGGTTTCCATTGTTTGTTCAGCTTCCCCAATGTCTCAGTTACAAATATCTCTAGTGTCCAGTCCCACTCCAGCTTCATCCCTCCATACCCCCCATCTCCTTCTACTCCACTCTGGAATTCAGAGGTATGGAAAAGCATGACACAGCTAAGAACTGAACTGGTCTTAAACAGCTCTGGCCAGTCACCCGGCTGTTCCCTGGAGGCCCTACTTGAAATAATTGAGTCCTGCCACCAAGAAAAACTTCTCAAGGAAGAGTTCCGAGTCCAGCACAGCGATATGAGCTGCACGGCCAATCAGAGTGTTGGCAGTGTTGGGCAGAGCATGGAACACATTGTGTCTGATCAAAGTGCAGCCCTTAGCTTCCACCAGCGGGCCCAGGAGGTTGTTGATCATTTCCGCATACACTGGCCCTGGAAGGAGGGAAGAAAACAGAGGAAATTAGAGCAGAAGGTTGCCATAGAGGCTGGAGAACAGCTCTGCATGTGTTGGCGGAGCCCATAAGAGACTGAGTTCCAACCTCATGCTAGTGGGCACAAATAAAGGAGGAATGGAATCCAAGTTCTCTCTAGAGATTGCACTTGGTAGGGTTTTCATGTTTTTCTTCAGATGACATAGCACCCTGGTGTCAGAAGTCCCAGTACAAGTGAGAGGGATTCCTAGAAGAATGTTGTCTCCCAGCAAAGGACTATGAGGAAGAAGACACAAGAAGACAATGTCGTCAGGGGTTCAGTTTCTGCTTCAGAACCCCATGGGGGCTGGATCCATATGTGAATCACTTATGAAAACTGACACTTCCTGATGTCATAATTTAAGGCCAAGCAGCATTTCACTATCCCCTGATTCTGATGAAGTGGGCCTGGGGGTGGGGAATGCAGGGGGTTTTGCTATTGGGTGGATCTATTTTTATAATTAAAAGACTCAGTTGACTGTTTCTATCTAAAAAGTTTCAGGTTTGCACTAGAAAGCGGCGCTTAGAGACATGCAGTAAGAGAAATCATTGAGCAAAGTGCACCATGTCCACCAGAGTCTACAGTCCACCTCGCTCCTCCATCAGCTTCATTCCTGCAGCATCTTCATGACAAACTTCAGGCCATACAGGGACACCTGCCGGAATGATACTGAGGGACAAGGTGGCTTTTTGACTCAGTGGGGAAGGTAAAACTATAAGTTATGACATAAGTCTCCAGGTGTCCATTCCAACTAAGACTTTGTGTCATAAAATCGCTATAGTGCTTGGTTTTCACAGAAAAGGGCAGCCCTACTGAATGCTCCCATCAAGTCACCCCACTTCAGACAATGCTCCATTCCACAACAACAACCTTACACTGCTTCCCCTCAGCCCTCAACTTATCTTTAGTGCACACCACTGGGGCTGTCTACCTAGGAGGGAGGGTGCTGGACGGGACCATATGCTGAGAGCTCTGCTTTTAGCCTCTTATTCTCCTCCTGTTTCAAGAGCCTGACAGTTTTGAGGCTGAGGAAGCCAAAATACAAACTGAAATAGTCTTGGATTTATTTGTGAAAATATCTGCCCTGATCTTACCAATTTGTCTGAACAAAAAATGGCTTGTGGTTGGAATAAAAGGAATACTGCTTCCAAAGAGCCGATATGGCTGCTTTAGAATAGCAGCAAATGTATGTCATAAAATCACATGCGCCAAGTACGGCTTTTAGAGAGGAAACTGAAGTCAATCCAAAGTCAGTATAAAGGAACTGGAGGATGGGCAAAGGGTGCAAAAGGATGGGCTCTAGGTGTGGCCTGGCTGCTGTGTTCGTAATTCATAGCATTGGTTGTGCCTGCACAATCTCAAGCCAGTTAAAAAAGGAGGAAGAAAGGGGCTCCAGAGGCCCCACTCCTATGAGGAGCTAGTGCCTCTAAAAGGCTCTTGAGAGATGGAGGTTCAATTTTCTTCAAAAGTGCAGCCCCTGGTAGGTGACCCCAGTTGGTCACCACATACCCATGTGCATATGAGCAACATTAATTGAACTCAGTGGGTTACTAAAATTAAAGACATGAAGTTGGATGGAAAATGTGCTGGGGAGTGCTGGCGGAAGGGGTTGGAGAGAGGGAAAGGGGGTGGGTATGAGCAAGATATATTGTATAAATGCATGACATTTTTAAGACATAAAGATAAAATGCTTTTTAAAAGGAATGGCTGATAGGGTAATAGGTAGACCATGCTTGTTGGTGTGGTCAGAAGAGTCCCTGCCTCTTTTTATGGATGCCTATAAGAAGAATAACACCTGTGTGTTGTAACATTTAAAAAAAACAGGAGAATACTGTTCTACCAATTTTATAATCTGTTTATATTATATATGCAGCAGGGCCTGAAGCATGATTAATAAAAACTCAGACAGATATTGCTGAGACACATTGTTGCCTTTAACTGAGAGGTGGTTCCCAGTAATTATTTTTAAATATATATAGCATATCCTTAATTATTTTTCTCAAATAAAGCACCACTTTACTCCTGATTAACATTCAGGCTGGCAGCAAATTGTCTGCACAATCTAAAAGAAGTGACAAAGAGACAGGGAAGGTCAGGAGATTTATTGCAGAATTTTTAGAAAGTAGGATGTTTTAGCAATACTTAATGAAAACAAAAGTGATGAAATTAACAAAATCTTTCCCCGTAATCAGATAATTTTGTGAATTAAGACACATGGCTTTAATAAGTCATTTAAAAGTGTCATGTAAACATGACCATAGGAAAAAGGGGGTGCTGTTTCTCTCCCTATCACTGGAAATATTCAAATTGTAGATGGATACCCTTTAAAGAGGAGCAGCAAGTAAATGTCTCCAAAACAGAAGAGAGTGGTATAAAAGGCTGCATTTTAGCAATAGCTTTTGGCTAGTGCTTGACAAACTCTCAGACACTTGCAGAATGAGTCATTCCAATTCTAGAGCAAAACATCTTCTGCAGACCCTACTGGGTACCCAACCTACGCCTCTCTTTTCCTCCGTGAAACTGGAATTACATCTCTCACCATGAAGAGGAAATGAAACATGCAAAGGGCATAGAGCAGTCCCTGACACACAAGGACCACAGTGCTCAGCAATTTTGTTCTAATTCAGGGCAGGCAAAACTTGCCAGCACATGCCATAGGCTCACAAAGCACCCAGAAGTGTCACCAACACATGGCTCAAATCTGGAACTGAAGCTTGCAGGGTAAGCAAACAGGTGTGGCTGTGGGTTATATTTAGCACCTGGGGCATGAATTTAGGGGCCCTGTATTAAGCATTTACAAAGTTCAGATGTCACCAAAATTACTGGAGGTAAAGAAAATAAGAAAGAAAGCTAGTGACTGACCACAGAAAGAAAAGGCTTGGCAGTCTTCTAGCAGTGACATGGTCTCCAGCAGTGATGCATTCTGTTCAAGTCTGAACTTAAAACCAGGTCACTAACTCTTTTACTCTGGTCTTAGAGTAGAGTAGTGTGCTCTGGGAAAATAATGAATCTAAAAATCAATCAATCATCAAAAAGCATCAAATCAAGTTCGGGTTGAAAATTATTAGTAAATATCTTTAAATTAATATCTCAGAAACGGAAGAGAATCTGATCCTTAGGCACTCTGGTAGAACAGGATAGCTGGAATAATATTTTAAAAGACAATTTGCTTAGATTTATCACTAATTTTTCTTTGCTTCAGTAGCATTACACAAACACACAAAGGCTCCTACCGCAATAAGATTTTATAATGTTTCTAAACAAGAAGGGCCATATAAGTTCAGGAAATTGTAAATTTTTATCTATGGTGTAATATAGTCATAAAATAAGCAGAATTTTTAAAATGATGTGTGTATATATAATTTAATTATAGGCAATAAAGTATAACATCATGCTACACAAACCATGATTAAAAAAAAAAACGTAGCTCTGTGTGGTGTGTGTGTGTACATTGCTGAGTATGTGTGAACATGGGTGATTGGAGCAAAAGAACACCCATTATCAGGTGTCTTACTCTCTTGCTCTCTGCTTTATTGTTTTAGAGAGGGTCTCTCACCAAATCTGGAGCTCCCCAGTTGGCTAAACTCAATGAGCAGTGAGCCCCAGGACTAGTCTCTCAGCACTGGGATTACAGACAAGCAAAGCCATGCCCAGCCTTTCACTGCTCAGGATCCAAACTCAGATACTCAAGCTTGTACAACAAGCCCTTTATCTACTGAGTCATCGTCAAAGCCTGGAAATCTACCACTTGTAAGTCGACTCACGCATACAAAGAAAAAAAATGAGGAGGAGGTAAGGGGGAGTACAGGAAAAATTCATTATTATCACAATTGGATAAAATAGATTTGACTTCTCCAAATACTCTACAAATGAATACTCTTCTATTTTTACAGATTTATGTGTGTCTGTGTATGTGTCTGTGTATATAGGTCTGTGTGACTGTGTGTGTGTCTGTGTATGCATGTTTCTGTGTGTATATGTTTGTGTGTATTTGTCTGTGTCTGAGTGTGTGTGCACATACTCTCAATTGTGTGTGAGTGCATCTGTGCATTCATACTCTCATGTGTGTGTATGAGTGGATCTGTGTGTGAGATCACACTCTAATGTGTGTGAGTGCATCTGTGTGTTCACACTCTCGTGTATTTGTGAATGCAGCTGTGTTTTCACACTCTCATGTGTGTGTGTGTACATGCATTTGTGTATGACAAGTGTTTTTAGGTGTCCTTGGAGGGCAGAAAAGGGCATTGGATTCTCCAGAGTTAGAATTACAGGTGTTTGTAAGCTACCTGATATGGGTACCAGGATAGAACTCAGGTCCTCTGAAAGAGCAATACACGTTCTTAATCACTGAGCTTTTTATCTGATCCCTTTTTAAAAAGATTTATTTTTAATAGTTTTCTTTTTTTAATAGTTTTCTATTTTAAAGAATAATTCTCTGGTCATATGGGGTGGCAAGGCAAGAGAATCTCTGTGAATTTAAGGCCAGCCTAGTCTATGCAATAAGTCACAGCTAGCCAGGGGCACATACTGAGACACTGTCAAAAAACAAAACAAAATAAAAAACAAGTGAACAAACATTTAAAAATAAATATTTTTTGTGACACACCTTAGGTTTCTTTCCAGAACATATACTAGATTGTAAAAACCACAAGGCTATTTTCTGTATGTAAATTATTAAGGTAATTTTTCATCCAAGTTTTTGTTAAGTTTTCCTTAATTTAAATAGAAATTTTGAATGTTTACATATGAGTACCTAGTTTGGGGGTCTTAGATCCTTTTAAAAAATGTGAAAAAATAAAATATAACAAAGCACTTACTTTTGAAACTGCAAAATATACTATATAAAAATAAACTAACAAGCCAGAGAAACAAGGAATGCTAGCCCATCTCCTGGTCCTGGTAGCCTAGAAAACTTACACCCTCATCAGTTGACCTCTCCACGGAACCCTAATAGTCTCCACTCCTTGTCTGATTTCCCTTTGATAAAAATGGAATTTATTAAACACTATTTCCTTTCCTTATCCATTGTACTTTGCTCTCAACACTCTTGTTTCCCTGCTCTGACTAGACATTAAAGTCCTTACAGTGTAAAGCCCATTTCTCAAGTCTGTATCCATCCTTCTGTTTTCCGTAAACAACACACAAATGGAGCTTACCAGTTCCAGGCATCTGACAAGCAAATGGATGTTCACATCACACAAAGGAAACATCCATACTGTTATCAGGAATCTGTGTGCACACTCAGAGTGTGCTTATCCCGCTTATCCCAACATTCCATTCCAGAATCAGGGCAGGAGTGTAGGCTGTCCAGAGCCTGAACCCAGCTCTTGGTTATACACACACACACACACACACACACACACACACACACACACACACACACTCCGGATTTCATACATCTGCTTTCTCTTGGAAAATTAGAAAGCCCCTGTCAAAAGGAAATGTGGCTTACCTGTGTGTCGGTCTTTGAGGGCGGTTTTACACATTTCGATCCTTGCTGAATGAAATGGCACATAGCGGTCTTGGGGAGAAGCAACCAGAACAACGTTTTTAAAATACTGCAGCCCTGGAACAAGAAGGCAGGTGAATGGTTTGTATCTAGGTCCTTTATACTGACACCCCCTCTGGGTTGTACACATTTAGAAGTCTTCCCGAGAGTATGGAGACACCAGACACTGGGCTGTACCTTTGCCCAGGACTACTGCTCCAAGTGTCAACACAAATGACTCGGGAGGAGACATAGCAGGCACTTGTGAGAAGCTGAGAACAGAACTCAGTATGTTAGGGCTTTTGTGTTTTGAACGTAAGATAAAGTCCTTGACCTCAAGAGTATAAAAGCCAAGGAGTTTCACTCTGAGCACTGAGAAAAATGCAGAAAAGGTACCTTGCAAGGAGAGCAAGACCTGTCTGTGTAAGCTAGGAAATTATGGAGCTCACAGGGAAGACAGTTTTCTCTTTCTCCTTCTTTCTGGCTCTTTAATCCTAGTTTCTCCTCTCCTGTCACTTGCAGTGACAGGAAAGCCTTCCCTTGCCTCCTCCAACTTCCCCTCCTCCAGGCTTGCCTTCTCCAGCCTCACCCCACTCCAGCACTGCCCTCCTTCTTTGTTTCCCACAGGGAGAATAGATGATTTTGCAACCCGAAGTCAGCACACCAAAGTGATGTATCCCTCAGTACTCATCATGGACTTCTGGGAACAGTGCACAGCACACTGCATTCAGCCCCCACCTGAAGATGGAGCACTTCTTATCCTACCTACAGCTGAACAAGATACTGGCTGATCCTATCTATAGGATCTCACATCCATATCCAAGGTCACAGCTGCACATCACTGGGGCAGAATCCAGGGCAATGGCTGGCTGACATGGAAAGACAAAGGTAACCCCAAGTTCTAATTCAGTACAGAACTGGAACAGCACTCCAGCTCTTGATAGTTCTGTGACTGAAACAAGCTGAGACTTCTGTGTTGAACTCATTGTAACTCAGCATCTTTGTATGCCCAACCCTACCTCTTTTCTCCTGCAGGAGCTAACTGAATAATCCTCTTGGAACAGGGAGACACAAGTACAAAAGAAATAGCTTGAGCTTGTATATGTATTTGATACAGGGGTATCAACAGGTGTTCCCTTCCTGGACATAGACTACTGGTCCATTACTGATGTTCCCTCTGTCTTGGTCTCTATAATCTAGGCTGGGTTTTCACACTACTCTACATCATCACCACAGGGTGAGGAAAAATAGAAAAGAAAGCTCGTGTGAAAACCCAGACAATGCTCTACCCACTCTTTTTGAGGATGGATCTACACAGGGTGAAGAGGGATCCATACATACAAGGTGAGGGTGGACCACAGTCCTGGCATGCCAATAGAGTACACTGCATGATTGGCAGGGAATAGAAGTCACAGCTTCTGTGTACTGCATTGGCCCTGCACATGCCTTAGTTCCTGCGATATACAGGAGGCAGGTAGAGACAGGCTGACACTTTGGGTAGCTTCTGGCCTCTCAGGAGGTTGAAGAGACACTGCTGGACAGTCTCAACATACCTCACAGGAGCAAATAAACACAGTATCACAGTAAATCTCTCTTAAGGTCTCATCCGAAGGGGCCTAGTAAGCCACACACCTGTTTTTTGGCTAAGTTGGTAAAGGAAACATTTGCGCAAATCAGCATTATCCCTGAAGGTCAGCTGCAAAAGGGAGCCAGATTTCTTCAGTTTCTGCATGAGCCACAAGCCTAGGAAGAGAAACGGAAAATGAAGATGAAGAATGTAACTTGAAACAAAGTCAAAGTAGATATTTTCATTTAGCTTAAAACAGAACAATGGAACTTTTATCAAATGATCAAGAGTTAGGTTTGAGTATGTATGTGTGTGTGTATGTGTGTGTGTGTGTGTGTGTATTTTATTTGCATGTGTACATGGAGGTCAAAGGAGAACATCATGTGTCATTTGAAGATCAGGTGTCTGATTTATCACACCCCATCATATTCCCCTGAGACAGTGTGTTTCACTGAACACAGAGGAAGGCTGGCAGCAGCGAGCCCCAGAAACCCTCCCATCTCTATCTGCTTTCTCCATAGCACTGGGGTTACAGCTATGCATGGATGATGGACACACCCAGATTTTTATGAGCATTCTAGAGACTCGAACCCAAGTCCTCACTCTTGTGCAGTCAGTGTTCTTATCCAATAACTCATGTTCCCAGTCCCCAAATTTACATTCTTAGTGTTGGTATCAGGAATATTGGTAGCAGGAGTATAAAATTGTTTTGCCAAATTACACAGCAACGGCTTCTCCGTCCATGAAACCAGCAAACTCTGATAGTCATTTGGTCTCCTTTAGTAAAGGTAGCCAAAGGAAAGAACACCCAAGGGTTCACAGACTGAAAAACTAGAATACTTATTTTTCACACATCCCATGAAGTGCTTATGCAGATGATTACAAGAGTATATTATATGTCAACAATAAAGGAATGAATGCCATAAAACATAAAAACAATATTGTTATATATATGTATACCCATATATATAATATATATAATATAAATATATATATACATATATATTTGTAGAGGAGAACCATATATGATAGCGGTTGATGTCAACATGTGTAGAAAATATAATAAGAACCACAGTGAATTAATTGCTTTAGGTTTTCTAGGTTGAATGAACTGGGTATTACATCTTTTTAAAACTTTATAAATAATATTTCAAGTTTATAATTATATGGAGGAAGTAGCTAAATTAATTAATCTTTGTCCAAAGATGGCTTTGGGTTTATTCTGAAGAAAGGGCATTTCTTATGTATAAAAGTACAAAATAAGCCATGAGCACAAGAATTATCTTTAAGATACTGAAGAAAATAATCATGAAGCCAAGCCACACCTTGAAGAAAGTTGCAGAGTGTTGTTGGGCAATATGGGGAGGAATGGAGGAATGGCAGGGAGAGACAGCTCATTAGAGGTGACCCCAATACCACAGGAAGGATCTAGCCAATCATGAAATATGCAGTCCTGTTTCCTCTTTTGAGAACTCTTTCTTCAGTCTGAAAGCTGTTTTGCTTCTAAATTGGGTTGTTTGTTTTCTTGGGGTTTAGTGTTTTGAGGGCTTTGTACATCCTAGACACTAATTCTCTTGTCAGATGTATAGCTAAGAAATATTTGCCTTTCACTCTATAGGATGTGAGTGGGTGGATCTTGAGGAGTAGATGAATATGATCAAAATACATTGTATGCATGTATGGAATTTTCAAATAATAAAAAAATTACATTAAGGGATATGATTTAACTAATACTTGTCATTACTGTATATGAACAAATATCTTATGTGTGTTTCTGAATGTGAAAACATTTGCTAAAACCCATTAACACTGTCTCTGTGGTCTGCATGTGTGTCTTGCATCTTGTTGAATCATGCAAGGCCCTTCATCATCTGGCTATGGTCAGGCACTGCATCCATCTTTCCCTGTGAAGTACTGTGGTTCTATCCCTGAGACTTGGTTTCAGTTTGCTGATCAAATGAGCCTTCCAGGTCATTACATACACCAGCAAAGTTTCCTACAATCTGCCGCCCATGTTACATCAAGACTCTCTCCTCCTCCTTCCCTTTCTTGCCCCTTCCTCCACTTCCCCCTTTCCTCCCTCCCTCCTCCTCTTCTTTCCGTTTCCTTGTTTTATTCCCTCATCAATCTATTTTTGTAGTATTGGGGATCAAACTCAGGGCCTTTGGAATACTAGGCAAGCATTGTAACATAAGATGCATCCCCAACCAGAAGGTGATGGTACAGGCCTTTAATTCCAGCACTCGGGAGGCAGAGGCAGGCAGATCTCCATGAGTTCGAGGCCAGCCTGGTCTATAAGAACTAGTTCCAGGACAGCTAGGACAGTTTTACAGAGAAATCCTGTCTCAAAAAAAAAGTACATCCCCAGCCCCAGCCAAGCCTTGCTTCTTCTTCCTTTATATCCCAGAGTCTCTTATAATATAGTTGAAGTTATGAGGGCCTCCAAACAGAGGGCCAGGAAACAATATAAAATTCAGTTATTTATGACCTAGAATAGATTATAGCAAGTCTGCTTCCTAATTTTCCTTTTGAATCCTCAATGTACATTCACCCACTTACACAACCATGAATGCATGTATGCATGTGCACACCCGCACAAGTCAGATCTTGGTGCACATGAGTTCCACACCTGCAGACTCAACACACCAAGGGTTAAAGTATTTTTCCAATAGTTGTGTCTCCTGAATAATTTTCTGGACATTATCAATAGACAACACTGTATATTAATTTCTTAAATAGAATTTGCATTTTATTAGGTAATAAAACCCAATCTGGAGATGATATAAAACATGAAGAAGGATTTTCTAGGTTACATGTAAAAACTATTTTTTACATGAGTTTACATGAAAGACTTAGGAATTCTCAGCTTTTTTAATCTGTGAGGGTGTCAGAAGCAATCAGCAATAGATACTGAAATATAAATATGAACACACAGCTATATTCCATGAATATTTAAACACATGCATAACATTTGTGATGTAGTTAAATACATACATGTAATATATATGTTCTGCAATATACATATATACTGTAAATATGTATACATATATTCAGGCATGCATTAGGCACACACAGTCTCTATTTCACAGAAAGTAAATGAGTATTATAGAGTGAGAGGCCTTAGTTAATTTTAATAATTAGAAAACAGACTCCACAAATGAGAGCAAATACAGTATTTGTCTGGATATCAGCTTAATATGATATTTTTATTTTTAAGTTCTACTTATTTCTGAAATTTTCATAATTTAATTTTCCTTTTTAGTTGACCACACTGCCATACCAAATCTCCATCCACGATCCCACATTAGGGAGAGCCATAAGATTCCATCAATCACTTCTGTCTCCAGTTCCAAGTTCCTCATGCCTCCGATTAACTCTGAAGGATAGTGAGGGCGACAAAGCCTTACCTGTACTAACCAGGGTGCTGTTGTTGTACAGAGTCCCCAGGTGAGGCCCAGACAGTGACAGGAATGTGTGGAGTTTGTTGAGGTAATACCGGAACCGGGGCCTTGTGAGGACCGATCTGATGATAATGTTACCAAGAGAATGACCGATGAAGCTGTTTAGAGGCAGGAATGATATATGTGAGTGCTGGCAGGGAACCACTGCCCAGGGATGGGCTAGAGTGATAAGCACCAAGATCTTAGCATCTTCCCCCAGTTACAAAGGACTTGACATTTAAATGCCCACTACAGACTCACTATCACCCAGTGCTGGTGCTTGTGAATGGAAGCTCTAGGCAAATATGGTGAGGTACAGGAAACCTGTGGTGTTTATCTCATATGTCCATTATGAGAGCAGTGAGTCTAGCCCTGAGTCTAGTCCCCAGGCCTCCTCTCAGCCCATCTGGGGACAGCATGAAGCCCTTTCTGAAACCCATCTATCTAAGCATTGTGCTCTCCCAGCCATTTACATGATAAAACCCTAGTCTCTTACACTTTCTCAAAAAGTTACTCATCACCTCAGCTCTGACTACAGCACTGACTCCACTCATCCCCTCGTTTCTCTGCACATGTATTGAGCTGTCTGCTCCCACTTATACTGGTTGACCATTCTCCTACATGCTCTGTTCCAACTTCCCACTTCTTCCAGACTCATAAATTCGATATGTCATTAAGATTTCAATGAATCATTTCTCAAAACCCAAAATATGACAGGTGTGTCATCTTATCTCATCTCACAATATACATAAAACCAGCAAAATAAAGACACATATGTTAGCCTATACAATTGGATCACCTGAACTGTGTGATGTCATTACCACCAAACCACTCCTGACCTCAGAATCCTTATTTGTGAAATATATACATGATCTCATAGCCCTGGAGACTAAGAACAACTGAAAACATAACTTTAGTCCTATGCTGATGTACTACATGCTAAAACAGTACAAGCTAGTTTGAACTATCTAAATTTTTAGACCAAGCTTTTGTGGTATTTTGAGGCTACAACTGGCACTGGCTGAAACCCTCTCATCGGATGGGAGAGTCCTGCAGGGTTCTAGCACATTTATTTCCCGATAATCCAATTAAGACATAACAAAGTGGAGGCTCAAGGATCTGAAGTGTGCAAAACGTTGCACACTCAGTACATGGCAGATCCTAAACTTGTGAGAATTAAACCTACAGACAGTTGTTCTAAGTTTAAGATTATTAATGCTCCACAGCAAAATATTTATTCTTATCACTCGTATTTCGAGAGATATTCAGTGGAGAAACCAGACTTGCTACTCACTCACTCATTTGCTCATATCTAAAAGTAATCAGATTCATTAAAAGCCCAAAATTCAATTATCATAGTGCCTTATAGAAGTATCTAAACATTACTATATGGCAAATACTCAAAAACGTGTCACCCATCTTCCCTCAGCATTAGCTACCTGTGGATTCCTTTTACCTAATTCGGGATATGGAGAGGTTGTACAATTGAATGTGTTGAATGATTTCATCCAACAATCGATCTGTCATGGTATCAAAATCTGCAAATGTGTCCATCTGGAAGAAGAGGAGGGGAGAAGATGTTGGGAGAAGTTATGGCCTCTATATAAGAAATCCTCTTTCATTAAACAGCATGACATATTTTTTGGAAAAGTATATAAGCATCTTTTATGAGCTACATTTTGAGACATAACTGCAAGATAAAAGTCCACTGGATCTCTAATGAAGAACCTGGACATCTGCTAAAGAACCTTCAGCTAGGGGAATAAGGTGGAAGATGGGAGTGTATGTTCTTGGAATGTGGTACCTGCTGCCTCAAACAAGCCTCAATCACTGGGCCTGCTGGAGGAAGCAGACCCTGTAAAAGGAGACCACTTGCTCATTTTGTGTAAGTCAGATTCACACCAAGACATGCTCAAGAATTATGGTGCTTGGTATTTGTCATCTTGACACAAGATAGAAATATCTGGGAAGAGTGAATCTCATTGAGAAAGTGCTTCAATCAGACTGGCCCATTGGGAAGCCTGTAGTGCATTTTCTTTACTGATAATCAATGTGGGCTGTGCTACCATGGAGAAGGTGGTTCTGGATGCAATAAAAAAGCAGGCCAAGCAACCTAAGAGGAGCAAAACAGTAAGCAGTGTTCTTCCATGGCTCTTGTTTCTGCTTCGAGTTCTTAGCCCTACTCCCATCAAGGATGGACTGTGATATGGAATTGGAAATGAGATAAACTCTTCCCTCCCCAGAAAGATGGACAAATGATAAAGAAATACAAAAAGAAGGAGAAATTCCATGCACATCTATGTTGTAGGGAGGATGTTTGTTTGTTCCTGGATGCCCATAACTGATATAATCACACAGAAGCTGTATTAATTACAACATTGCTTGGCTATTAGCTTATACATCTTTCTATCTCACTCTTATCTCTTAAATTAACCCATTTCTATTGTTTTATATTTTATCACAAAACTTGTGGCCTACCAGCAAGGTTCTGGCTGGCAGCTTGTGTCTTTACATGTAGGTACTTAAAGACATGATAGATTGGCCTATATAACTAAATTTTAGGAATATTATTGGGAGCAACACAGACAAGTATTTAGGGTCATATATACAAGCAAAAATATTTTTCATAAATAGTGCTAGAGCAACAGCAACTTGAGATTCCGGTTAAAAACTCTCACAAATATTCATTATGGTGATGAAGCAGCAAGCACACCTGAAGAAGGAGCAGCAAAGAGATGAGTGACATTATGTCCATGGTCACCCATTTCTCTATGAAGCCTGCAGCATGAAAGAGACAAAACACAGTGGTGCTCTCGCTACGCTTCATGAAACACAATCTTATCTGTAGCTCTATTTTCCCAGAGGCTGTGTCTAGGTTTTGTGGCTTCTATAGCCTGAATCTGCATCTTCTTGCCCTTTAAAAATGGAGAATGCAATATATTCCTTCTCATATCTTAAAGACTCTTGGAATGACTGTCAACATACCTAAGACTGGTGGTGCTATTATCATGACCTTCTAGTCTCTGAGAGCCCCTTTGCTCCTTTTCAAATTAGTGGTTTCTATATTCACTATTTTACAGTTGTGATAATGAAGACTGTACTTAGTATGATGAAAATGCTCTGAAAACCACAGTAAGATACAGAAACAATAGTGAGACCTCCACATCCAGGATGCTTTGAACAAATTATTGCATTCTGAGCCCTTTATAAGACATAAGATTTAAGCAGTGAAATAGCACAGTTGGACTTGATCAGTATTGAGACAAGTCCCTCCAGTTATTGACTTGCACAGTGTCCCAGCTCAAACAAACTTGTGGAAACCATGTAGAATCCAGATGTCCTGGAATGTCTCACAGAGTATATGGAGGGACACACAATGAAGGCTGAGTTCCTGGCCCGATCTCTGCTATTAACTACATCCATCATCCCTGAAGAGAAAACTTCACTAGGGAAGTCAACACAAGGTCATGCAACACTGATCAGTCATTATTCTACCCTCTTCTCTGAATGTCCTGGGCTATCTCCCTCAGGATATGGGCACATATGAAACAGGTCCCTCAGGACATAAATGTTCTGGAATTTTGTGTGGCAGTTCTTCCAGTTAGGGGAAGGATTCTCGGCAAAAGTCCTAGGATTCATACCCTGTGCTGTAAAGAGCTGGTGCTGTTGGTAAGCAACAGAGTAGCTTTGAAGATGAAATAAGGAACAATTAACTGAAGAGAGTTATGTTGAAAATAGTGTGCCCTTGGATGACGGTTCTCTGAACTCCTCCTCCCTCACTTAGTACCTTATACTGCCTGCCATGTGATCTTGGACACAGAGTGTCAAAAACAGGCAAAGAAATTAAGCACAATGAATTAAGTGATAAGCTGGGTGTTTTGGGCTTTTGAAAATTTATTAATTTGTGTGTGTGTGTGTGTGTGTGTGTGTGTGTAGGTCAAAAGACAACTTGAGAGAGTTAGCTCTTACTTTCTAGCATGTAGGACTCAGGGATTGAATTTGGGCTATTTGGCTTGGCACCCAACGCCTTTACTCTGATCATCTCACTAGCTTGACTTCTCAGCTTTGATATCTGATGACTCCCTGCATTATTACCACTTTCACTAATCATGAGGCCTTTTGCTTGTTAACAGCTCTATTCCTCAAGCATCCTCCATGAGGATGCTTATGACTCATTTACCCACCCTCTGGTCATCCCTAGCTCTTCCTCATTGATTTGCTAGTGTCTTTTTGATTCTTAGCACTTTTTACAGTCACAGCCTCAGTCTACCATGTCTGATTAAAAAACAATCATATTTCCAATTTTTTCAACTTCAACTTTTATCTGACATCTTGTTTGCTTCCGACTTCAAGGAGGATCTACATATGTTTTTTTGGGGGGGGGTTCACCATGTTATTTGGGTTCTCTAAGCTTGTGAGCTATAAGCTTAATGTCCTTTGTTAATGGCTAAGGTCCACTAATGAGTGAGTACAT
>JAQHUG010000120.1:5297515-5333272 GCA_028555095.1 Dicrostonyx torquatus
GTGACAATGCTCTGTCCCCACTGTGACTTCATGGATGGCCACATAGTAGATACTCTAAGCTGCCATGCTTCCAATGCCCAATTAAGCCAAAAGGCTCCAGTCATTCTAGCTCTTATCATTAATTCATGTTTTTCCTTAGACTCCCAAAACAATACAGTATTTTTTTCTCTCCAAATCACCCAAGAACTTGGTTATTATCCTTAAAGATGCCCCCATTCACTTCATGTGTCCACACATCATCTTGGTGCCTTTAGGAGACTCTTTCAAACCCAATGTTCTCTCAACCCAACATTTCTGCCATCCTACCTGGTTCTTTTCAGACATTAGGAAGTCCAATTTTCC
The DNA here is from genome assembly GCA_028555095.1 of Dicrostonyx torquatus. Lineage (NCBI taxonomy): Eukaryota > Metazoa > Chordata > Mammalia > Rodentia > Cricetidae > Dicrostonyx > Dicrostonyx torquatus. Next base: position 5,297,858 of record JAQHUG010000120.1, read on the forward strand.
CCCAGGGAGCCCCAATTCTATGAAAGTCTTCACCAGCCGTAGGTCTGCACTGTTCCCTGAAAACAGATAACCCCAGTGCTATAATTAATCATAATAAGTCACAAAAGATTTCTTCTTACCATTTCTCACATTACAATTAGATTTTTTCTTCATTTTTGAGCAGACAACAGAAATAGCCAAAGTAACTCCCTAATCCTCCCCTCTTGCTACCCCAGCCCATGCACACATAAAGAGGTGGGCTCTTTTAAGTGACCCTGTTTCAATGGGATTATTCCTAGACCTGCCACATCAGATTTCTTTCTTTCCCAGAACACTACTCTCTCAACAGGTTTTTGGAAGGAGCTGTCTAGTGGCTGAGCTGGCACAGTGTGGCAGTCCCATCTTAATTACCTGCCTATCATTTATAGCTAACAGGGAGAGAAGCATAATTTACTCTAGTTCAGTTGTATAAATAGAAGAATTACTCCTAAGCCAAGGAATAATGGAGTAGTAAGCTTGCAAATGCCCAAGAGCACCATCACGGGTTGAGGAATATAAGGTTGGTAATTCCAGGAAGTTGCTAGTATGAGAGGCACAAACAGTAAATGGAATATTTTGTTGGCACAAAATGTCACATGGAAAGTGGATTTGTTATAACAAAATAAATTAGGCATACATTTTATTCTGCCCATGGGTATTTTAGTGTATCTACATTAATCTGTGGCATGTTCCTCTCCCGAGTCCCTGTAGAGTTGAAAAGGAGTTGCAACCTATTTGGATAATTTGGTAGCATGCTTTTCCATGTAAATCAACCCCACAGGTCATGGTATCAGAGAACTTCTACACTGCAAGTCAGATAACAACTAATTTTAGATCATTCTCCCAATGATGCAAAAGTGTATTAACAAAAACGCATGATATTTGGAAGAATTCAAGATTAGAGACGAACCTCAATGTGAATATTCCTAGATGCTAATCATCCAGTAACCTATTATAGCATTTGCTCAAACTTGTAGGCTCAAGGTCATTGGAAGGTGATGTTGTTTTAGGAGATATACATATTTTCTCTTAGAAAGTTAAATTTCATAACTCTGTTTATGTCAGCAGCTAAATACCCTTCAGATTCACTCATGTTATAGCCTAAATCTCCCTAATGACATTTTAGGAGTGGGTTTTTTAAAAGTTGATACTATCTATCTTTAACATGAAGAATTTTAGAATAAAATATCTTTCTCTACTCAAGATACTAAGAGTAAAAAGTTTCTGGAACTTAAAGCTTTCTAAAACAGTTTTCTTTAATAATGTGTTAGACTGAGAACATTTATAACAAGATATGCTTTGAGCTTTTTGGCACGACAGAGAGCCTGTGTAAATATTCATAACTTGCCTTAATGTACTCAGTTCTTAATATAAACATATTAGACACATCTGAATAAACCAATTCTTTAAAGTTCTAAAGAAGTTACATATGTGTACCTTGAACTACAAACGTAATATTCTGAAAGACATCTTTGTGATCACTTGCTTTTCTTTTGATCTGTGACCCAGGCAATGCGATCATGGGCAACTCATCTTCGAATGAGTACAATACTGGCAAATCATCATCACCTTTGTTACACAACCCTTTCTCAATTTGCATGAGGTAACATGAAAACCCTATTGTCTGACCAGAGTTCTTACTTTAAAGATGTATTTTTTATTTATGTGTATATCTAGCTGAGTGATTGCCACAGGTATTCAGGAAGTTTCAGAGAACAGAGAAAGACATTTGATACCTTGGTTATAGAGTTGTGAGCCATTCATCATAGGTGCTGAGAACCAAACTTAGGTCTGCTGGAAGAGCAACAAGTGCTCTTAACCATTGAGCCATTTCTCTGAACCCACAGATTTCTCACATTGCAAAGAATTTTAGAATTTTCAAAATGAGATATAGGAATCACTATTAGTGACTTTGAGCAAATGAATGTCATGGTCACTCTTATCTCTCTTAATCCTAGAACATGGTAGTGTCTAATACACAAAAGGTTCTGCATAAGAGAGAGATGAACAAACTAAACAACAAAATAGTTGCAGTCACTACTCCAAGGTCCTAAAAATGCATCATTTATTCCTTTTCCTCCATATCTTCTTCTATTCTATTCACTCATAAATTCCATCAGCTCCAGCATTTCACTGAGGTATTCATTCTTCTTCAATCACTCACTCCAGTCTCTTCCTATTCAGAATACTAATTCCATTGGTTATACAATCCATTTACCTATTCCATTTATTGGTAAAATTCACATCACTAAATTAATTAATTAATGATATGTATGTATGTATGTATGTATGTATGTATGTAACCTTTGCCATGCCATTTCCCTTGACAGCAATGTTTTCATGGCTGTTGTTTGGTTGTTTTTAGAGACACAAACTGAATGTTGTATAGTAATTTGAGAAAGAAACTTCTTTAGAACTTACCATCCAGGCCATGGACACAGACCACCAGGTGAATCCCATCTTCCAAGTTTTCCTCCTCTTCCTCTGGTGGGAAATATGGTATATCAGAAGCTAGTACAGATAAGTCACTGTACAGAAATCCTTCAATCTTCAGTTCTTTTTTAAACTTTTCTTTGGCCTGATAAAAACTGGAGAATACACCAATTAATCACAAGCCATGCTGTATGTTCCATGCTGAGCAGGGAATGAGTGCGGCTGGTATGCAGGAGTGACCTGTATTCACAAATTGTCTTCTGAGCACCAAATGCTAAATAAAACCTTAAGGAAAATGCTGGTGAGCAAAGCTTCATTCTTAACAAGATAGCAGGAAAATACCCACAACTAGAACACAGAAAGAGTTTTAGTCTGCAAATTTCTATTTTAATCTTGCATTTAACAGGAGACTAGGTAAAGAGATTTATAAGATGCTGTGTAGCTATAGGACATTAACTTCTTTAAAGTTATCTCATGAGAGGGTAAGTTTCTTTCCTATCATACAAGCCCACCATGGTTTGACTTTCATCTTCTTTTCAAGGACTATTTTCCCCCATTCCCAAAAGCGAGGCAGGTTTTGTGTTTCTTTGTTTTATTTTAGCTTTGTTTGAATGTTTTCTGGTTATTACCATAAATTACTTGGCTTGGCTTGGCTTGGTTTCTTTAGGCCTTAGTGTATTCTGGATTCCAAAAATGATTTTTATACCCAGCTAAGATGTTGTTTGTGTGGTCACTTGACAACACTGATTCACAGATAAGATTATCAAGGTTAGAATTTTGGTTTTATCACTTCTGATGATTATTAGTTATCTGGAATGCTTGAGACTAGAAGAGTTTCAGTTTTCAGTTGGGGTTGTTGTTGCTGCTTTAAGATTTAGGTATATATACATAAACATACTGAGATAACCTGAGGATGAGACCATGTTTATACATAGAACTAAGTTTTGTTTTCTATGTGGTCTAAGCACATTACCTGAAGTAAGGTATTTTCATAAAATAGTTTTATTTTGTTGAACATAAAACAATTTCATGGTGCAAAATTCCCTACATGTGTTGTCACACCAGCCATAAAAATATTTTAGATTTCAATAGCATGAAAATATAATTTAAATTTATATTTATTGTCTAATAATGCAAGGTCCTAGTTTTGCTCTAGAGCAGTACAAAACAAAACTTTTGGCTCTTAGATAATATACACTTATGGATTTTCAAGCCAGTGATGCTCTAGCATTAGCATCAGCATCCTCATCTACATCCCCTACGTGAAGAATTCTGTCCTCTAAAGTGTTTCTTCTGCCTGCTTTCTCTATATGTACAGGTACTGCATCCAGAAAAAAAATGTAGTTCTACTGGGCACTCAGGAATAATCACATTTGCCCATCACTATAGCCTTGGTTGCTGTTCTTGTCTGCCTAGTTTTTCCTGCAGATAGCACAGGGATGACTCTGACCCAGCTTCTTGACAGTGTCTAGTTGGACTTCTTGAGCTGGTGACCAGTGTCATAGGACTGTCACAGGTATTTGATGCTATTTATTAACAGTATGTCCAATGCTTAACTGCCTGGACTTTTTCTTTATGTGAAAATCAGTAATTATTAGCAGTTGGCAAGAGAAGAATGAATATGAGGTACTCTGACAAAATATTTCTATTACGTACCCAATAAAATCTATAGCTGGCAATTGAGGGCCAGAAAATGAATACAGTGCAAGCCAATGATCAAGTTATATATTCTACTACTGAGTAAGTGTAGTGGTTTTGAGAAGCCCACAATCTTAAAGGGAAACTAGGAGGCAAATCTGGCAAAGTTCTATTCCCTCAAAGGTCCTAAAATCCTCTTTTTCAAAATATGAAAAGGTAAAGTCACAGTGGTGTTGTAAGACAGTTGTATATCAAAATAAAAATGTACCAAAATTCCCATATATAGACCCATTAAGAATTTGGTCAAAAGCTATGGTACATCCACACAATGGATTACTATGGAAACATTAAAATACTGAATAAAAATTAACTTATAGAGAAAGATGTTTCAAATACTTTAAGCAGGAAAAATAATTAAGAAGTGTCACAATAACCCTATTATTATTAAAATGGATATATTTAAGGGACAAATATCTATATATAAAATTTCTGTATAAAATTATGTCATACTATATTGGGCTTATTAGTAATTATTATTTTAATTATTAGACATTCTGAATTGCATGATATGTACATTATTGCTTTATTTAAGTAATTAAAAATAACAAACACCTCTGTGTTTACATAGTATGCATGAAACTGAGAAAATTGGGGAAAACCTCAATGACCTGTGAGCTATCCACAAGCTTACCTGAACATCCTTTCACTGACTTCTTCTTCCAACTTGCTGGAATGGGTAGAAACAACTCCAAAAGAACCCAAAGGTTGATGAGTGATGGGGGCTGGGCTCTGTTTAGAAGAGAGTCCGGCCCTAGCAGGGGTCTCCTTGGGTACAGATGAGAAAGGGAGACATGTGGCAGTGCAAGACACAGACAAGTTAACGACCTCCACTGCCTTTAGGCTGTCCAGAGTAAAGGCCTCTGCAGAGTTCAAGTGGGACCCAGAGATGGAAGTTCCCGTCTTCAGCTCTTGATTTCGTGACACTTGGGAGGCAATAGCGTGAGTCACAGTGGGGCACACAGTGCCTGCTTCATGTTTGACCTCCAGAGAGGCATTATGTCTTCTATTCAACAGCATGGTGTCGTTGACACTTGATGAACCAGTTCGTACACCTGTAGCATTCAAGTTGACAGCTTCAAGAGCAGTTGCACTCCTGATTTCAGGCACCCTGTTGTGAGACACAGCCCTGGCTTCTACAATGTTGTTATTGGGGAGTATGTGTTTATCCCCACTTGATTCTTTAGGTTTGCCTTTTGTGGTTTCCACTACTGCTCTATGAAAAGATCTGGTTCTAGAATTTTCAAGCACTACAGGACATGGTATTTTTAAGTTAAGACCTTTGGTTTCAACACTTGGTGTGTTCCCAGCCGTGCTATCCAGACAGCAGGATCCTTGAGGATCAAACTGATTCTCTTTACCTTTGGAGATGTCTATGTACCCAGGACCCTGGGCTCTGTCAGATTCTGAAGTTATATCTACAAGCGAATGTCCTGCCCTGACATCCTGGACTCTGGAGTCACCAGAAGAATGAGGGCTGTGTCCAGGTGAACTGTTGTCCTTGCTAGAACAGTCCAGGTCTTCAGAAAATTCTCCTGTGTGCTTCATGGTGTCTGCACCTTCAGCAGTATCCTCAGGGCTGCTGATCTGGGGCGCAGAGACAGACTTGGTTAGCTTGGTAAGTGCCAACTCGCGCTCCTCATCTTCAAAAGGCAAAGAGCTGATAGAGGTAAGAGAAGCCTGGATGCCACTGGGCAGACTAGTGTTGCTTTCTGTATGGCCACCCTCTAAAGAGTTCCTGTGGTGGGCATGCCTTCGAACCACCTGGTGTAAAACTTCACGATCACTGGGTAACTCCAATACCCTGCTTCGGGCCTCGGACCAGGCAACAGAACTTGGTTCGCTTTCAATGCCTGAGTCAGATATGATGGAGGCTGACCTCTTGATGATGCCAGAGAGCGCTGACAGATCTTCCTGCTCTTCTGCATGGTCCTGCAGGGAAGACGTGGTGTCCAAAGTTTCCTTGTGAGCAGTGTTCAATGCGTCACAGGGCTCAGCAGGGGTGAGCTTCAGGCTCAGCAGTACAGGCTTTCCCTCCTGGTCTGCTCCCCTTCCTAGAGTCCTAAACTCAAGGACAGCTGTTTCATTTAAAGAGATGGCGTTATTCTGACTTGTTTCTGCTACAGCTTTGCTTGGCAGAGTCTTAACAAGATCATAGCTGTCCTGAGAGCGCCTGTGCTCATGCTGCACATTAAGGTCCTGCATAGGCTCAGCTCTAGGGTGGTTCTTATTGCTAGATTTCACATCAATGTAGGTCAATGCTGGGGTCCTCCCATCTTCGGGACCTGGACTTCTCCTATGGATGTCCACATCTGAATCTCTCACAGCATCAGACTTTGGGCCAGTCCAGCATTCATCTTCAGGCATGACAACTTTGTTTTGGAATTCACCAATGGTCAAATACACCTGAGATTCTGAGCACACATCCACAGGATTCTGTGTAGAGACATTCTCTTCCATTTCTGGACACCTAATAACATCCTCATCAGAGTCCAACTGGGGTGCTTTTGTACTAGATAATGGAAGGTCTTTCCTCAAAGATGACTTTTGATTTATAAGATTCTTTTCTTTCCCTTTTAGATTCATTATTGCAGAACTTGTCACTGGGACATCAAAATTAGGATAAACACTCAAATTATGCCCTTTAACAAAAAAAGAAAATTGTATTATAGCTTAAAAATAAATATTATAAATTATTCAAGTGCCTAATTGTAAGTAAACAATTCAACAATCCTGTATGATTACTTTTTGAAGGGGATGACCTTCAGAGTGTTTAAAGTTCCCAAGTTAAATGAAAAACTTTCTTATTCAGAGGTATACAGATAGCTTAGGCTAGCCAAGTGACTCATGTTAAAATCCCAAATAATTTATGTTGGTGAGATAATCAAGGATATGGACATTACAAAACATGTGATTAGTGAGTGGGGCAAGGGCAAAGAAATATCCATCAGACCTCTGGAAACTATATAAGAGGTATGCATTAATGAAAAACAAGCATACAAACACAGACACAAATACGCGCGAGCACACACACACACACGTGTGTACACACATGTTGAAAACATACCATTTGGGTTGGAGATTCAGTATAGTTCAGTACACACTTCACTTGTCATACCTTTACTTGACGCTAGATGTCAGAGTACAGCTGGAAACCAAATTCACGTTTGCAAACTTGCTATGTCCCTATGCATCCCCTAGATTCCAGACTCTAAGTCTGCAGATGCAGAAGTTCTGAAATGTAGCCATTCTGATCCACTGTATAAAACGACAAGCAAACTAGCCTGGCTTAAAACACCTCAGGAAGATAATAGAGCAGAGCCTGGACTCTGGAGTTAAGGATTTGACTTTGGTTGCTTATTGATATATAGCCTTTCACACCTACTTCTCCTACTTACATGCCTCAGTCTCCTTCTCTGAAGCTGTATAAATTATTTAAAAGATTAAATAAATAAACCACTTGGTTCAATCACCAACACAGGACTTGACACATTCTGGTAAAGGTGTCGGGTTTCTGTGGTCGAGTTATAGGGAGAACAGAAAGGAAACATTCATTTCTTCATGTCTGGTCATTCTGCAGTTGATCTCTGGGTTTACTGATAAACAGTATAGCCATGCTGAACACTGGGATACAAACAAGACATACAACCTTGTTCCTTCTCTCCCTGAGTTTTTGGTCAGGATGTCTCATAGCTTCCCAGCCCATTTTCTCAAGTCCTTGACCTGCCTTGAGGCATTCATTAAACAGGTCCTTGAATTAGTGAGTGGCCAGCTAGAATGACCTAGAAAAATCCTTTCTCAAGAAACCATTAACCAACCAACAAAACAATCTCAACCACCACCACCATCACCACAAAACAAGCACTAGCACAGTGTCATTGAAGTTCAATAAGAAGTGAATATACTGTCGGGCAGTGGTGGCGCACACCTTTAATCCCAGCACTCAGGAGGCAGGGGCAGGAGGCAGATCTCTGTGAGTTCGAGGTCAGCCTGGTCTACAAGAGCTAGTTCCAGGACAGGTTACAAAGCTACAGAGAAACCCTGTCTCAAAAAAACAAACAAAAGAAAGAAAGAAAGGGAGAAAGAAAGAAAGACAGAAATGAAATGAATATAGTTAAAATTGTACTCTTGAGAGAACAAAAGATCTTCACCAGTCTTTAGGTTGTGTGTGTGTGTCTGTGTGTGTGTTTATGTATTTCTCATGATATAGGTAATTCAATAGGTGAAAACACAAGTGCCAAGGACATTTTGATCCAGAAGGGGTCAGGTAGGCTGACTTTTACTTCCTCTTTAGAGAGGAAATACTGCCTCAGTGTGCCCTTACTCTTTTTATTTTTTTTTGTTTTGTTTTTGTTTTTGTTTTTTTTTTTGAGACAGAGTTTCTCTGTAGCTTTGGAGCCTGTCCTGGAACTAGCTCTTGTAGACCAGGCTGGCCTCGAACTCACAGAGATTTGCCTGCCTCTGCCTCCCGAGTGCTGGGATTAAAGGCGTGCTCCACCACCGCCAGGCAGTTTGCCCTTACTCTTGCGAACAGGGACCTTCAGAGCTCCAATGGCTCTGTTAATGCACTAGTACTTATATGGAAAGCCTAATTCTTGAGTCTTTTCAAAACAACAGAGAAAGACATACCTGAGACAGGGCAGTCCACGTATCTGTCCTCAAAGATAACGGGCAGGGTGTTCCAGTCACCATCAATATCCAGGCACTCTGCGGGCAGTGGGGGCATGCTGGTGAGGTACTCTGAGTTCCGGATGTCCAGAGATAGCTGGCTGTGGGTCTGGATCCTGGGGAGTGCACAGAAAGGTAATCAGCCAAACAGGGCTGGAAGCTTTCAATAGTCTTATGTCCAAAAAAGCCTTAACAATGATATTAGCAGAAACAGGTAATGACTGTCTTCCATCCATATAAGATGTCACTCAAAGTGATAGTGTGCTTTGCTGAGGAACTGCTCCAGGAACTAGGGTTGGTGCAATGGATTGTGGTACTGAGCTACCTACCCCTACTGGTTAGTAGAAAGTAATTAGCATCATGCTACTGAAAGACTAGTTAAGAAATGAATACAGATATAAAATGAATGCTTTGCAAGAGAAAGTTAAATTTACTCATATATTACTCCAGCATCTTTAACTCTTTAAACTACTTAGAGTCTGAGTTCTATTTTGGTGCAGCTGAATGAAGAGCCACCTGAAGTACTTCTGTTATTATGTAGATACTGACCGTGTTTATTAGTGTGTAAGCACTCAGGCATCGTATGTTTTGTTTCTCTATAAAGGAATATTAAAAGCTTGTATTACTCTTCCAGACCTAAACATCCTTCAATCAATAAATAAAAATTTGATTCCAGAATCTGAAGCAATTACTACCTTACAATCTAAAAGTTTGGAGGAACATGCAACTTTAATTACCTCCTTGGAATAGAGAAAATTCACGTTATCGCATAAAAGAAAAGATAAATAATGTTTTACAATTTTTGTACATAAGAACTCAATCACTTTCCTCCAAGAAAAGAGAAGTTATGGGATTGTAGGTCTGGGAGAAGACTGACCATGTGTCTGCCTGACTGGCTGCCTGCGTCTCTTTATGTAGCAGGCTGTGTCCCGCACACGCTCATTTCACTTCTCAGTCATGTGGACTATTTACCTCCATAAAATAAATGTGATGTGTAATTCTACACAGGTCCACAACAAATTCTCTAAGCATCACATCATCATCAACAGAAGCACCATGAATTCTATACATACACATTGATAGCATATATAGAGTTCATAGAAATATGCATATAAAATGTTAATTAAGGCAATACCTATAAATTTTATGGATTAAATGTGTTTATTTGTATTTTCTATTTTTTCCATTTTCTCCATAAAAGTGGGAGATTTTTTTCCTCTTATTCAAAGCTCTAGAGGTTGTTGTAACTTTATACCTCTTTGAATATTTAATTGTTTGGATATTATGTCTGGATATTTAAATATGATTTTGTTTCAGTCAGTTCTTCACTCCATCCAACCTTTGATCTCCTGAGTATGGAAAGGTGTAGCCAGAAGACATTTATCAGCTGGTGAAATAGGCCTGCCAGATCCACCTTCAGGGTGGACAGCCACCATCTGACAGGCTGAGCACCTAGATAGAATATGATTGGACAGGGTATACATTTTTTTCCCCTGGTCTTTGTTTTCTCCTCTTATTTGACATCATGATTCCAGGTTCTCCAACTTTTGAACTTTGGGGATCATAGCAGCACTGTTACCCTTCAGGTTTTCAGGTGTTAGCCATGAAACTGGTCCTCTGGTTCTAAGATCTTCAGACGTGGCTGAGCCACAACCTTAGCTTCTCTGGGTCTCCAGCTTCCATACAGACTATAGTGGAGCTTGTCAGCCTGAACCTAAAGCTCACTAATTCAGATAAACTGGTTGGTCAACAAAGCCCAAGGATCCTAATGTTTCTTCTTCTGCAGTGCTGGTATTACAAGTATTTGCCGTAACACCTTGTTTCTTACATAGGGACTGGGGATCTGAACTCGGGTCTTCAGGTTTACATGGAAACCATTTTCCTAACTGAGACATCTCTTCAGGCTCAGAAGGAATGGCCCTATTAAATGTTAAATGGTGTTGTAGATGCCATATGTAACTATTGACCGTGAGAAGAGGGAGAATTAGTCTCTCCCACAGAAATGAGCTTCTTCATTGGTTAACACTTACTTAACACTGGTCTTACTTTTATATTTATGTATATATATTACATATATGTGTATATTACATATATATGTATATATACTGAACACACACATAAATGTACAAGAACAAAGAGACTATCAATTTGAGAGGTAGCAAGGGGGAAATGAGAGTAGTTAGAGGAGAAAAGAAAAGAAGAAAAGTGATAAAATAATATTTTGATTAAAATTAAATTTAAGTAAAATTATTATAATCATTAACACAGGAACTGTGAGAATTGAGGTGATATCTCAGCTTCCCCATTATAGAGGTGGCATAACACTATGAATCTCTATCTACAACATGCTCTTTTTCCACAGTCATGTATTCCCCCTTCTCATGAGAAAGGCATTATTGAGAGATGGGACCAACATAGAAAACAGCCAGCGACAAGCAGCCTTGCTGTAAGCCAAGGCTAACTCTCATGTTAGTTTCGCAAATTACTCCTGATGGTTGGCCAGTCATCTTCATAGTAAACAGACATTCTCAGATCCATATACACTGAGAAACATAAGCAAACACATGTCCCCAGAGTCATACATTATATCTTGTTCTGTGCCATCCAGAGCATCCCACTTATAAAGATCTGTCCCAAATCCATCCATTGATTGCACAGCCTACTGAAAGGTGGTGAAGATTCATCTATGACATGAAATCTCTTCCAGGCCAGACTATGATGAATCTTGAGAGATGAGATCACCTATGCCTCTGCAGACTGACATTCCATCATCAGTCCTGATGTTGGGAAGCAGTTTTCTCCCATGTGAATCTGAATAAGGACTTCTCTGTGTGGCAAAAATGAGCAGACCTGTGTCTGGGCACATTTTCTTAGCCACAGGAAGTCCCTATTCAATATCCTATCCAAAGACTCAATCTGTTGACAGCACTTATTCACCTTTCCTGTGATTTTCTCATTCTGTAGTGAAAGCTCTTTCTGTGTTCTTGGTGACACGGTTTATTTTGACAAAAGTTTATTTTCTATTGAGCTTATTTTCAGAGGCCATGAGTGTTATAGCAAGTGACAACTGGTGTTCAGATGTCAACACACCAGAGGCATGGCTGTTTGATGGAAAATTAACCAGATCCAGACAAGGTCTGTATGACCATCAACTCTGAAAGCTGTTGGTCACGTTTGCTGAAGTAGCTTGATGTCTCCCTAATACCTGCATTGTACTATGTAATCTTTTGTATTGAGATTGCATCTCAATCTATTGGGCACATATACCTGTGGGTGGTCAGGTAGAGGACTTTACATTTAGTTTTGATATGTAGAATATATTCTGGGACATGCTTCATAACTGGATCTTTTCATCCTACAAGGACTATGGACATTCAAAAGCCTGCCTTGTTCTTTTACTTGCTGGATGGCTTCCCCAACCCTGTAAGACCTCCAGTGAGAGAATTTAGTCACATAGCCAGAAAACTTGGTTCCAACGGCCTAATCTTGACTCTGTTTCCTGAAATATATAAGGAGCTAAATTCCCTATAACTATCTTCCATTTAACAGGACATACAGTCAGGAAAGGAGTCTTTCATATGGATCACATTTATGACCTTCAAAGACAAAGGGACGTCCAAGCTCACTTGAGACTGAGTGCCCTAATTCTCTCAATGCTGACTTGGGAAAGTGCAGACTTCAGCTGACCCTCTGCTCTAATCTTAAAGGAAAGCTGTTATACCTCTATACCTACCTGTGTTTCCCTTTACATGTATCTATCACTAACCCTTAGTTAGTCAAAACATACCTAGAAATGTGGTACTTTGTATAAGCCCCCTTTAAAATTAAGAGCTATTAAATCAAATAGTGCTTCTAGGACATCTTCCTAGCCACGTCTCCCCGAGAACTATAAATTGCTGACTGTGTCACTTGGGACAGCCCCCATCTGCTGTATGATCCTGTGAGAAACATTAGATTTGTAACCTTGCAATTATCAGGTTTTGCCTTTGTTTTTTGTGAGTATTTAAATTGGAAACTTTGCAGAATGAAGAGAGGGAGGGCAGGAAAGAAGAAAAAGAACAGCACATGTGTTGACTCACCCCATACTTCTTAGACTAGAAATTTTCTAAGTCCTTTCACTATGCTGAGGGAACTGATTTGAACCTTGGCAGGGAGTCAGTAGAGCTGAACTCAGCTGCCTCCTGTTGGTTTGTTATGACAAAAGTTTATTTCCTATTAAGCAGACTCTCTGTGGAAATTTTTTTCTCTACTTGATGCTTGTGTTAATATTGATGGGCAACTGAATACTTGCAATATTGCCCAATCTTTGCTGTATAAGAAATTATCTCCTTGTAAACTTCAACCTGATTCAGACCTCCACTCCTATGTGAAGTTGGCAGGGAGATCATGACTAACAAACACATCAGTATCAATTCCTGTTAAATTAGTAGATACTTCTCATCACCATGTGGTCAACATGTCTATTTGTACAGAGGGATTTTGACTGTTTGGTTCACATCTGAATAGCCCACAACTGAAATACTATCTGTAGCAAGTCAATAATATGTACATACTTATAGAAAGAAGGAATCTCCCTTTATATCCAAGAAACTAGCTAAGAGAGCTTGAGGAACGCTTGCTAGTTTAAGTAGAATCAAGAAGTTAAAACATGCAAATGGGACTTGAAATCCTAAAGTCCAAATCCTAAGGTTCGTTTTAGGCTAATAATACATGAACTGAAATTATCATGACTCTGAATTATTTTGTAGTGCATAAGACACCACATGAACTGGTCCTTCCTGCCCTTTCTTCTTACCTTCCTATTTCCCTCCATCCAATTCTCCTCAAATTCAGAAAATTACTGGAAGTACTTCCTGCTTAAAAAAGTTTTGACAGTCTGAGTCACTATAACCACAAATTGAGGTCAACTGTCACTTCCTCAATTTATTTTCTCTGTCATCACTTTGTCAAAATCAGTTCATGGCCCCCACACAATTTTATATAGAGGACAGTTATTGCTGGCTTATAGGAGCAAACTGTGTATGTCTCTTTCTAGTTTCATACTTCATGATAATTCATAAGTAACTTGAAACACCATTGTGGGGAATTACCAGGACAAAAATCAACAAATGCTATATAATAAATGTTATGGGTTGGGTTTTTTAAGAACTGTGGTTAACCGCTTATAAGAACACTAGCCATAGCTACAGTAATGAAACAGCTTGGTATTGGCATAAAAACAGAGAGGTTGACCAATGGATTCAAATCGAACACACAGACCTTAATCCACACACCTATGAATACCTGATTTTTGACAAAAAAAGCCAAAATTATACAATGGAAAAAAGAAATCATATTTAGCAAATTGTGTTGACATAATTGGATGTCAACATGTAGAATAATGAAAATAGACCCGTATCTATCCCCATGCACAAAACTCAAGTCCAAACAGATAAAAGACCTCAATATAAATCCAACCACACTGAACCTGATAGAAGGGAAAGTGGGAAGCAGCCTTCAATGCATGGGCACATACACTGAGAAGACAAAAAGGCAGCCTACTAAATGGGAAAAGATCTTCACCAACCCCACATCAGACAAAGGACTGATCTCCAAAATATATAAAGAACTCAAGAAATTAGACATCAAAATTCCAAATAACCCAACTAAGAAATTGGGTACAGAACTAAACAAAGAATTCTCAACAGAAGAATCTCAAATGGTCAAAGACACTTAAGAAAATGTTCAACATCCTTAGCCATCAGAGAAATGCAAATCAAAACAACTCTGAGATACCATCTTTCATCTGGTGAGTGGAAAAGGGAGAGTGGAAGGGAAAGAGGAGAGAGAAGAAGGAGTGAGGAGAATTTAAGGGAACAGGACAGTAATGATGGAGAAAGGACAGAGATGAGAGCAAGGAAAGAGATATCTTGATTGAGGGAGCCATTATGGGGTTAGCAAGAAACCTGGATCTAGAGAAATTCCCAAGAATCCACAAGGATTACCCTGGCTAAGACCCTAAGCAATAGAGAAGAGTCTGCCCTGTAGTCAGATTGATGAATATCTTAAATATCACCATAGACTCTTCATCCAGCAACTGACAGAAACAGAGGCAGAGACCTGCATCAGAGCACTGGACTGAGTTTCCAAAATCCAGCTGAAGAGTGTGAGGAATATGAATATGAGCCAAGAGGCCAAGACCATGATGAATACACCCACTGAAACAGTCTACCTGAGCTAACGGGAACTTACAAACACTAACTGGACTAAAAAGGAACAAGCATAGGACAAATCTAGTCACTCTAAATGTGGTTGACAGCTGCATGACTGAGGCAGACAGCAGGGCCACTGGCAGTGGCACCAGGATTTATCCCTATTGCTTGTACTGGCTTTCTGAGAACCTAGTCTCTTTGGATGATACCGTGCTCAGCCTAGATATAGCAGGGAGGGCCGTGGACCTTCCACAAAGCAATGTGCATTACCTTTTCTTGGGAATGGATGGGGAGTGAGGTGGGAGGGTAAGTGAAAGGAATTGGAGAAGGGGGAGGGAGTGGAAACTTGGATTGGTTTGTACAATGAAAACAGTTTGTTTTCTTTTTAGAAAAATCAAAATAAAATTTCCATAAAAAGAACACTAGCCATACCCTTTCTCATTTCTTATGCCCTTATTTTTCTTGCTTATTTTTTATACTTGTGACTACCTGAATGTCTTAATTTATAAGCTACCTATCTGTCAGCATGGGACACCTACAAGACAGCATTCTTTATCTCATCTACTGTCCACAAGACAATTAATGTTCACTCATCAACCACCATCAACATTTCCATCACCATTTACACTGAAGGATCTGTAGCTTGCACTCCATATACCATGTGTGGATGTTCCCACTTTCTCCTTTCATCTTTTACTTTTGACCATTTTGTGGTGAAGGAAACCGTAACTGGAGGTTTCTCTCCCACCCACCAGTTACAGAATAACCACTTTGAGGCTTAATATTAATTACAAACTATTTGGCCAATGGCTCAGGCTTATTTCTAACTAGCTTTTACATCTTAAATTAAACCATTTCTATTAATCTATGTACTGACATGTGGTCATGGTGTTATCTAACATCTTGCTTCCCGGCAGCTGCTGGTGTTTCCTGATTTCATCCTTTTTCTCCTTGTCTCTCTGCTTGGATTTCCCTCCTGGCTCTTGTCCAAATCAGATTCTTTATTAACTAATGGTAATAAAACATATTCACAGCATACAGAAGGTCATCCCATATCAGGAAATTAAGAGAAGTACATCAATTTCCTTTCTTGATGCTGTGATAAAAGCAACTTAAGGGGAAAGGAATTTATTTGAATCATTCTTCCAGATTATAATCCATCATTGCAGAAAGTCCCAGGAGAAGATGAAAGCAACTGGACCATCAAAGTCGAGATCAAGGAATAACAGTTGCATCGTGCAGTCAGTTTGCTTTCTGTACTCTTATATAATACAAGATGCCCTGCCCAGGAAATAGTATCATCTACAGTGGGCATGTCTTCCCACATCCATCATTTTGATCAAGACAAACCCCATAGACATTTCCTTAGGCCAACCTAATATGGATCATCTGATTTTAGTTTTCCCTTCCCAGGCAATGCTAAATTTGGTAAAATTGACAAAAAAAAAAAGAACCATGGCAACTAGATCCAGTTAAGATGCAATTGACAACAGAAAGAACTTTCTCAGAGACTCATTGCACAACACCAGAAACCCTGTGTTATAAGTACTTTGCATAGGTGTCTAGAGGGCTGGCATTCCAACTAAACTGTGCGTGGAGAGTGTGATGGTAAATTTTCATTGTCATCTCAACCAGATTTAGAACCACCTAGGAGGAAAACCTCTGGGCATGTCTGAGTATTTTTCCAAAGTATAACTGAGGAGGAGAGATCCACTTTGAATGTGGTACCATCAATAAGGTGGAGTCCCAGATGTAATACTATAGGTATAAAGAGGAAGTGAGCTGAGGACATTTCTTGATCGCTTGACTTAGATGCCATGTGATCAGCCATGACTTCCTGTCATGATGACCCTTCAAATTGCAGGCCACCCTTCTTTAAGTAGATGTTCTTTAGTATTTTAATCAAGTGATGAAAATATTAATAAATATAGAGAGCAATGACCCCTGTGATTTTCACTTCCACATATGTTCATACTCCCTGAAAAAAAAAAGTTCACACAACATAACACAAACACCAAAGGTTTCCTTTTGATAAGAGATGAGGTTTCTTAAGTTTGCTAGGGAATATGGATGGAGACCTAATCAAGATCTTTTGGATACCAATATTTTTCTTTGAATAATCTGTTTAAAAATAATAGTAAGATGAGTCTTGTTTGAGAGGCACAGCACATCTACCAGAAGAAGCTAGGGGAGACTTACAGGAATGTCATAGGTTTTTTGTTTGTTTGTTTGTCTGTTTTTCTGTAGTCCTGAGTTTCTGTATTTTGCTCAGTGTCCCTCAAAGTTATATTTAAATTATACAGATTCATACTTGCAATGCTAGTTTTAGAATTGGTCAGCCAGTACTAGCCTAAGGCTGAAATGAATGAACAAATGAATGCATGCGTTGATGTGCTTGCTGAAGGCTCTTATGGTGTCCACACAAACAGTTTTCATAGCAGATTCATGTTCCTTTCTATCCCGCTCACTTTCATCACCTAAAAGCAAACACTAAATGTCACTGTAGTTTGCGTACAGAATAAAACCTGTGGAGGAAACAGGATTATGTACACAAAGAAAAAAGACTTCTGCATCTGTCTTAAGCAATTTGAAAATTCTCCCAGTCTCTGCTGGTAGATGTGCTGTGGCCTCTAAAACATGTGTCCTCTTGCCATTATTCTTTTGAACAGATCATACAAAACAAAATATTGGTGGCCAAAAGATCTTGGTGAGGCCTTCCCCCGTCTTCCCCAGAGAACCTGAGAAACCTCATCTCCCATCAGCACTCACACTTTCTCGACACTTATCAGTTCTTTCTGGAAGAAGGCAATCCTAGAAAGGCAACATTCCTTCTGAGTAGAGATCTTGGGCTTAATTATTATGGTAAATATATGTTTTAGCTACTGAATCATTGGGCTCTTCTAACATAGCATGTGGCCCTACCACCTGCTTCTATTCATTTTGCAGAGGACTGAGCAGAGATAACTGCAGAGACCTAGGGAGTCTGGGTTTTTCTCTATAGAACATAATGGCATGCAACAAAAGAAACCTTTGGCTGTCGACCTTCCCTGCCATCTGCAGCTTCTGCCTCCCCAGTGTGTATACTTTCTTTGCCTGCACAGGATTGTAGACAGTGTGTGCAGAAGGGAGCAGAATGTCTGTTTAACAGCAAGAGATGAAAGGAAAGGGAAGTGGGAACAAAGCAAGAGAGCTGAATGCCTTGGGGTGGCCACTTTAACAGGGTGAAGTGGGTGTGCAATTTATTACTTACAGGTTTTCCTGAAAGGTCAAGACTGCAAGTTTTTGGTGCTCCATATAAAAGAAAGCTTCAGAAAACCTTCGGACCTGAGGGATGACAATGTAAACAGCTTAATTCCTCAAGTGGATGTGACCTCCATTTCCTCAGCCTGAGAGTCTGGAGATTAAGGGTTGTGTTTTAATGGAAAGAAATACAACAGAGGTCTGAAATAAGAGGCTTTTCACCCTCTACGACTGCCCACATGTCTTTACAGCTCTTAGCCCAAACAGTGTGGTGTGTCTTTTTTTTTTTTTTTTTTTTTTTGGTTTTTCGAGACAGGGTTTCTCTGTGGCTTTGGAGCCTGTCCTGAAACTAGCTCTTGTAGACCAGGTTGGCCTTGAACTCACAGAGATCCGCCTGCCTCTGCCTCCTGAGTGCTGGGATTAAAGGCGTGCACCACCACCGCCCGGCAGTGTGGTGTATCTTTACAAACTCATTCATGTTCTGCTTTCATTTTTTTATATTCAAGTTTTATTCTTTCTACTAGAATACAAGATTTTTCCAAATGGGCATTATAAATAAATGCACAACATGGAGAATTCCAGAAGCCAGCAGCATTTGCTATGTGTTTTGTGAAGTCTGATTCTCAGACACTTATTTCTCTTGCCCAGAGTGAGAAGATCCACATCACTCCATATATGAATGCCTATACATATAGAGTCAGGATGAGGGCAACACTTTACATTTAAAAGTACTTCTTCCTAAGTATATTGAGACACTTTTAATACTTAATTTTACAAGCTCAGCTATCATCAGACATAGATAAGGGAGATGTATTATGAATGGCAGAATAGGGCTGGATAGCTAAGTGAGTTTTTGATATCACAATGCTCACTCACAGTTGAGTGGGACTATTGAGTGTTGAAATTGATAAATTGGCATAAAGCCAAGTCATGTTCCTCTCAATGAACCAACTCTTGCAAAATTTCTCCTTAACTATAAATGCATGTAAACAGAGTTTAAAGAATTTTACAATTTACCCTCAGAGTGTGGTGTTCCTGGGTAAGATAAGTGGTCACTTGGGAGTGTAGAGTCACTGTGTCCAGGAATTGGGTCCACAGAGCCATCAGATGGGAGGCCAACCAGGCAAGATCCTTGCTGATCTGCTCAGCTATCTTCTCTGGGTTGTTGAGAATCTGCAGGGGTAAAAGAGTGTCCGTCAAAGACCTAGCTCTATTGTGTTGCTCCAGTGCTTTAGTGCTTCCCCTTAGGACCTTTACCGAATGTTCTTCCCTGCTATCTTTGCCTCACATGCTGTAACAATGTGGTATTAGAGCGAGTACCTCATACTATAAAATGTAGAATTGGGTTATCCTGTCCCTTTGAGTATGGGAGTTAAGAGAGGCAGCAATGAGAAGAATAAACTATTTGGCAGTTCTCATTTATAGATTAACATTCCAAGCCCACAGTCTCATACAAGATACCCTCTAACTATCCCAAGCCTATGTCTTCCTTCTTCATGCATGTTTTAAGCACGGGTTTTTTCTAGATTTCCAGAAATGTCTTATCTAGTATATCCATTCTCCGTTTATAAATAATTGCCAGCCATTTTCAACTCTTTACCCTAAACTTCCAATCCAATCACTTCAGAAGCCAGTTTTCCCAAATATTAGCATCCTAGACTGGGATTCCTTCAGCATGCACTATTGTACCACAAGGGTATTGGCCATAGCATCCTCCCTTAGACCCACACATCCAGAGCACAGAGAATCTACTCTGTATTTCATTAAACTCTGAATGCAGTGTTTTATAATCTCAATGGCTCCCATTTACTAATACTGATTATTTTGCAGGTGGAGGACCAGACATTTTATACATGTTTCACATTCAATCCATACAATCATCTTGTAGGTAGAATAGTAGAACCATCCTTTCATCGAAAGTAAAATAACAGTGATTTAACAGAATGTCCAGTTTTCACCCAGCTAGGATTTAACTGAAGAACTCTCTAACCACAGCACCACATGCTCTACCTCACTAGGTATCTTGAAGTATCTCAGTAGATAAGGTACTCCTTCTAATACCAGAGTACTTAACTAGCCAGGTCACTAGACAGGCTCTGGGTGACGATAACCCATCTTCATCTCCTTAACCATCACTTGCCACTTCTTAACGAAGACTCCAGGCTACCTTAACTACAATGTAAGTCAGTCAGACTACAGTGGGGCATGGAGTGTTTGGAGAAGATTCTTTTGATGAGAATATGTTGGACAGGTAGCTGGTTTAGAATGGGAAGAACCATATTCTAAAGGAAAAACCTGAATTACTAGAAGGTGAGAAGATCAAATGCTCCTCTGAGGAGTAACAAGAAGCCTGCCCAGGGTCTCATCAATACACAACAATTAATGAGCATTCTCTTTTTCTTGCTAATGTGTTTGGCAAAAGCAGCACACATGCTGAGTCAGAGTGGACCTCTGTAATGGCAGAGATAGGAATGCATACCAGCCAGGTGGTATCAGGCTTTCCAAAGCCACACCATTCAAATCCAGTCTCTTTCTCCCCTTTGTCCTGTGCCCCAGTTTCCTCGCTGAAAGCACAAAGCAAACAGCTGCTTCCAGATACAGTTTTGTAATTGTTATGGGACTGAGATTTGATTCTTGATGAAAGCAGAGCAGGTGAAAGGAGGTATCCAAGAGTAAGAGAGCAGCAAAGGGATGTTTGCTGGACAGTGAGACTCTTAACACATGGAGATTCTTGCTTTATTATGAGGACTAGCTTCCAGATGCAAGATTCCAGTTAAACACAGCATCTTCTAAGAGGTGCATTCACCTTTGATGACCATTGACATTGGCGGCTCAGTCCCATACAACATCATGAAAGGTCAGAGACATAGCAGGAAGGGGTAGGGGAGTTGACCTCAGGAACAGGTTGCATCACTGGGAAAACTCTAGACTGAAAAATGGGGCTTGTGAATTCAAACCAAGCAGCTCATATTTGGATTTCTCTACCAGAATCTTCACTAATGACAGACAATATACTACACCAATATTCATCACAATTTTGCCCCTGGAAATAATCTGTGCCTTACACAAGGTTACCATGTGTCTTATCCAATGCACAATAATTATCCCAGCCATGATGACCTATCTATGGTAGCATGCATAATCTGTCTATTTGCAATACCAGACCATTGTTCAGGAAACATCCTCTTTTTAAAATGCCTTGTCTTCTCATCTTCTGATTTCCTTTTATTCTCTTCATCACTTTTGCATAGTCTATCATCAATGTGGGAATGACTTGGGGGTCAATTCTATTTCCCCTTATTTCTAATGGTACTATGCTATCTATCTAAGACTCTCTTTTATCTTGACCTCTTCTTGAACAGGTGTCCTTGACCATAAAGACCTTCCTCATGATCCCTCTTACAAGTGTGGCTTGCTTTCTTGCCACTGTCTCAATTTGTCTGTATTGGGAGCTTGACCTCTAATATCCCTTCTTCCAGCACAGTAGTAATGGATGATCTAAGCTCAACAACCCTCTACTTCAGAAATATATGGATCAGCACCTTGAGAGATGCTCTGTGACTCCATCATGTGGCCCTGCCTTGCTTGGCTTCTGATTCTGCTCTCCAAACATCCCACTCCACCACAGTGGTACTGAAAGACACAGCATGAAATCTGAGCTCAACTACCAGAGGGGTAAAGGGAAAAAACAAAGATATTCATTAAACAAGTCTTTGGAAGAATTATTTTTTCCCTAGTTGATTATAGAAACAGCTTTAGATGAGGTTACAGAAGTTTCTAATTAAGCCACAGGAGGACTTTTCTGTCATCACCAACACATGGACCTATGTAATTACACTCAAGTGTGGGTGGTCTTCTGTAGCAGGTGAAGGAGGGGCCTTACCTGCTAACAAGCCAGCAATCTTGTGCCACTGTTATCACAGATGAGTTCTCTGGAGTAAGGCTCACATACCTACTTTGACCACTCCCAAAGCCTTGATTATCTGGGCTCTAGCCACATTCATTCCTCTAAGCCTTTCTCTGTTTATTTCATGTTCATTTTATGCTACAGGGTGTGCTATATTTTAAAATATAGGAACACCCAGGAATAAACATTCCATTCTCTTATAACTACATGCTTAGCTTTAATACACTTGCAGAGTACTGTAAAAGGTATGCATTCTAGATGTCACGTAGGGGCCATGGAAACTTGCTGAAGAAGTGATAAATTCTGACTTCCAGGTGAACAGGCTTCTTCCTGCTTCCTGAATCAACCAGGCTCTTTCCGATACTCCATGTCAGCTGCATGCGACAACCACTGGAGGCTAAGGTCTATCCATGTGTGCACAGAGGACTGCATCCATCTTAGAATCTCTGAAGTGAAGTCCAGATACTAGAACTTGCCAAATGATTCACAGATCATCCTAATGGACACCCTGCTCCTAACTCTCTTGCTTCACTGTGAACCCTGCCTTTGCTTGTACATAAAGTGAACCTCAGAATTTCATTTGTTAAATGTTTTGTTCCCAGTTCATACCAATGCTTTGAGAAGGTAATGTGAACAATGGCTTCTGTGGTAGAACACAGCTGAAGAAGATGGACTACTAGGAGCACTGGGATTTAGTTATGTCCCCAGGAGTTAGTTGCTGGAATGTAAGAAGCCTACTGCATCTGATGGACAGATGAGAGGACATGATTGTGTGGCACTGTCATCCTTGCTAAGCAATCGGACCTTCCTTTTGTGGGTGATCAAGACCATGAGAGCTTAAGCAAGGTAAATGCCCAGATAGTGTGGATGACTGTATGAGATGTTCTGTGGTGCACAAAGGAGATGCACGAAGTCTCTGTGACACAGGGCCATGCAGGCACCAGAAACATAGCAACCCTGTGTCACCCCGCTACTCCTGGCAGCCTCTCTATAATGAGAGTTCACATGTACCTATGAAGAGCTAGTGCTGGCCTCCCAAGGGATTGGCTAGACAAGGGAAGAAGAAATAAAAACAACCATAGCAGGCATAGAGGCAGAAGTCCTAAAGTCACTCTCAACCGAGTCTTCCACTCATCATTTCAAAATGAATTGAATAGTGTGTGTGCGTGTGTGTGTGTGTGTGTGTGTGTGTGTGTGTGTGTGTTTGTGTATGGTCATTATGGGGCCCTAACCGAATATATTCTCTGCCTCCTTGAAATTAAGGTAAGCTCCTCCATAGCAGGGACTTGAGAAGTCATCTTGTTCACCTGACCCATCTAGGCCAGGACATCCTCTCAGACAATCAACCTTCTAAGGTTGCTTTCCGGCTGGAAGCAAGGTACTTCCAAACCCTCTGTGACAGTTAACATCAATTGTCAACTTGGTGACATCACCTTGAACACTAGCCTCTGGATTTGCCTGTCAGGGATAATCTTGATTCTGTCTGTAAATTGAGGTGGAAAGACACCCACCCACTCTGGGCAGCACCGTTCCCTGGGCTAGGATGCTGGACTGCACAAAGGAGACAGACCGTGAGCTCATAACCAGTGTCCATTGCCCTCTGCTTCTGTCGTGACTTCCCACAGTAATGACCAACCTCCTGATGCAGACCACAGTAAACACTTTCTCCTGAAAGTTGTTCTTGGTGGGGCGATTTATTAGAGTAACAGGAAAACAGCGAAGACCCGCCTCTGACAAGAGTTCTGGCTGACACAGACAAAACAAAACCCAAGTCTCATGTTCTTGCTGTGTCCTTTGGTTATTTCCCAACAGAAAAGGGCTGCTCCAGTAACAACTACCAGAAAACTGAATAATTCCCAAAAGTTCATGGGGTAAATAGCTGACAGTCTTTTATATCTTTGAAAAAAAAATCTTACATTGCTATACAAAAAAAAAACCTAATTAGACTTACTTTTCAGTGCTGCTCAGCAAGCCCAAGGAGACCCTTTAGCGCCTTAGTAAGGGGCATGCTACTCTGTTTGATTAATTTGTTATAGGAAGACCCTCAGCATTTCCCCAGCAGGGGCCCCAACCCAGACTTCCAGTTTATCATTTATATCTAGGTTTCATGTTCTTCATGTCGCTGTGAAGCTGGTCACAAGCTCATGCTCATGAGTGACATGGGTTTCAGACTCACACTGCTGTTACTTCTACTTGTAGGAGTACCCTTCCCCCCCCCAGGTGTCTGACAGACCCCCTTCCCTGTTCCTTGTTGGCACCTTAACTTCCCAGACAGAACCAAGACCTCCCCTCCTCCCTGCTCTGCTATCCTCTGCTTCCACTCCGACTATTCTCTAGTCATATGGGCAGAGTCTGACTTATCACAGAGCAAACCAATGTCTCGTTAGGCTGTAAGTGCTGGGTGGTCTCCTCTTTGATTATATGTATAGAGGGAATATCTGAGTGGCCAGTGACCAGCAGCAAACAGTTTCTCACACCAAGTAAAGATGCCTCGGGATCACTCTCCTGCTACAGACCTCTGGGTTTTCCAATGCCTAAATCATATTAAACCATTCAACTCTTCACCACCAGCAATAGAAAGCCTTGAGAGAAATACATTCGCTGCTGCTCATCGCTTGCCAGCAGGTGACGCTGTTTCATCTCTCACCAAATCCCAGCTCTGATTTTGGGCGGGTTCTGAGTATCCAGCAATATTTCCACCACTACTCAGTCTACAGGCCAGTCATCCCATAAGCAAATTAAGGAGCAGAATAAAGTCCATCCTCTTCCCATTGATACCTTACATTCCATCACTTCTTAGCATTTCTTACAAAATAAAATTCTCCAACAAAATGTGGTCACAAAGTAAATCCTGTTTCAGCAAAAGAACTACGGAATTCAGTGAGACACGCAAGTGTGTGCATGTACAAACACGCATGCACACAAACACACATACATACAAAGGACATGAAAGGAGAACAGGAACTTGGGGAGAAGAAGTTCAGCCAGAGAAGGAGAGGGACACAAAAGAGAGGAGAGGAGAGGATAAAATGAAAAATACAATTATTTATATGCACATAAAAGAGTGTCAGAGAATTTAAATAGTAGAATCATAACAACCTTCCTACAGTCTGTGACTCTGCGGCAAGAGATGGAGGTAAGCAGTACATCCCTTGGGAACTGTGTCTGATGAAGTTATTGACAGCTCTGTCCTCCAAACCTCTCACCTAAATCATTGCCGTCACCAGAGGTGAAAAAATTGTCCAAGACAAACGTCCCAGGGACCAAGGCCATGATGTTCACTACTACCAAGCAGAGGTTGCCATTGAACCCTTGTCCAGTTTGGCAATCTCATCCAAGGGCTGCAATTCGCTGAGAAACGTTAAGGCAGCCCTACTTCTTAGTGTCTACTTGTCACTGTGAATATGTGTGAGCCTCTCCTTTCCTATCCCTGGATGCTGTGAGGCGGTTGCTCTGCGAGCCTCACCGCTGCAGCTGCAGATAAACCTATAGCCACACTTTTTATCTTAGTTTTCTCCTGGCGATCACAAGGTGCATTTAGGCTCCAGTTCCTGGCAAGGAATGCCTTAGCCCTCTGGAAACTCCAAGAGATGGGAGGGTGTGCAGCTTTTATCACGAAACTCGATGTAACAAACTCATGAAGTGGCTTTTACTGACCAGCCACATGGTAGAGGATGCTTTCAGAAAAATCAAATCAAACCAAAACAAACAACAGCCAAAACAAAAACAACTCATGGTTGGGAAGTGAGAACTGTTCCCAGATCCCAAGGAAAGAAGTGTTGGGGGTTGAGGGAAACGTCAATGCCCAGCACCTAATCATGGCTCTTTACTGGAGCTCCCATACATGGAAGAATTAGTGCTGTCATTTCTCCAAAACATTACATAAAGCAATTTTTCATGAAAAAAAATTAAAAAGCCATTTATCAGAAATTCAGATTTCTCTAGGGCTAGCTCTTCTTGAGGTCAAACTTGTCCATCGTTGTATCATCTTCTGCTGCACTTTGACAACACTCTGCTTTGACTTGCCCAGCCATGTAAGAGTGTGAGACCAAGCTCTGCCAACTCGGTGAAAAAAAAAAGAGGACTCCTTTGCATTAGGAATAAAAATCCAATAGACCTTACTGGGTGTGAATATGCACCTTCTTGACATTTCCAGAATATATGCCCTTCTGTTAAAGTAAAATGTTTTGCCTTACTGGAGTAAGGTAGATTATGTGATAATTTTCTTGGGGCCCTAGATCTGCTTCTAATATATAGAAATCTTCAAAGTTAGGAATTTGTGAGCTCACAGGCTGGTGAATGTATCCACCTGTCTAAAGTTGGTACAGGCCAACTCAAGAAAGAGAAGCTCCACTCTTGGCCTCCTTTTCAGACTTTAACCTATATATCCCTTATGTAGATGTTAACCTATGTCTGTTGTAGTATCCTTTATAGTAGACAGGTACTGATTAGAAAAGTATTTCCCGAGTTCTCTAAATCATTAAATGAAATTATCTAAATGGAAAAAGTTAGGATTTTCACATCTATTTGGTAGCTGATTGGTCAAAGTAGGAGAGTCCCAGAAATGTTATCTGAAGAGTAACAATGTTGTAAGACTGGGTCTTTAACCTGTGGGACCCAATTCTGACTCTAGGCAGACACAACTAGAATTAAACTACATGGTTGGGCATGCACAAACGAATTGATGGAGATGAGACAATTCCTCATGCATTGTTGGAAGTTCTTCTACATGGGCCCCAATGGATGTGCCCTCCTCCTACTTCATGACTCCTAGTGACTTGAGAATTCATCCTGGCACCATGGTGAATGGGGCAGTAAGGGTTCTTGATCATTAGTCTCAGCTCCCTCCCTGGTGTTTCCTCCTTGCAGAGATCACACTTCTTCCTCCTGCAGCCCTGCACCAAGGATCCTCCCACTTCAGATCTCCATCACTGCCCTAGTGCAAAAGCAAAAGGCTTTGCTATTAATTCTCTCACTTCTTGATTTTAAAGCAGCGTCTTCATTAGAGCCCACTAAGATCTTCCTCCTGAAAAGAATTATTGACACTACCTGGGATCCCACCACTATGTACAGCATCTCTGTCCAGATATTATTTCATTCATGGGCTATTCATCAGTGAAAGTCCAAGAGTGAATAAACTCCTCCTCTAACCTTGTGCTCCAGAAGAAGGGATCATTAAATCCCTAGGGCTGACCCAGGTGCTCACAAGCCATAGAAACTAAACTGCTGATTGAAATGAATCAAAATTTACCTAGTCATCAGGTGCCATAGCTCCTAGGGAGACTTTCATGAAGATGCCAAAGAGAAGGAGGGAAGGAGTTGACCGTTGGGCCACACTGCCTTCCAAGAACCCATACAGCACTAGAAACTCTTCAGTGAAGGAGGAAATGCCTGGCCAGGGCACCATAATAATTGTGGCAAAAACAATCCTGACGTTACCATTGTCTGCATTCTCTATCTTTCACCAGGTCTGATGTGCAGAGCTCAAAACTCTACCTTTATTTCTTCTCACCAGTTTTGTTTCGTACATTCTCTTTGGGCTGGGGAGTGAAAGACTCTGCCACATGGTGATTGGCAGCTCTGCTAGCCCCTGGTAAAATAGCTCACCTTTGTGAGCTCATCCCTAATCCCTCCTCCCCAAACATGTTCTGTTGATTAAAAGAGGAAGTTTCATGTAGTGTACATTAAACAGCAGCTCACAACTGACAGGCGTGTGCCTGCTTTAAGCTATAAGAAAGAGAGACCAACCAAAATAAGATGTATTTTTTTGCCTTTGTCTGTGGTGTTTATGCGTTTGCACATGTATAGGTAGGTGCATATGTACAGGTGCCCATGCATGTTTATGCTTTTGGATACCAAAACATAACAGTGAGTATCTTTCTCAGTGGCTCTCACCTTATTTCTTGAGACAGGGCCTGTTGCTGAACACTAAGCATGACAATTCTGACTAGTCTTGCTGGTATGTTTGCCCCCTGGGATACTGTATTATAGGCAGCCACCAAGTCTGGCTTTCCTATTCTTTCATATGCGGTCTGGAGATCTGCAGTGTGGTCTTCACGCTTGGCCAGCAATCACCTTATCCTCTGAGCCATCTCCTTAGCCCCTGTTTCAGCTTCATAGATAAGAAAACCAAAATCAATAAAGACGGAACAACTTGCCAACACTGTGGTGCAAAGATCTGCCTTGAGACCAACTTCCAGCAAGGAATAGCTCTGTCGCTCACCAGCTCTACCAACTTCCTTCCAATATTAAATTCCTCTCCTTTGGAAAGGACGATGGTCCTTGACTACATTATTGAAGATTGAAGTGTGGTTGTCTCACTCTACAGAGTGCTCCGGGGATACTCAGTCACAGCAGGTGACTCAACAGAAGCACATGCATTCTGCACCCACTCTCCAAGGGCACAATTCTTGTTTGCTTTACAAAGTTGGAACCAAGTCCCCAACGTGAAATTACTATTTCTTTTTCCTATTGCAAGTTTGTCAAGTCATTTTCCTTTAGCTGGCTAAAGTCTAAACATCAAGACTAAAATGCTCTTCCTTTTGAAACCCAGAGAAAAGGTGAATACATTTTCTTGACTCCAAGGTTGTAGGTTAGTGTTCACTGCTTAACTGATTACAGAAGTCATGGAGGTAAACAGTAAGGTAACATGCTCATCACTAGCTTCACTTCAGACAGTGCCCTGACCTACTATGTTTTAGGGACCTGGAAATAGTTTTGTCTTGCTTAAATGGGTTGAAGCCATTAACCCTTTCAGTCAGCATGCACAGTGTTGGATGCATGACCTTTTGGCATCTGCAGACTTCACCTACATACAATGCTAAGGCTGCCCTTTCTAAACCTGCTGCCCGTGAACAACCACAAAATCTATTGCACATCTTCAAAGCATGATTAATTTTCTTCGTTGCCAATCTTATTTCCCAGCATGGCCTCAGACACCCTCTTTGTTTACACCACAGAAGCCTTTCAGGCCTTTCCTCAGGGAGGTAGAGTTGAGGTCAGGTCCATCCCCACATTTCAGAACGTGTGAAATCACTTTTTCTCATTGGGAAAAAATTGTGGCTTCAGTGACTGGCATGGTGTGTGGCAGACAGAACTAGCTTGGGTCCAGTACTATAAGCACTTCCGTCAGTTCAGACGCAGGGTCAGCACAGTAATTACCTGCAACTCTGAGCACAACTGAGAAAGAGTTTCTTCAACAGCAAGGGCCTCTAGAAAGGAAGAACAAAGAACACACAATTAAACAGACTTGCTAACTAAAGGAAAAAGCCTACATTTCATGCTCTACATAGTGAAGTCAGAGAGAAACAAAGGCAACTCCAGAGGACTCTGCTAATCAGAATTCGAAGAGAATCAACCTCATTTGACACCATGAATTGAGCGCAAGAGGAAACCAACTGCAGACTACCGATTGGAATTATAATTATAATTGACCCCTAAGTGTGCCTAGCACTTTGCGTGCCCGAAATGAGTCTACATTTATTTATGCTTTTCCAGATGCATCCACACACATGTGCATGCACACCACACCCACCTAACCACCCACACAGAGAGAGACAGACAGAGAGAAGCTTTCACAAACATATATTTTGCAACAGAGAATATGGGTCTGTGTCTCCATCATGGAGCTGGAAAGTCAGAAGCCCAAGGAAAAGGAGTGACATATCTGAGTGGACTCCAGGCTCCAGGGACCATGAAACTAATGAGCACAATAATCATCCAAGCCACCCACAGTGCAGCCCATAATGTACCAGCTTGTTGGCCTGAACAAGTGGCCTCCAGCTATTTGTGATTTAATGGTCAGGATTTTGACAGGGTTTGAACTCTCTCCTAGCTCCCCAGTGCCAAAGTGCTGCCACTTGCATGCCGCTGTACTGTCTAGGGCAACTTGAGAAACCCCTTAGCACCTCTGCCTCCTGCTGACCTTCATATCTGACTGGTAACCTCAGAACCATGGCCCAACAGTACAATAGAGTTTGTTTCTCTTGAACAAGACAATATTCTAAGTGTCCAGCACAACATCCCATGAACAGAAGATGTTCAACAAAAATATGTTGAAAAACATTTGAGAGAATAAATAACTTTGGTTCTTTTGGGTAACAAAAATTTTGATTGCTAACTGCTGCTGAATAAAATCTAGTTTCTTTTGAGGCACAAAAGGAGCTCTGATTCTGCACTGTCCTTTTGCTTTGCTTTTGTGAAACTGAACATCAAACTTAAGGTTTAACATATGCAAAGCACGTGTTCTACTTGCAGAGTCACAGCCTGAGTCCCCTGTGTCTGTCTGTACGGCCTGTATAAGACTGGCTCTGAAAACATCCAAGTTATAGGATGCTGATTCAAAGACCTTGGCATTGGCTTGACCAGACATCATGGCTGATGAAACTAGATAACTAGAGTCTCTGAAATCCAATGTAAGCACCACACATACCCCTTTGCTTTGTAGACTAGAGACAGAGTCCAAAGAATGTGAGGGAGGCACAGCTATCACCAAACCCATAGTCTGATGGTAAAAAGAAATGTGCAAATATACCATTGCCATGCAACCCACTCATAAAACACAGGCCACAGACAGTACCAAATGATATGGTTCTCACAGAAGTTGGTTTCCAGTGGAACAGACAAAGAAGGAAGCACTAGTGGGAGTCTGACATTGAAATATGCATTATCCTTGAATCCTAGGCTCTGGCTTGAGCCTCTGATCCAAAGGATTTGGGGCAGAACCACAGAACAAAGCATGCTATAAAGAAGGGTGACCAAACTGAAGCACCCTACCCCAGACAGTCGGTGCAGGATCTCAGGGCTTCTGCCATGGCTACATGTTACTGTACTGTATGCCTTTCAGTAGTCATTTTACTTCCCATGTTTTACTTCTCTTATTATCGCTCAAGAGGTATTTAGGCTCACTAATCTCCATTATGTTCAGTTTGGAAAAAAATCTATTTTTCACCATAAGCAAATAGGGTACATCACTATAGGTTTCTAAATCCCTACAGAGGATAGACCATGGGATAGTTAGATACACACAAATATAATAGATAGGAATAGCTATATGTGTTTATATATGTGCGCACAATTATTTTCTACAGGTATAGTGCTCTTCTGTAAGGCTGTTATACAAGTTTATAAGTTACAATTCTATAATTGCATCTTAATTATAAAAGTCTTTAACCTCACATATTATTCTAGAAAACATGCGTGTGTGTGTGTGTGTGTGTACATGTGTGTGTGTGTGTATTAACCAATGGTAATTGGTAATCGGAAATGGACTGAAGGATTCAAAAAGCTTGCCCTTCTTCCCCTTCCACTTTGCTTGATTAGACAGTCACCTTAGATCATGAAGATGAGCTCCCACCAGTGAGGTGAAATTCAGTCACCACCTATTTTAGGGATGATAGACAGGAGCTGTGGTGGCTCCGGTGTGTTTCTAGCCCAGTGTTGGTTCTGACACATCCCTTTTTCCAAAGATAATTGCCTTTATGAGATACTTGGCTTTCTTCATGTGTCCCTTTGTATAATACCCAGATTATTTCTAAGAAAACAATTTAAATTATTGGACAGGGTTATGGTAGGTGTTCAAGAAATATTAGATGCAGAAATGCATGTGTGGGTGCCTTGGAGCACTCATATGTTTTCTCGCTGCCTTTGTCCTTGCAAAGTGTCTCTCTTAATACAATTAGGGGGAGCCCAGGAATGCTTATATGACCTCTGCAGGACCTCTGCAAAAAGCATACCACCTTTTCTCCATCCACACAGAAAGTCAGCTCCAGGCCTGAGACTTTCTGGTCCTACTCCCTTACCCAACTCCATGGTGGGCAGCTCAGGAATGTCTCTCATGATGACCAGGAAATAGAGTCGGAGGCCCCGATAGGCATGGAGCAGCAGCAGGCAGAGGTCCCGGTGCCACTTGTGAGCATGCTGTATGCAGTTCTCTGAGGGGACATAGAAGCTTCCCTGAAGAGACAGGAGAAACAGAGCTGAGGAATCAATACTCACCCTGGCTTCACAGAGCTCCTCTCCTCCGCCCACCATTCGGGGACTTTTGGGGGCTTCGCGACAGCAGGTCTGGTTCTTAGACACTATGAAGACTTCAGGAAGAAAACTGACTGGGTCCAAGTCTCTTCTGTATCCATGCCAAGTAGGAAAAACCACAGGCATGCCATGCCTCTGCTATATCATGTTCACGGTAAGATAGTCATAGTTATAATATTAAATATAATGGAAGAAGATGATTAAGAAGCAGGTGAGGCTGACAAGGCCCACATCAAGGTTTGTGATCACTGACTGATGCCCTCTTAGAAGTCACTTTCTCTGACTCCCAGAGGATACATTGTAGAAGGGGCTGGGGGACAGAAGAAGTGAAATCCTTTGTGTGTACAGGGAGAGGATCAGAAGGACTATTAGAACAGATGGGTGAGCAGCAGCCTGCACTTCAAGGGAGAATAAAACTTACATAAATTTACAATTTATTTACAATTATAAAATTGTAAGTGTGAAGTCGGGTCCTCAGTGCTGATGTGCTCAGTGAGAGCTCTGAGTCTGACCACTTTCAGGAGGCTCTGCACAGTGGAATCTTTAAGGCTTTAGAATTGGTAGAAGCTATCTTGTTTCGTGCAACAACAAGAAAATGCCTAAGTCCACAGTCAGGTCAGTGTGGAGGAAAAGTATAAACAAGACAGTTTTGTTTATCTTTAATGACACAATAATGTCTCTCTTTCCAACCTTTCCAACTCTTTCCAGAGTGAATCGACGGAGAAATTTCTAAGACCAGAGAAAGAAAACACGGAGTGGGATGTGGACAGGGGAGAATTGAAGATTCTGAGTGGTAAGAACATCTGGTGGTGTTACACACCTGCTCATTCATCTTCTCCTCCTCAGCCCCAATGGAAGAAAACACTTGCTATTCACGATTCCATGATGCTGCCTTGTCCATTCTGAGAAGAGATTTGGCTGGGAGGGGTAACATGTACCCTCTTGGCTTCAGTGTGTGGGTCTGTGTGGTTGGTGATTACGGCAGCCTGCTCTCTCACTTAGTCTCTGTTCTTGTTGCTAAGTCAACTGAATTGGTTTGGGAAGAGTTTGGCAAATCAGCACTCTTGAGTATGAGCCACCCCGGGAAAGGTGTGAGTCCTTGGGTAAGCAGCCCTTTGTAGAGCAGGCATCAGTAGCTGGCCTCCAAAATCTCCAGCATGGAAGGATTGGCTCAGGACTCAGGCAGAACCTGAACACTGCATCTCATGACCACCACAAATACCTTCTGCTATAGTATCTACTTTCCAATGCCTTTATTCCCCGAGCTCTATAACTGTGTCTTATACTACAATGTTGTCTGATCTTTCTAATTTAAACCTAAGAGAAAAATTACACAAGGATAACAATAAATCATGAGAGCAGAGTGAAGTAGGATATGCAGAAATGAAATTAGAAATTACAGAGATAAACAATTCTAAGAATAATAAGTCCTTTTCTAAAACCTTAAATTGTAAAAGGTTGACAACAAGCACTTCAAATAATTTGACGGATATTTTATAAAGAGTATTAAGAATACCATATAGACAATGAAATGCATTGTATAAAATTATAATAGAAATAAAGAATCAAATAGAATGATGTCTTAGTTACTCAGTGCAAAGTGGCTTAGACTATGGGATGACACTGAGATAAAGAGAGAATGAAATTGACTAGACTGGCTCAGGATGAGGGGTCCCTCCCCAAGAGTCTATAATCTGCCATAAGTCATCTCTATTTTGAAACCTCAGCTGAACCTTTGTCCTTACTGTACTGGTTTAACTCTGGTATATACTTGTGAAAAGTTACCACTCATCATGGAAAGAGCTGACAGAAAGCTAAGTAGATGAATATTAACATCAACTTCACAGAAAAAAAAAAGTGTGTTCCAGTCATTGCTTGCCAAGAATAAACGCTACATGTTCTTAATTACCGTTCTTAAATATTAATAGGACATCAATATAATAAAAAACACTTTGTTAAGGAATAACAAAAAATTTTGGAATCAAGAGATTTACCCACAAAATTCATCCCAGTTGAATGGGTTCATTTGCCCAGCTCTCAGGATCACTCATTTGTTTCTGTTTATTACCTCTCAAAATATATTCTGATTAAACACGAAGTAGCTGGTATAGCTGTAGAAATACCAGCAGAGCTTGTGTACATCAGGGAGTAGGTTAGCTTCCCCAGACTCACAACGCATAGGAAATCCTGCCTAATGAACCCTGAGGACAACTCCATTGTGTTGATCTCCTTTGATTTCTAACAAGTTTTGTGGAAGATAGGTACTCTTCATTTCTCTTTTCAAAGTTGAATGCAGATTTGGAAAGAAGAAAAATAAACTTTAGTATCACCAAACACAATGTGTAATTCATCGGTGCCCAGTAAAATTATTGTAGACCTTTCTATAAAACATCCTAACACATATATGCTTTTATACACAGGTATGTACATTACTACATGTATAGACATATACATTACTACATGTACAGACATGCCCATAAAGTGGAAGAATGATCTTAATATTTCTGGGTTTTCTTCTATATCAATATGACATGGAGTTCTTTGGGATCAGACAAAAGGCCAAGTCACAGGAATACCTTTTTCCACTCCATAGATCAAAAGACTGAGACTTAAAGAATTAAAGGCCTCAGACAAGACAAAGTCACCCCATTTTCCAGTTACAGAAATGGCTCTTTGAGTCTTTGTTGAAACAAAGGCTCTCTGTCTGGGTGCACACTCGGAGAAATTATATAGGGAGAAAGGGGGGGAGGGAAGAGAGAGAGAGAGAGAATTGCATCTGTCAGAGACAGAGAAAAGGTGCTCAACAGAAGTCTGCTTGTCTTGACAGAGGCATTAACACAGACGTCCTGCAGTGTCTTCATTTGCTGTGACTAAGGGACAATAAACGCAGGAAGGGAGTATAAAGGACATCAGATCCAGTAGTCACGATGATGCTTCTGGAAGTCCTGAGATTCCATTTTTCTCCCCTTCCTCTGTCTCAAAATTTTATCCTCTTACTGTCATGGCCTTCCTTTTGAAAAGAACCCAGAAACTACTGAAGAGGGTAAAGAATCTGGTGTAGGAGGTTCTTCTATTTTTATGTCGCTTTCATTGGTGAATAAAGAAAACTGCCTTGGCCTTTTGATAGGGCAAAATCTTAGATAGGCAGGGAGGACAGAATGGAATTCTGGGAGAGAGAAGGAAGTCAGGGAGAGCTGCTATGGAATTGCCAGAGTCAGACATGCTAAATCT
>JAQHUG010000120.1:5343615-5364344 GCA_028555095.1 Dicrostonyx torquatus
GAGAGAGAGAGAGGAGAGAGAGAGAGAGAGAGAGAGAGAGAGAGAGAGAGAGAGAGAGAGAGAGAACCTAGATTAAGGTGTTTCAAAAGGAATGGTTTCAGCCATTCACACTTCAGTGTAAATCAGTATTGCTAATTCCCCTCAGTAGGGTGCTAGCTCCTGGTCAGGCGTTTGCAATTCATGACAGAAGATTTTCAGGTCTGCTTCTCTGCAGGTTCCCTCCCTTCAACTGTAGCCATACCTCTGCCATCTGTGTCTGTCTCTCCTCTGCTTTAATTACCCTTCTTTCCCCCTCCGCCTCAGGCCACCACTCTATTATTTCTCGGACTGCTGCAAAAGCATCTGTTTTTCCCTCTTTGTCCTAAACTGTGGTTGCCACCAATCAGTATGCCACAAGCAAGGATGATAATTACGAATGTCTTTAGAATGCCCTGATTATAGCCTGTTTACGACCTATCTGTGCTAACCTGGTTCACATGGCACCAAACCATTGGGCTGTGGCAGGAGAAAAAAGGCTGGGAAAACTACATGAAGAATAACATATAAAAGAAACCAAGAGGCAGAGAAAGCCTGGAAGCCCCTCCCCACCTAGGCTTCAGATAACAAACAGAATGTGTTCAAGAAAAGCAGAGAATGTACAAAGTTGGATGCCATGCAGATGCCATGTCAAGCACTATGCCATTCCAGGCTCGATGGTTATAAACATCTGTTTTCCCCCAGCCCACCCCATTCTCCGGGACATTTTATTTTTATTAATGAACTGTTCTATTTCCAGCCAGGCGTACCTGATTTAATTCTATGCTGTGAGGTACACAACCCTGGACACATGAGCAGGCTCAAACGCATGCCTACAACAGGTCCACTCATGACATTCCCAGCCCCTTGACTGGTCATACTGGCCACCGTGGAATTCCTAATTGAAGCATTGAACTTGAGCACTCTCCAGGAGAATGCACACCATGGGACTATGGGTGAAAACGCAGGTTCAGCCATTCAACGCGGCCAAACATTAACATGGTCAGTGATTGAGGAGGCACCTGTTGCTGACCAGTCAGTCCTGAATGGAGAAGGTGAGAGCATGGCCTGAGCTGGGCCTGTGAGGATGAGCAGGAGAGAGGCAGATGTAAACGCAGATAGCATAAGAGCTCCACACAGCTCATCTGGGTTCATTCTCCGGCTGATTTGCTTCAGTCATCAAATTTCTAGTTCCTCCAGTCAGGTGATGAGAATAAGGGCACTTAGCAAGCACACTTCTGTGAACAGCTAGATGGCTTGGTAGTGTTTGTGGTCACACTGCCGTGGGGTAGCCACTAAAAGAGCATAAAGCAGAAGGTGGAACGAGATGGGAATTGCTTTGTTGTCACAAGTTGCAGACAAACCTCCCATGCAAGCAGATTCCAGTCTCTCCATAGAGAGACAGAGGTTTAAGGCAGTGGCAGGACTGGAGCAAACACCCACAGGTAACCCACAGAGAAAATGTCACCTTAACCCCACCCTGACGCTCACTCCACTGTTGCTCTTGCCTGTAACCTTGTTGATCCTCCACCTTGCATTTATTCAAAACCTTTTTGTTAAGTGTTTGTGGTATACCAGGAGACATGCTGGGTACCAATGAGGTGATGGGTGACGACACCGGATGGTCTGTGAAAGGCACAGCTTCCTTCCTGGAGACCTGTGATATGAATTAGTCAGGAACAAGGCATCCAGCCTCAGCTGCATGAAATCAGGGCTGTCTCCAGCCATGGGAGAATGACATAAACAGACAATACCTTCCATTTTGGATGCAAAGCCTTCTGTCACAGATGCATGTGCTCCTTTAGAAATGACCCATGGAATTATACTGAATTACCTGCCCACCCTAGCCCATATGCCATACAAACAACCTGCTACATTTCCTACATGATTTTGTTAAACCAGACAGGCATTTAAATGAGAAAAATGTCAATCAATCAATTTATATCAATGAGGGAAGCACAGGAATGCTCACCATTCAAATTCTTTTTTTGGTTTTTCGAGACAGGGTTTCTCTGTGGCTTTGGAGCCTGCACTGGAACTAGCTCTTGTAGACCAGGCTGGTCTCGAACTCACAAAGATCCGCCTGCCTCTGCCTCCCAAGTGCTGGGATTAAAGGCGTGCACCACCACTGCCTGGCCACCATTCAAATTTTTAACATATTAAAATGCATTAGCTTTTTAAATACAAATCATTTTTTAAAATAACTATGGTTTGGTGCTTTCTTCCTGGTCTTCCTAATTATGACTTTTTTTTTCATTTTCTTTTTAAAATTCAAGCAAGAGTGAGGTCCACCCTTTTAACCAAACTGTAAACACACCGAGCAGGATGGAGTGCAGAGCAGCCAAGTGCAACAGCTTTTAGGGAACCTCTCTCATCGAACAAGATCAAAACTCCAACCTCTTCTCCTTCCCTACATCCCTGGTGACCGACACAGCTCCATCCCATGCTATGTGCTGGTCTCTAGCTATTTCACACCGTATATGTTTTTCTGTGATTGACTTAAGTCATAGAATATGACTTAAGGACCCTGAACAGCCAAAGCAACTGTGAGAAGAGGATAAAGCAGGAAGTATGATGTCAGAATAGAGAGCAAAATGGCAATGGCTCACACGGTGAGTTACAGCCATAGACACTGCACAGAAACCAACTGAACAGAATGGCAAGCCCACCCCCAGTCATTACATATAGTAAACATGTTGCACTTTTTTTCACAGAACTCATTCATATCACCATAACACACCTTTAAAAGGAGCAGACATCTCAGCAATAAATCTTCTCTGTCACTGAATAGTGCCAAGGCCACACAACGGGACAAGGATAGTCTTTCACACAAAGAATGTTTGAAAACTGCTCAACTATACATAAAAGAATGGATCCATACTGAACTCATTCCTCACCCCATACATTATAACCATCTCAAATGTATTGAAGAATGTAGTGTCAGACCTGAAGCTATAAAAAGCCCTGGGGAAAATGTAAAAGGAAACTTGAGGACATTTATATTGGTGAGGCTGCACGGCAGCAGGAAGGGAAGAGACAAGTGGGGCTGTGCCAAACAAGGCTCCTTTTTGCAAAGCGACAAGCCATGCAGTGCAAACACAATGGAAGAGATAGGACAACCAGTTTCAACTGCGATTTGATGAAGAGCTAATATACAACTTGTATGAGGAACTCCTACGACTAAAAACTAAATCATCAAAGATGAGCAAATTTACAAATAGACAAATTGTTTACATAGACATTTCCCCAAAGGGGAAGGAGTGGGGAGGGGGGGCAATGAGTTTCAATAAAAACGTTTCACCACTAGTAATCATCAGCAAAATGGAGATTAAAACTACAAGACAACAGCTCAACCAATGCTCTCTGAGGAACCACTAGGAGCCAGGTACACACAGGGAGCTAAAGAGAAGCGAGACCTGCACAGGGGAACTCTGTAAGTGGAAGACAGAGATATATCTCATCTGACATTCCATTCACCTGGTGTCAGGGAGCAGCTGTAAACGACATCTAAAGGGAGAGCAGATGACAATAGGTGTGAACTAGAATGACCAACATCATACTTCTCATAGTTAAAGGAAAAGCTTGCTGCTGGTGATGGTGGAAGCAGTGGTTATAATGATCTGAGAAATGGGACAACATCACCCCTTACCTTCCTGGGATGCTATTCGTTCCAACAAGCTCACTCTGCCACGAATCTCTGATTTTTCCCAGGCCTCTGTCAGGAAGGTCTTACTGAGAGAGGAGCACCTGTCTCAGATGCCTCCAGCTGATGCGGCAGTCCGTGCGGATTCCACTTCTGCCTGCTAATGTTCCGGGCTGCTTGAGATTTGGATACAAAGCTCTCAAGGGAATGTAGAACTAAGATTGGATTCTCTGCTTGGCAGCCTTGCCTGGTGGGAAGGTGCAGGGTGGGCACACAGCAATGACTCCGCATAATTGAATGGGACCCAAATGGGAAATACACAGGAAAAGAACGGAGCCCCTAAAACAACTCATGGAGCCAACTTTCAGGAGCAAGCCCAGCGCCAAGACTCACAAATCAGTCTTTCTCTCTGAACATATGAAAGGCAGGCACATTTAATTTTGACACAGAGCTCCAGAAGCGGCCAAGAAAAAAATGGAAAAACAAACAAACAAACAAACTCCCACTATCCTGCATCATCTGCCTGCCAAGCCCAGTGTTAAAAAAGTATTTCCACATATAAATCTCTGAAATCTTCCTAAAAGACAGACCCATTTCACAGCTGAACAAACTTACACTTTCTGTAAGCACCAAGTTTCCATAAATTGTCAGTGTTTGTCACAGCAGGGGACACAGTACAAGTCTCTGGTGGTGTGCTAGGACATGTGTAAAAGTTCAGTGGGCTGGAAAGTACTACAGTGTTGGCTACCCTGCCCAGTGCTGGTTCTGGCGTCTTTGCAATCACCCAACATAGCCTATTTACACCACCCTGTTGTTTTGAATTATTCTGCAAATGCTACCAGTTATCAATATCTCTGGCAATATTCCCTCAGCAGGACGCTGAGCTGAAGGATTTTAGGTGGTAGGTCTATCAGGAAGACTTTTAAAACCACCATATAGTGCTGTGAGTGAGGCAGAGCTTGGCACAGCGAAAGTTGAACTGTGATTGGAAACTGGACGGAATGACTGTTCCTGTGTGGGAGTCAGTTGTCAATGTCTCAGTAGCAAGGGAATTGGCAGATGACTTGGGGACATACCACACATCTACTGAGGGATAAGGGAGTCTGCTGTAGACATTGGGATGGGGGGGTCTTCTATCCAGACCACATCCCATGCAGAAATGCATGGGCGATACAGAGGGAGGTAAGAGAAATGCCCGTGTTATGCTGGCAAGCACTTAGCTTTCCCATCTTCCCCTCACTCATTTGAGGCTCCTGTGTAGGAGGTAAACATATTAGCTTCCAGGAAGCTTGGTGGGTGTCAGAGGTACTGAGCGTGTACAATCATTCTGTTCTTATTGTTCTCCAGCACCAGCTCCACGCATGAGAACAAGTCCTACTATAGAGTCAGTTTCCCATCCTTTAGGGAAATTGCGGCTGCCCCCCTTTAGAGACCTCAGGACCATGAAGACATGTGACATAGCAACTTAACCCAGATAGAGACGGGAGGAAGGTCACATTTGCAGCTGGATCTCCTGACTAGATCTCAAACAGGGAAACTCCAGAAGAACAGGGTATTTTCCTTTACCCTGAACTGTCGTCTGGCCAAAGAGCATTCTCTGGCAGAAGGTGACAGAATTGGCTAGGCAGCCTTTCACATGCCTGCCTTTGGCTTAAACATGATAAATTTCTTGTGTCTCCCTGCCGGGGTCATGGGGTAACTAGGTGTTTGGTTAAACATTGTTGTGGCTGCCAGGATGGGTGTCTCTGGGAACTGTTTGAACTGAACAAAAGACCTCCCTGAGGGAAAGAGATCTGCCGCTCTAGTGTGTTGCGGCTGGGTCAATCCACTGAGTTTCTGACTATAACAAAGCAAACAGTTGTCCTTCATAATTGACAATGTTATCCAGCTTCTGAAATTCGACTTGGCCTAGACGTCTGCCATCAACTTTCCTTGGTCTCCAGCTTGGTAAAGCAGATTTGCAGCCTTCTCAGCCTCCAGAATCTTGTGAGTCAATTCACATCAACAACGCAGAAGTCATTCCTATTGGTTCTATGTCTCTGGGAAACCCTGAGTAATACTGGCTGGATATTTCTGAAGAATACACTAACAAAATGCCTCATGTGTTAAAGAGCAACACAGGCAGTGATGAAAGAAGAGCAACGTCAGGTCTTTCTTGGGAAGAAGCAAAGGGAATGGAGAGGTAGTCATATTTATTTATTAAACAGCACCTAACAATCAGGTATGAGCCAAAGGACTTTAATTTGGGACAACATTGGGTGTACATAACTACACATGAGATTAGTGGTTCTTGCTGATGCTGCTCTAGAGGTGGGGAGAGGGAAACAAAGAGAGATTGAAGAGTTGGATCCAGGTTTTGAAAGCAGGCATGACCCAATGCCAACAGACATTCAATATCACCACATAGTGTGAAGGAAACGACCTCACAGTAGTACCACCACCTAGGCTCTAGAAAGCTGTTATTTCCAAAAGGACTAGAAGTATGAGGGAGAAGAATACACACTACATCTGTTACAGGGCTTGACACTCAGAATACATCTAAGAGATGATTAGTGAAAAGACAAAGGATGAATGGACCTTGAAAGAAATAAACAAATATTGTCCTAAAGAAATATTTGATAGAAGAAGGAACCTCATAGGACACACTCTTTCAAGGTGAGGATTGCAGGTCATGGGGTCATGGCCCCCATGCACACGTTACCTCTGACGAAGTCGGCTTGCAGTATCCAGCTCCAAAGACCAAGTTTTCCAGAGAAATAGAGGGCTGTTCTGGTCCTGTGTCTAGGCCACCTTTCCCTAACCAGGAGCCTCTTCCTGGGCGAGTGAAACTGTAAAGAGGAGGAAGGGGGAAACAGGAGGTGAGTAAGCCACCATGTGTGTTAAATCAGCTTCCTCTGGGCTGCAACGGAGGAACCTATGCTACTGACTTAAGTGGTGTTCCAACAGGAGGGTCTGGATGTTGTGTTTCCAATGCTATCTAATGGGTGAGTATTTCTGGATGTGCACATCAGTAGAGGTACAGAGAGGTATCCCATCACCTGTATGATCTCTGACTGAGAGGTTATTGAGGGTAGGTCCTAGGGAATCATCTTCCTTGGAGGCAGCTAGAAGGAACTCCTGACCAGAGTAGAAGACACCCCCCAATTTAATTATGCTCTTGAGATCTACTTCTGCCCTCATGGGTAATTGCCTTGCATGAGCTCTTTCTAACCTTAGTCCCTCCTTGCTTCTACTTGCCTTTCTGTGAAAGTCATAAAACTATGTTCATCTCCACGATCAATGCAAGAATCCTGTGATATGTCCTAGACTGCTATAATCAATAAAGTTTCCTGTATCTGTGTTATCTGGGAATGCTGTAATCTCATCAAGAGGAAAAAAAAAAAACATGTTTTTTTTTTTCTGTGCAATTCTTATTCATTATAAAGGTCATCTGGCAGGTCATCTGGCCATGATCAATCTTAGACTCAAAGGAGATTTAGGAATGTGATGAGATCGTGTGGCCTTATGATATTTAGGTACATGGTCAGTCCTTCTACCTTAAAATTTGTGATTTTCCTGGATTTGAACCCCTACGTCATCTCCTGTCAGAAGGATTAATGCACTTGAGCCATGGGGTATCACAGAGACTCCTGATCGTTGCAAAAGTTTTAAGTGTAAGGTCTAGCAAATAATGACACTGAATAAAATTTGTTAGTAAGTATTCCTGAGAATCTAACTGGATCAAATCACTCAGTCACTAACTACATAACTACCTGTACATTGGCTCATGGGATTCCAGTCATATTTAGTTCCCCAGTTTAACTGCGGTGTCATCATAAGTAATTTGGGGGTAACATAAAGCATGTAGGAGTAGTACACACATAGGTTACAGGAAAACCTATAATTTAATATATGTGCCTTGAGTTTCTGGGTATTTAGGTACCTGAGGATGCTTGCCTTACTGTGAGACAATTGTATTATAGAATACTAATAGTATTGAATTTGCTTTGTTTCATTTTGCTCTTTTGAGACAGAGTTTCTTACAAACATACACACACACACACACACACACGCGCGCGCGCGCACACACACATCAGCTTGGCCAAGTTCCTGGTCCTCCTGCCGTACTTCCTGAGTGCTAAGATTACAGACGTGCCTCACCATATCTGCCTTTGGATTTGTATTGAACTGAGAGTTAAAGCGAATTTACCATACAGCCAGGAGGTACTGGTAGGAACATTCTAGAAGAAAAAAGTGCGTATACATAAGGAATCATGATCCCTTCCCTGGGATATCTGCCAACAAAGGACAAATACTTGCTATTTAATTATGGCTTTTAGTTGGTATCGCTACTGGAGGGAGCCCCTAGGAGACCCTTGACTTTACCTATTTGAAGATTGAAAACTCTTAAAAACTAGATTTTCTTTGGTCTTTCCCAGCAGAGGCTAAGGGTCTTTTGAGGTGAAATTTTAGTTTCACAGCTACTGCATCCGTGTTGGACCTCACTGATCCTATAAGCGTGCTTTTCTGGAAAAGCTGGTGCTTACCCTATTTGACAGGTATTTCCCACAAGCTTAAAGGGTTCCCTTTGTTCCAAGGTACCGTGTATCAAGACAGAAATTCCTCTTGCAAAACCCAGAGAGTGGAAGGCGGTTCTATTTTTACCCCATCTGTGAATTGTAACCCTTCAGCAGCTGTACATGCTCCCACCTGGAAGGCTGCTGCCGACAAACTTGCCGAGTCTGCTTCTACCGAATGGTTAAACTTTATGCTAAGACATCCTGGTTCCAAACCCACGGTAAGATAGTATCAGAGTCCCTAGCATCATTAGAGCCAAAAGGTGATGTCATGTGCTGGGAAGCCTTTGGACATCTCAGTTGTCCTCCTGCCTGCATTAGTGACCCTCCTGCCTGACAAAGCTTGAGGGGGGTACGTCTTGAGGATTGTTCTGAGGCATTGAGGCATAAGCCTTCAGTGCCTCCGTATACTCTACTAATTCGTGTCCAATCCCTGGATGCATCATTAATTACACTGCCAAAATCTGACTCCAATTTACCTTCCCAAATTCAATTTTCACTGTCACACTCTTGTCCCCTGGGTAGAGCAATGTCTTCTGTATAGCTTCCCTCTGAGTCACAAGGAGAGGCTCACATCCCTGTGCAGAAAGCTTCCTGCCATTTGTCAGGAGCTTATCGGTGCCAAATGGGTGGCCCACAATACGGTGGGTGCTTTACAAAAATTAATCTCGTGGACGCATGCATACCCAAGGGCTTCCTATGTGCTTTCATTGAATCCTTCCAACCATCTGCTGCTAACTGAACCTGAATCCTGCATGCTCAAGTGTACAGAGTTAGAAAGCAGAATCTCAGATATGGCACTGGGGGCTACCCAGTCCTGAAACCCGTTCTTCAAACTGCTACCTTACACAGGCCTTGCCATTAATTTGCACACCACTCAGTTTGGAAGCTTATCACCTGGATTTCTTTGACAGCCAGGGATACAAAACGTGCATCTTAGAATTGTTAGTTTCCATATTCCTCCAATGGCTTCTGGAGCCTTTATTATACATATGTTCATCATGTGGGACCGTCTATACAGTTTTTATTATGTACAGTCATAATATCTGTTGGTTTATTATCACAAAAATATTTGTTTACATGAATATGTATGTGTTTATATGGTGAAACAGGCTCCCAGAGACAATAGATCAACTATTCAAAGATCCCCTAGAAAGTAAATGGAGGGACTAAGCAGCCAGATGTT
This sequence comes from Dicrostonyx torquatus, assembly GCA_028555095.1. Classification (NCBI taxonomy): domain Eukaryota; kingdom Metazoa; phylum Chordata; class Mammalia; order Rodentia; family Cricetidae; genus Dicrostonyx; species Dicrostonyx torquatus. The sequence goes on from JAQHUG010000120.1 coordinate 5,353,016, forward strand.
CCTAACTCTAGCTGCATGGGCATAGCTTACTCTCCAGGACCCAGAACCCCCAGAAGGGTCACTTCCTTTCCCATCTGGGTTGTTGCCTGGCCTCCAGATGAACAGTCTCCACTGATCTCAGGGCACACCTGCTCTGTCACACCCTTGGCACACAGACCCCACACTGAGCCATGCACTGAAGCAGCCTTCATCAGAGGGAATCGCCCAACTAGGGAACATGCTCTGCAGGAGACTTGAACTTTCTACTTTCTAGATTCTACTTCTGTTGCAGCTTCCCAAGGTCGTGGTTGCTTTCCCCTGTTCCTATACTGTAACATTTCTCTAACAGTCTGCTATAACACTCACCGTATGTAATTCAACATACACCTACCAGCTCAACCCACTGGATTCAGCTATCTGAAGAAGAGGTCTGTTCTGAGGCCTGTAGTGATATTTCATTTGCAATTTAATAAATAAATCTTGCCCGATGATCAAAGAGTAAAACAGCCCTACTAGTCAGCCTTACAGACCAGGCAATGGCAACACACACCTTTAATCCCAGTAGCTAAAGGCAGGATCACCATTTTTGGACTGAGGTTGAGGTAAGAGCCAGTGGCTGGTTGCTTTGCTTTTCTGGTCTTCAGGCTGAATTCTGATTTCTATCCCTGAGTTTTTATAAATTGTGCTTCAAAAGGCCCTACATATCCCTCCCAGAATCACTGTGTGTGGATTCTGATGCTTCTGCTGGAGGACAGTAGCCCCCCCCCCATAGACACCCATTAGAAGGGAAGAAGAATGAAAACCATAGACCCCTGGTCCTTGTCCCTTTTTTCCCTCAGTCCAGGTCCTTCAGTGTAGGAACAGCTTCAATCTAAGAAATGGGCAAAGTTTTGGGCAGAAGAACATTAGGCACAGTCAGGTACAGAAGGTCACAAACTATTTGACATTGGCTCTCAGCTCCAGGCTCAGAGCTGCTGGTTACCAACCATCTATCCCTCTTACTTCCCCATTCTCTCTTCACCTTGCTATATGCTCTGATTTAATTCCTGTGCAGGCTTTTCCACAGCTAAATACTAACACTTCCCCAAACTGCACCATGAAATCCAGTTCTGCCTTCACGAATCACTTCACCTTAGCCAACAGCCACACTTACTCTCTTGTTGGGCAATGCTTTCCACCCTAGTTACCCAATACATATCCAGTATCTATGAGTCTCATTCAGAATCAGAAATGACCCAGTTGGCCAGTAGCACCCAGAAAAGCCATCCATGGATGAATAAAACTGGGTCAAGGAAGAAGTTATATCTCATTTTCTATTCCCAGACTCTAACAGACAGCAGACCTCTGAGGTTATGGACATAGAAATCAGCAAGGATTCTGCTTTTTCTCACACACATGCATTCAAACTCATAAAAAAACAGTCTAGAACACAGAAATTGGAAAATTTTCCTTCCTCTGTGTTACAAAAAATATACCCCAAATTCCTCATTGCACACACGTGCAACTGTTTACTCTCCTTGTTTAAAATTATCTAAATGTACATATTCAGCCATCCTGGGACCATGATGGATGGCCATGCATGGCCCACGACAATCACTCTTAAGAGCGCTCTCCCTTCCCTTATAGAACTAATGAAACCCAAGTCTCCTCTGCACCTTGGAAATGCTATAGGGTGAGTGAATGAAGGGGAAAGGCGAACTATCTTACAAACAGACCTGCAATAGGCAAACAGTAACTGGGGGAAGGAATAGATTTGGATGCCTGCTATGTACTAGCCCTGTCCTCCACTGGGATTCACTAAAATGTTCCATGAATGGCCCTCATTAAACTCAGTGGGTCACAACATAACAAAAGACATGAATGTGTTAAAGGAACATGTAAGGAAGAAAGGAGGTTGACAGGAGTGAGATGGCAAGAAAAAAGGTGGGAGTAAGAATAATGTGCATTTTATACACACAGGAACATGTCAAGGTATGAATTATTTAAGCTTAAATTGAATATTAAATAATAAAGTGCTGGGAACCTTATAGATACCCAAAAATATCAAATGAATTTTAAAAATTTCAAAAAGTTTTATAAAGATGTTGGTGTTCTTATTTTACACAGAGAGATTATGTAGCTCAGGGGAACTTCTCAAGGCACAGCTAGAGACAAGTGAGGCCAGGGGAAGAATCCAAATCCGTGAGGTGTGAGCTCCAGTTTATATGTTATCCCCCCCCAAAAAATCCCCAGTGTCCTCAGTGATGCTGAGGCTGTCCCAAGCTTTCTCCTACTACTTCTGTGGACCATCTGAAGACCCAAGCTTAAGTCAGCAGCCATGGACCACCTTCTCTGGTGTGTGCTGAACACTTACGGCAAGCTGTGTCTCTCTGCGATGCATGGGATGACTGTTAGGGCGACCTCTAACTTCATACCTGATCAAAGGTTGCTGCAGAGCCACCAGGGCAGCATGGATGGTCACGGAGATCACCGACAGGTGAAAGTAGTCAAACATGACAGGGACTTGGTGGTGCAGACCCCTCCGGGGGTGAAAGTGCAGGCCAAGTGTGCGACTGCTGATCATCGGTGTTCCGGTCACATCTCTCAACCTGGAAGGCAAGTGAGTGAGCTCATATGAGCGTGGTTGGTTGGCCATGCTGTCACTCAAGTAGCTCTGCCTAATAGTCTCACCATCTTACTCAATCATGCAATATGCGGCCTGGCTGAAATAATTTGTCCCACAATTGGCAAATGAAGAATGAAGGCTACAGAACAACTCTGGGTCTCAGTTCTTCTGTCACTGCAGGTAAGCCTGAACCTCAGGGTTGGTAAAGATGACCATATCTTTCCAAGGCTCCCCTCATGACTGCAAATCTCTTGGACACTTCCCCTTTTTTCACCCCTGTAGGGTGAACATTGCTCTTAAAATGCTGAACAGATTTTGTGGGGTAGTGAATTGTGCGGGATCTCTAGCCCCCAAGGGCAGGAGTGGTGACTAAGGCATGTTTACATCTCTGGCATCTCACTGGTACAGACATGATGGAGAAGGTGATCAAGCCCATGGTTATGAAAATGTCAACTGATTGACTGAATGGACAAAGACCCAGAGCATGCTGCTTCCAGTTTCAGGAAGTCCTCCCTTTCCATTGCTCTAGCACTTTCTAATCAATGCATACCCAGTCCTAAAACACAGGCCACAGACAGACAAACCCAGAAATACCTTTTGTTACAAAAGGGGAGAATGTTTCTCTAGACATAAGTGCTGCATATGTTTCTCTAGACATATGTGGCTCTGCAGGTTGCAGAAAGCCAGAACTTGAGGAAAGCCCCTATGAACATCTTCCAAGAACACAAGGAGGATCTCTTCTTCATCCTCAGATAAGCAAATAGATTACAGAGAGGGAAGGGAGACAGTGAAGGATCCCACAGCCTGACCCAGTGTCAGTCTTTCCTTGTGGTCTTTGCCATTTGTGGCTAAAGTTACACCAACCAATGGATCCGTGGTGCCCATTGTGACTATGTGTAACACATTCTTTGCTTTAACTAGGAAGAACCCAGATAAAGAAAGGTAGAGAATCTAAGCCGTGGGTGTCAGCAAGCTGTCAGCCTTCCTGCTCACTTTAATTTGGACAACAATGATCTAAAACAACTGTGGACTAGACCTTCTGCTTTCCCCTGTAAGACAAGCATATAACACACTTGATAATCTTATTCTATTCATAAAAGAACAAGTGAAACTAATGTGAATTATTTAACTTGTTCACAGTCATGAGAAAAACCTGCCATGCTAGACCAGCAGTCTGTGACTTCCTCTGTGCTGCTTCTGCACAGTATTGCTTTGAGCTCACTTAGACATTGACTCCTGACAGAGAGAACAACCCAAGCCTCTTTTGGAAGATGTAAGGAGAGAAGAGATCACTTTTCAGTGTTCTGAAATGGACAGCACCCTTATGGAGAAGAAGCCCACTTCCTAGAGAATCTCAGAGTAGAGAAGATGCAGGTGATCTTTGGTGGATGAGGCAGTAGAATGTCGGGGATTCTTATAAAGTAGCTAAGCAAACAAAATAATTAAACAACGGCAAAAGTTGCTATCTCACAGAAAGAACAGCCCTCCAGACAGAATTATTATCCACACTTGGAAGGCCCAACTTCCAAAATAAAATTACGGCCAACTGAGAGAACCCACAGGAAAATGAATTGCCCCTTTAAGTATTAAGAAATTTCCTATCTGCTGAGCTGTGCAGAGACTGGCAGGGCTGATTGGGGTAAGTGTTGTGACCCTGTACAAGCAGGTACTTATGGACCATTTGAAATCAGAGAGTGTAGATAGGATTGTGGTCCCTAGTATCTGACTCTATCTCATTTATATTGACTTTGGGGACTGAATAAAGCTTTGGTGGGAACAGAGCTGTCCTATGTGTTGTACTATTTAGCAGCATCTCTTTCTTCTATGCACCAGATGTGAGCATCATTGTTACCTTCAGTAACATGACATGGTCAAAGCCTTGTGACATCATTGTCCTACTGATACATAAACTTCAGAGCCTGTCTAACTCTGATGAAACAACAGCCTCCATTTGATTCCTTTTGCTTGCTTTCTATACACTGCTATGAAAAGTGAAAAAAAAATCTATCCCTCTTAAGAATTTTTTAAATCCTGATGCTCATCTTATAAGCTACTGAAATTTGGAAAAATACAGAGATTTGTCCCATGCATTCTAATTGAAGATTTCTGAACCTAAGTTGCTATATTTTGCATGCTTTTGTATTACTAGATTCCTATGTCAGACTCTCTGTTAACTGCTCTTCTGTTGGCAAGAAAAAAACCTAAATTACAGTATCCACATGATATGTCTTTAAAACTTCTAAAACACCTTGCCAGACAATAATTTCTGTGCTAAATTTATGATTGATGGCATGGATCTACACCCAACTGGATGCATATCCTGTGGAGCAATGGATGGAAGTTTCTGAAGCCATGAGGTTTAGGGGTCTCACACTGAGTGGTTGCTAAGAAAGTTATTATAGAGAGCTCAGATTTTATGGAAAGTCATGAAAACAATAGAAGCAGGGACTTTGATGCTAATGAGTAAATGGGTTTCCTTTAGTATCCACCACCACAGAAGAAACACCACCTTAAAGATTCCTAGTAAGAAACAGGTGAGTGTGCACATGCATGTGTGTGCATGCAAGCAATTCTCAAGGGAGAAATGTATGCTGTTGAGAGACACTATGTCAGGAACATGGATACTCAGGCAGCCCAGAGACCAGGTCTTATCAGCTACAATTTAATACATGTTTCTTCTCAATGAATTGACCCCACCAGATCTCTTCACACCTTAGTAGAGGTTCTTCTTTACTTCAGAGTCACAATGATTCGGTTTTCATTATTGTGAGAACCCTCAAGAAAGTACTTAATAGAGGGAGTCTGAACTTCAAAGAAGGGAAGAAAAACCAAGAGAGAGAAACCCCAAGCCTGCCACTATTAGCCCCTATTCTGCTACTCTTACTCCCCACCCAACCTCCAGTTCCTATTTTTCAAAAGGAAAGAGGATCCAGGAAGTGGTCTCTAGTGTCCATGCATTGACGGCTACTTCCTTGTCTATCATGTTCCGTGTGGTCAGATTTATATTGAGGTCTTTAATCCATTTGGACTTGAGTTTTGTGTATGGTGGTAGATATGGATCTATTTGCATTCTTACGTGTTGACAACCAGTTATGCCAGCACCATTTGTTGAAGATGCAAATTTCTTTTATCTATTGTATAATTTTAGCTTCTGTCTCAAAAATCAGGGGTTCATAGGTGTGTGGATTAATATCCTGGGTCTTTGATTTGATTCTATTCGTCAATCTATTTGTTTTTATGCCAATTCCAAACTGTTTTCATCACTGTAGCTTTATAATAGAGCTTGATGTCAGGGATGGTGACACCTCCAGAAGTTCCTTTATTGTACAAAATTGTTTATGCTATGCTGGATTTTTTGTTTTTCCATATGAAGCTGAGTAATGTTCTTTCAAGGTCTGTAAAGAATTGTGTTTAGATTTTAATGGGGATTGCATTAAATCTATAGATTGCTTTTGGTAGTGTTGCTATTTTTCTTATGTTGATCCTAGCTATCCAAGAAAATGGGAGATCCTTCTAATAGGATAGAGAGGAAAAGAATATCATCCTTTTGTACACTAAAACCAAAGGAGGCGTTCTGAGGGGGTAACTGCCTTCTGCACCTTAGAGTTGTGGATGTAGAGTTCTGGAGCCTGATTTATCCTGCCCTATCTCTCTGGATAATAGCTGGGTTTGAATAGCTTTGGTGGAAAAGCAATCTGTACGGAATAGCTCCCACAATTTTAGGAAGGGAATTAAAATAACTTTACACAGCCCCCATGAACCACATGTGGATTCTATGGAAAGGATGGGCCACAAATATTTTCCTAGAAGTCGTGAGTGGCCAGAAGGGGCTCGAGTTTGTCAACAGACTTCAGGGATGGGGCAGAGTTTGGGAGGAGGTGTGCGTAATGGTCATGGCATCAAGTAACTCACAAAAACCTTAATGATGACTGAGCATTTACCCTAGAAAGGGCACTGCTCACCTGCACTCAAATGATTCCCCAGCCTTTTACTGGTTCTTCCTTACTCATTGTGTCTGATCTACAAACCACAGAGGTAGGGGCAAAGCAAGCTAAGGAAGGAGTACAAAGCCTCTGTCATCCCTTTTTGGATTTTGAGAACCTCCTGAGTGGAAATATACTTTAAATGAGACGAGTGCTTAAAGGGCCTGATTGAGTGGGAAATAAATCTTAAGTGAGATGAGGGTTTCACGGTTATGGTGTCACACTTTTTAGTACCTCAGAGAAAGATTGCTTATGTAATTCCTGAAAGCCCGTGGAAAGGCTTAAGAGGCGAAGAGCACAGCCCCACAGCCCAGGATAGAGGGAAGAGGGCACGGAGCACACTTGAAGGAAGCAGTTAAGAAAAGGAAGAGAACTGCTCCCTGATTATTTCCTTGGCAAGTTTTATATAAATAGATTTTCAGTTCACAGAGAGTTGAAGAACAATAGCAGATGTTCAGTATGAACATGTGGAAAAACCAGGATGATGATTAGAAGGGGGTTTTGGTTATCTCATACATGCAGACATTACTCTAAAACCCCCAAGTCAGTACCACATGGAAAAAATGCCTTAAGTAAAATATACCAATTAATAAGGCAAGAAGCCAACAGTTTTCTGTGTGTGGAACCCGAGCAGCCTGGCTCCAAATGAGTGAGCTTTTCCAGGCTCTGGCAGACATGCTGTGATGGCAAATCACAGCTGTCAACTTGACAGCATCTAGAATCAGTTAAAACCCAAGCTGCTGGGCACCCCTGTGAGTGATTTGCTTGATAAGTTTATTTGAAGCAGGAAGACCCACCTTAAATCTGGAGGCAGCTACATAAAAGCAACGTGGAAGAGGGGAACTAGGATTTTTGCCTACGTGCTCTCACTCTTGCTTGCAAGTCTATCTATTCTTTTGCTGCATCATTTCTCTGGTAATCACACCAACTTCTCCTAACTTCCTTTGGATCCTAATGTAGACTGAAGATCAGCATCTCTCCAGCAATCTCCCCCCGCCCCCACAGACCTTCAGCACCAGACTGCGACTGCAGAGACATTCAGCATCATGGACTGAGCAACTACTGGATTCTTGGCCACTCTAGCACGAGTCAGTCACTGCGGGACTATGTGGACCAAACCACAAAAATCAATCTAATAAATCTTATGTGTGTGCGTGCGTGTGTGTGTGTGTATACATGTGTGTGTGTGTTTGTGTGTGTGTGTGTGTGTGTGATGCTATCAGAACTGTTTCTTAGAAAACCTTGATTAATACAACGTCTATCCCATGTTCCTGGTAAATTGGAATATCTGAGGAACATTTCAGATTACTAGGAACTAGTCATTCCAGAGAAATTATAAGGATTCTAGCTTTGAGGTAGACCTAAGAGTGAGGTAGACCTAAGGTATGGGGTGAAGGAAGAAACCTGCCTACACAGACCAAGGGCGTCTATGACACTCACTGCTGCTCACTGTCGGTAAAGTGCAGGTCCACCTTGAGCTGAAACTCGACCTCGCTCAGTGCATCTTCTACCTGAAAGACAAAGACCAAGAGAGTTCAGCAATCAACTAGTAATCCAATTGGGACATTTAGCTGACTGTTTCTCAAGGAGGAGAAACAGAATCTCACTATCAAGTGCCACTGATGCAGAGTGAGAATATCTATGCATGAGACATCGAGTTCCGGATCAGCAAACTCTTAGAACAGGAATATTTGATGGAAAATGAGAGCAAAGGATTTGCACAACCAGCTTGGTAAAAGTATGTTTTCAACCATTATTAAACAAGCATCCTTGCAATGCTTAATCTCCACTGTCAACTTGATGAAATATAGAGTCACCGCAGAGATAAGTCTCCAGGCATATCTATGAGGGATTGTTCAGCCTCTGAGCATGCAAATGAGTGATAGTCCTGGTTAAATGATGTAGGAAGACCCATCTTAAGGGTTAGAAGGGGCTGTCTCTGGTTAGGTGTCCCGAACTACAGGAAATGGAGAACATTTGCATATACTGATTGTTCTCTGTTTCCTGTTTGTGATGCCAGGTAACCAGCTGCTGCAAGAGTATGCAACCTTGACTCTCCTGCCATGATGGGCTGTGTTTGAAATGTGAGTTGGGATGAATCCTTTCTCCCTTAAATTGCTCTTGTCATCTTATTTTTAATCATGGAACCTGGAAAATAAAGATTAAACTTTTAAGCATGTGTCTCATTGTCAAATGAATTTAACATGGATTCCAGGCATGGGTGAGAGACTGCATTGCACCTCCTCTGGGAAGGATGATGCAGTGAACTTCCAGTGTAGCAAAACTTGTCCAAAGATGCATGAAGTCACCGCTTACACTCAAATGTCCCCACATGATGCACATACCACCCACATGTTAAGGGGAGGAACCTGGCGATCTGGGTGGTTAAGTCATTAATTTCCAAGGTGACTCAAGCTCTTCCAACTTTCATCTATGCTAAATTTTAAATTCTCCTTCCTTCAATGTCCTTTATGTTCAAAAATAAATATTAAGACAGTTCTTTTCACATGTGCCCCCAAAATGAGGTCCCCAGGTCTCCTTTCTCACGTTTATAGGGGAATTGTGTACTACACACCAGTCTTCATGATCTGTACTCTGTGGATTCAGTCAGTGTCAGGACTGTCCCAGTGGCTCAGGGCTTAGACTCCTGTCTGCTCCCTGATTGGCTGAAGCCCTCCTCAGCAACTCACAGTGAACCACTTCCTTTCCCTCTTCACATTTGGCATTTCATATTTCAATAGCTTGTTCTGAGCTCATTAATCAGAAATCCATAAGCCAAAATTCATCTCCAGGCATGTTTGCTTTAGTCCCCATAGTATTTTTTAAAATGTTTTGAACAAGTTTCAAATGCTGAAAATTCAGGTAATTTCACATTCGAATTCATATTGTGGGTTTATAGCTTCTGGGGGAGAAAAGCAAAACATCCCTTGGAACTGGCAAGGCAGGGCTGACATTTGTTAGCTCTGCTTGGATCAGGCAAATCCTGCAAACACCACTGGTTTACCACGCTCGATGGCAGTACTCCGCTGCTTGAGGCAAAACGCCCTGGCTATTTTCTTGCCATGTGTTCCCACGAATCCCCTTAGTCCTCATTTGTTGTGGGCTCCATCTTTCAGGAATAGTGTACAGTCAGAGAGATCGTATCAACTGAGGAATAAAACTGTTCTCCCATGGTCACCTATTTGGGTTACTTTTTTGCAAGAATACCCTTATCCCACAGAGACAGCCATTGCCTGTCTAAAGGCTTCTTTGGAAATATCTTCTTAATTAAGCATAATTCAAGCAGAGACATAGGGATAGAATTTATCTTTAGGCCTTTGTGGTATTAAAAATGATACTTTTTAAAAGAATATTTAAAAGCTAACTGTTCAGAATATTTTCTAACAGAGTCTCTCTCCTGGCACAAAGAATTCCAATCAAACCAGATTACGCAAAATTAAATGCCCGTGTTTAATAGACAGTGGACTCCTTGGTGGCCAGGAGCATGGCAGAGGGAAGACAGAGGGAACACACACACAAAGCCAAAAGAACGTGTTCCTTGTTCCAGCATGATCCTAAATACACTGTGGGAGTGATCCTGACCCTCCCAGGGAAGGGTCAGCACTCAGGCTGGGAGTTGTAGTCTAAGTGCTTGGCAGGCTGGGAATTAGAGTCCAAGCTCTTGGCAGGCTGGGGTGACACTTCCAACTCATATTACATTAACATTTTGCTAAAGTCAAGTGCGATAAATAACTTATGAATTTTTTGCATAATCAAAAATCTAGCTTTGTATTCAGCCAAAGGATCACAGGCTCTCACTACCAGTTCCCTGGATATAAGACCGGAGAAGTAACACCACTACTACCTCCTGAGCAATCATTTGCCTAGATACAGAGAACATCTGGGCACCAGGTTTAGTGGGCACAATTCTCTGGATATTGAGGCTAGACTGAGCCTGATTATGACTTTCACTGGTTCCTTGCTAAACCTTACTTGCAAGATACCTACACATACATGTTTATAGAAGCCTACATATTATACTTTCAAGATACTTACACATATATGCTTATCATAGTGAGTCTTCCCTTTGCCCCCAGGTCCACTGCAGCCTTGAGGCTGAGAAGGCAGCTTCTAAAGTCAGAATGTATGAGTGCAAATCCTAAATCTAGTTGTTTTCCATTCATAAAATAATTCTACTAACTCTATAACATTAGAGTAAGTAACTATATAAGAAAGTGTACAAAAAAGTGTATTATTTCAAATAATGCAATGTATTGTGGTTTTTGTTATTTTTACTTTACTACTGAGCCTGAGGACCCCTTTCTCCCACCACATCTGCATGGTGATCCTACAGGTTCTTTGGAAATACATGCCTTAAATTCCTTATTTAAACCACTTTTTTTTATTTTTATTGTTAAAAGAAAAATTTACATTTACTCCCCTTGTTCCCGGCCCTCCTGCTCCCCCACTACCCACTTCTTTACCACATCCTAGTGATGTGATGGAGACAAATCTCAGTTCTAATCTCTGCATCCTTATTCATCAAATGGAGTTGAGAAAGTCCATCACTACACTGCAATAACTCAATGAAATATTACAAAGCACTCAGCAAAAAACCCAATGGAATTCATCTAACAAATAAGAAATGTTACTGCTGATAAGATCAGTGGATGGATAAGATGATTAGATCCAGTGCCCATCACTATTCAATAGAAGCTTTGCTTCTCTCAACTACGTTGGACTATCACTTGTGTCTTCAGGAATATGATATACTCTGTTTGTT
>JAQHUG010000120.1:5367700-5392120 GCA_028555095.1 Dicrostonyx torquatus
GAATGGGTTAGTTTATGATGTGAGGGCTAGCCAAGAAGAGGCTAGTGATAATGGGCCAGGCAGAGTTTAAATGAATATAATTGTCATGTGGTTATTTCAGGCATAAGCAAGCAGCCACGGCCTGGAGACAGGCGCTGGGAAAAAATGGCCTCACTCCACTCAGGTGCTGGGACCACAACCTGCACCGCCTCTTTACAACAGGGAATTCTGCTGAAGAGAGGGAGGAAAATTGTAGAAGCCAGAGAGGGCATGGTCCACTCTTATAGTCCATTTTTTTACAGACTGTTTTTTATCTACATGGAATCCTCCACCTCCTTGGTATAATTGAACTCTGTTCTCTGAGCTACCTTGGCTATCACATGGCTCAACTATTGACTTCCTCTGTTTCTGTTCAGCTGTACCTATATGTTTTCAGGCTCACCAATACCCGCATAGGAAACAGCAGCAGCCACCTTCATGACCTTGATCTTGTTTCCCATACTTGTATCTTGGTCAGTCTCTTTCCTCTCCCTTCTGAATGAAACCATAAGAACAGTGGTTCTCAACTTTCCTAATGCTATGGCCCTTTAAGACAATTCCTCATGTGGTGACCCCAAACTATAAAATTATTTCTTTGCTACTTCATAACTGTAATTTTGGAATTGTTATCAACTGTAATGTAAACATCTGATGTGCAGGATTTCTGATATTTGAGCCCTTTAGGAGCCACAACCGCAGACTGAGAACCATGGCTCTAGAACATGGCAATTATGCTGCACTCAGTGAGCTGACTATGGTTTCTGATATCAGATCCTGAAACTTCTTTTCTAGGTTCACTTTTGTGCACTCCCTGTTTCACTGAATAAGATTCCCCACCCTAGCCCCTGCAGCCCTAAATTTATCCTCGACTGGTCTGCCACTTTCCAGTGTACTGCTGCCCTGAGTCCTAAAGCTTCCAAGTGTTTCCCATGGAAAGGTATCCAAGAGGACTTGCTCAGCCTCTGGATCAACTTACCCCTACCCTCATAGTCTCTGAAGCACTAGGTCTGTGATGGGCTTGGGAACTAGAAATGCACAAGCATTTCCTAGCTTCTGTCCTATGGGTGTATAAAAGAATCTCCCTTTAGAGAATTTCTATTTCTATATAAGAGTGGTTCTCCACCATCCTAATGCTACCTTCAATACAGTTCCTCATGTTGTGGTGACCCTCAATCGTAAAATTATTTTCATTGCTACTTCACAACTGTAATTTTGCAACTGTCAGGAACTGTAATGTAAATAGCTGTGCTTTCTGATAGTCTTAAAGGACCCCTATGAATGGGTCATTTGCTCCTCCCCCACCCCCAAAGGAGTCACAATGCACAGGCTAAGAACCACTGCTATCTAATGTAATTTTGTTCACTATCACTTTCTGCTGTAATTGCTTTCCCTCCTTCTTCACAGAGCTAAGTATCCTCTTGTTAATCTGCACATCTTCTTTGCCTTGACTGCTGGAAACTTGGTCCTCCACATGTGAACTACCATTAGACAAAGTGCAGGGGATACTTATGCATGTTTTTCTGGAATATTTATCTTGAGAATGGTTTTCCTTCCATTTATATGTTTATCTTCTCTAGCTCATTCTACTGTGATTCCCTCTTTTAATTATATATATATATATATATATATATATATATATATTTATGTCCACCTAAATCTTGTATGTCACTACAGCAAATACGAATAAAATATCCAGAGGGCCTCCAGAGCCGCTCTTTGTATTTACTGTGAAACATCCCATCAGATTCCTTAGCTTCTAGTTAGTTCTCTTTGTACTCAGTTCTGGTTCTCATCCACGGCCTCAATGTAGAGACTGCACCTTCCCTTCCATAATGTGCTTGTTGGCTAGTCACCTGTTATCCAAACATGTGTTGTACACTATATTGCTACCTGCATCTATGACTACATTATCTGCCCAGGCTATAAGCAGCTGTTTGATATCCATAAATCCATTGGTATGCATTCGAGAAGAACTAGTATGTTCATATGTTCATCACAAATGTAATTTTTCAGATAGGTCTTATTCACTTTAGCTCTGGATATAATGATTAGTTGAAACATTAGTTGTTTCAACTTATGGATTATCCATAAGACAGTAATAAATACTATCTTACAGAGAAAAGTAAGCAGACATGCAGAAGAAAACAATATGTCCTAAGAAACACTTTCTATTTAATGCCAGAGTGTTACAACTTACAAGGTTGAAATTGAGAGGCTCTAAACTGTTAAGGGCAAAAATATATGATGCAATTGAAGTTAATAATGCCTAGATAGTCAATACATTTATCTAATAGGTAAACAGTAGTGCCAAAACACCTAGCGGAATCTCCCATTTGTTACTTTCTCTCTAGCAGTACAGACTTAGTGAGTGTTAGAGAGCCTTGGCTGGAGAGATGCTTGAGTTAATGAATAAGGAAAGAGTAGCAAATCAGGACCAGCCTCACTATGGAGATCACAAAAGATGTGTACAGTAAGCCAATAACTGGAGTACAGGAACAGTTACCAGGTACTCAATGGGAGTCTGTTGTACAGCAAGGGCCAGGGGTGAGCAGAAGTGCTCTTAAGTTTGTTTAAAGTAGAGGCGTTCTTCACAGCATACATGCCTGCATTGTGAATTTAACAGCCAGAATGTGGGAACAAATATTCAAGCTATTGACTGAGGAAACAAGAACAATAGACCAGAGGCCTTCAAAATACATTCATTTAGCGAATGAAAACATTTTAGTCAAGCTGCAATAGAAGTGAATAATGTGCCAAGGCCTCTAAACTTAGTCTGGCTTTCCCCCTCTCTGCAGGAAAGGGTTCTCCCTCTTTCTCTCTCTAAAGGACTCCACCAAGTAGATGTAAATGAGTTCTAGCTCTAGCTTGGTCATCCCAAAATTCTTTCTCCATTCATGGAGTCACTTGATTTCCTCCCAGCTATGGCCAGTTTTGCTAAGCAAGACATATGCTTATAAATTTGCTTGCTCACTGAGCTATTAGCCCCTTGAAGTCAACAGAGTTCAGAACCTTCTTCACTTCGGTGTCTTATCCTAACCCTAAGCTTGTAAAGAGCAGATAATTCAAACCATCTGCTGAGGGATTCCTGGACAATACGCCTGAGCAGAGGTACATTGAGCAAGGAGGGGTGACAACAAATGACCAAGACTTCGACGAATGACCACGTGTGTGATGAGAAGAAGAGAAAAAGCCGTCAGAAACAGGCGAATATGGGAACCACAAATTCTTACCAGATCTCAGAATCAGTCTGTAGCCTCTTCATTCACCCCGAGTCCAGCAATGAGAGGGAATGGTTAGTGGGGAAAGAAAACCTCTTGTGACTGGCAGGAGATCAAGACTTACCCTCTCACCATCTAAGAGCAAATGGGCCCGGAAGAGCATGGCATCATTTACGGGAACTTCTTCATTCCTGTATAAGATCTGGAAGACTCGACTATGCACGGCACTCTCATGGACACAGGCTGAATGCAGGCTGCTGCTCTCTGCAAACAGGAAGGAAATTAGTAGGAGGCCATGAACTTCCAAACTGTCCTGAAAACACGGTCCCGTCAGGTTTCTTTCTGGCCTTGGGAATACTGCGACTCAAACCTGCATTCTAGTTTCACAAGTGAATGAGTCCCTGCCATGGAAACATCTGTGTTCACTGAAGTAAACTGACTCTCAAGAGAACCTTGTTCAATGTCTTACACACCACATGACTTTGGCAAAGTAACTTTTGCTGTGAGCAGTATTTCCATCAGGAAGTTAGTGCCTGCAAAATTCCTCACTTGATCACAGGTCAGTTCTATGTGTCCTTTCACCTCCATCCAGGAAACCGAGTATGGTGAGTAAGCTAGACGAAATAGCCCTCTTTCTACAAAGACTCCTTAATGTCACAGCATCCTTCCCCTCTTAAATGATGACATATCTTGTTCAATGTGAGGAATGTTCTGTCTAGAATTTTAGGCAAATGTTACATTCTAATTGTACTGCTGACAAGCACTTTAATGAACCAAATTATGTCAGAGCTTAGATGTTTTCTATTTCTTAATCCTTAATTAATATTTCAATGCTAAGTTTAATTCAAGTAAACAGTAAGGTTAAGAGACCCTATCTGCATCCATTCTGCAGGGTCATCACGTGCATGAAATAGGTACATGTCTATAAATGCTTGCCACATAAACTTTTGAGTGAAAAAGCATGCAATTATTTAAAGACAAATAATGTTAAAGTTCATGCAAATCAATGACTACTATTCATAATAATATCTATAAGACATACGTAGTAGCTTCCAAAGCATTTTAAATGTTTTTTTCTTAGTGACCAAGAAAAATTCTAGGGTAAGTAAACTACAGACGAATGCCCTAAAATTAGAGGAGGGTGCCTTGGTACTTCCTTATTGGGACTTGAATGGTTGTGTTTATCCCAAATTAAATTTACAGGTTAAAACATAAACTTCATGCGATACCACTTGAAGCTAGTGGTCTTTGGGAGGTGACAAGGTTGTAAATAGCCTAACAGTATTGACAATATTCCAAAGAGACATCTGTGTCTCTCACTCTGTCTATCCAACAGTTGCAACAATGGAACCCTAAGAAATAGAAGGTTGAATGAGAATGGTTACCCACAGGCCCTGACTTTTGAACATGATCCCAGATGTTGCCACTGTATGGGGAGGCTTAGAAAGTATGGCCTTGCTGGAGGAAATATGTCACTAGAATCAGGCTTTAGAAGTAAAAACCCTCACCAACATTCAGTGTTTTTTTCTCTCTTTGATTTTAAGTTATGGTTGTGGGTATGAACTCTTAGATGCCTCCTCCAGTAACCAGACCTGATGCTTGCTTACATGCTGTCCCACCACTATGCTGGAATCTAACCTGGGACTGTAAGATGAAATAAATTCATTATTTTATAAGTTGTCTTGATGGTGATATTTTATCATAGCAAAGGAAAATTAACCAATATAAGCTTGATTGGAAAAAAATATTAAAAAAGTAATTTGTTCAAATAGCAAATAAAAACTGCTTATGGTGTCTGAGTATCTTGGAAATAAGGATTGAGAGGATTGGCATAATCTTTCAACACTTGGTAATGTCCAAACACACACTTCTGTAGGTAGGAAGCAAAGACCATGACCCATGTTACTTGTGGGGTCACTAAGACCTGCCTACTCTAATTTGTCCATCATCAGGAGGAAATAAAATTACAGTCCTAATCCAGCTCCATTGAGACCTGTTGGATCCAAGTTGAAATGACTTTTAAATAGAATCTTCTCTATATGCAGATTCCTCTGTTTTGATTCCCCACACTGCCCCTTTGCGTCTTCCTCCCCTGTCAGTGCCTGGTTGATCTATAAGTCAAACCAACAATGTGGAAGAGGATGGATGGAGTAAATACTCTGAAGGTCAGAGCAGCATGAACTGTTGCTGCCAGGAGGGACATCTGGCAAAGAGGCACAATCTGTTTCCTTTTTGGAGAGGTGACATCATCTTTTATAACAGCAGCTTTCTTGTGAAAAAAAAAATGGGCATATCCACACTGATCAAATGGGACATGAAGAGCCAACAGACCAGGATCCTATCAGGCATATACAAGGACTTCTGTGTACAAGGTGATGGCATTTCGGCTGTGTTAAGGACTGGCTTTCTCAGTAGTTTCTGTTGAATGCAGTGACATTAAACAGGTCTCTAAGGACAAATGTTCTCTGATCAGATTGGCAGACTAGATCACAGGGTACCATTTGTCATCACTGAAGATCCCGAAGGCCCCCCCCCAATACTCTGCTCATTCCAGGACAGGGAACTTAGCAAGTTGCCTGGGACTGTGTTGGTTTCCATCACCACTAAACGAGGGATTATATGTTTATCCACAAGGGAAAGTACACTCATCACAAGACACTCTAGTGGTGAACACTAATGATATTTCACCTGCTTATGTAGCCCCATTGGGATTCTCTCTTTCAGTGAGTGCAGTCTGTATGTGGATATCCCAACCTTTCTTCCTCTGCTTGGTATCTCGAAAAGAACACAATTCTCATATCAACAAAGCCATTGACTAAAACATTTTACACTGGATCCCCTGCTTTCTTTGTGGATGTTTCCACATCAGACTAGAGGGACCCATTCATATCATCTGGCTTCTCCAAAGCCACATTGAAAAATAAATTCAAAATGTGATTCCCATGTTGCTGGGCTTACACATGATCCATGTAAATGATCTGGCAGTTCATTCACTCATTGAGATAGCAACGACCTGGAGGGAAACAGGAACTCCTGAGGAACAAGGACTTTATATATTTATTAGCCTTTATTTTTCTTTCTGTGTATGTGAAATTTTGGGAGACATTAGAAAAGGCACAAGGAACCGAGAAATGTAATATATATGGTCTATGTCCTTCATAGACCTAATGCACAGTGGCCAGACCTGGTGATAACAATCTATAATCCTAGCTTTTCAGGAGGCAGAAACAGGACAATTGTACACCTACCTGAGCTATAATGTGAGTTCAAGACTAGCCTCAGTAACTTGGTTCAACCATATCTATCTCAAAGCAAAAATTCAAAAGGTCTAGGGAAGTGTCAGAGTTGTAGAAAAGTTACCTGATCTGTGTAAGTGTTCAAAACATAATAGTACCAAATGAGAAAACAAAAAGAACTTGTGCACACATTGAAGAGTTGTCCTTTCTTCCATTTTGGAAGCACTGATGTAAACTGAAATTTCATCACTCAAGGAACCTACTCTGAGTGGTCTACAAGAGAAAGTACAGCAAGTCTTCAGAAATATGTCTTCTTCTGCATGTCAGGGATCACATCTTGTATGAGGAGGGCAAGGGCTTTAATTAATATAAAGAATGAAGAGAAAAGAATTGGAAGAGGGAGAAGAAGAAATTGGGGGGGGAGATGGCACAGAGGAAAGCAAACAGGGCAGAGATAAGTACAGAGGTCCCTACTGTACACAAATGCATCTCAGCAGCTGTTCCTGGATTCAGGTCATAGGCAAGAAAGAGAATAAAGTTTTTTATCTTGATATTTTTCTTTCTCCCTAAAATGAATAATATGAATACAGATCATATCTACAGACCCCTTAATGTTTAAAATTCTGATGATGATCTTCCTCTGCTGAGACACCCCCCTACACACAAGGGCTCTGGGAGCATGGATGACAAGCTAGAACTGCCATCCATCCTACAGAACCCAATGCCAACAGCAGCCTCACTGATCATTGACAAGAACCAAATAAAATACTGAGAACCCACCTCTGAATTTTCTTGAACTCAATCCACACTCTAAGAGAGATTACTTCCCGCCCCCATTAGAAAGAGCATTGTAAAATGCCCATCTGAATGTGAGTCCCTTCTGAACCTCCTGGATTTCAGAAGACTGACTGACTTCTCTTATTTAGGGTCTTACTTAGTCATTTCTACATTTACTCCCACTACTTTTCTGGATGTTTGGCCTTAGTCGGGTAAATGAACCAGAGCTTCGATAATACAAGAAACTGTCCTTCCTAGTTTCCAGGAAATGGTAAATAAATAATAAATTTTTTAACTGTAAAATTCTCAAAACTCAGATTTCCAAGTAGGATGAAGTGAAGCTTAAAGATGATTGTACACTGTTCATTTTCTGCCTGTTCCAAGAATGATGGAAAGCTACTTTGAAATAAAATGATTACTGTTTCCCTAAAAATTCAAGGAAGAGACAAAACAAATCCACATTGAAAAATAAATTCAAAATGTGATTCCCATGTTGCTGGCTGGTGGGATTAGGGCTTACACATAAATGATATGACTGCCCATTCATGCACTGAGGTAGCAACAACTTGGGTGGAAAACAGGAAATCCAGAGGAACAAGGACTTTAAGTATGTATTTGCCTTTATTTTTCTTTCTGTGCATGTGAAATTTGGGGGGACATTAAAAGAGGCAAGTTTTCCTATCCAAAGATATCCACATACTCTGTGGAATGAGGGGAGACTCGGTCCAAAGAAGAAAGCTAAGTGAGGAAAATAAACACCAAGAGGAGAACTTCAATGCTGTGAAGTTCAGGCCCTCCTGGGTAAGCCTGGTTTCACTGTACTATGACATGCTTCCAGGGAATAGAAAGGTTGAATTCTGTTGAGCCACAGATAAATATGTGAAGTTGTTTCCATATGTTTTGTGCCATAATTACTTATTACAACATACTGGGCTCTTTCTAATGAACGAGAACCTGTTGGCTCCAGAGTGCTGAAGAGTCCAACATCAAGGGGTCTCTCTCTGGCAAAGATCTTCCTGTTGTACTATCCCCACGACAGAAGAGACATTAACTTACCCTTTTGTAGTGGTAACTATCCTGCTCCTACAGTAGAGTCTTAGTTTTGTTGCCTTCTAAAGTCCCACTTTACAACACTATTTTGAAAACTAAAGTTTATTGACAGTTTTGGAGGTGAAAAACATTCAAAACACAGTCATATCTAAAGAGTTATGATCTCGGAGCTTATAGCAGGGTCTCCAGAGGTCTAACCAGATGTGTGGACCATCAAGGAGCTCACCATTAAGTCATGAGCTTATCCATGACCTCTAGTGATCCTCACTTCTGTAGATTCCATTGCCAATCCAATGAATAGCAATGAGAAGCTGATCAGATCCAGAGGGTGGAAAGGAAGCTATTTAATTACAATTATGTAAACCTAGGTCTTTCTGGACAATATGAGGTGGGGAACGTGTTTCTGCTAACAAGGAATACATAACAAGCATTCATATGGAATACGGAACCAATGTAATTCTCTGTGTGCTTTCGATTTGTGAAGCACATCCTATTGGTGACACATCAATAAAATGTCATTTTTATTGCAATTATAATGACTCTTGACATTTTTTGTTGTTTTGTATTTAAAGTACTTCACTGTAGATGTGATGCTGATTGTTTTGCATTTATAGGTGTGGGTATAAATTTATGCCTCTTACATAACCCCAGATTAATATATTTTATGACTTTTAATAAACTAGATCCATTCAAGTACACATTAAAGAGAAATTGTTGACCCATATACACAGGATCTAAGCAGAAAACTGGGATTTAGCAATGAACAACATTGTAGAGCTCTTTGTGAAACGTGTCTGTTTTATACTGTTGATTAAGAAATGAGATTTTTGATTCAACCCAGTGGACCCCATAAATAATGCCTCATTGTCTGTGATGCTGTATTGTTCACAACATCTCACAAAGGATAATTGAAAACTGTTAATTAAGTTGACATTTTATGTATACCAAATTGAGTTGGGAAATAGATATTTTTACTAGCTATGTGGTTTCCAAAACCACTTCTATAATATGTTGCAAATAGAAGACAAATTTAATTTATTTTTTTCTACAAAGTCTGACTTCCTTCCTTTTTCTTATATGATAGAACAGATCTGGGTATACACAGCATTCTCAGCAATCATTTATTTTTTATTAATTTATAATTTGACAGTTTCATCTGGTGTAGGAGGGTCCTTTTGTATTTGGGTTGCTTTCATTGGTTGAATAGGCCTTGGCCTTTTGATAGGGCAACCCGTAGGTGGGCGGAGTAGACAGAATGGAGTTCTGGGAGAAAAGGAAGTGTGTGGGATGCCATGATTCTCCAGCCTGAGATGGACATAGGTTAGACTCATGCCGGTAAGCTACATTCCTGTGGTGATACATAGATGACTAGATATGGGTTAAAGCAAGATGTGAGAGTTAGCCAATAAAAGACTAGAGATAATGGGCCCAGGCAGTGTATTAAATTAATATAATTTTCATGTGATTATTTTGGGTATAAGTTAGCCAGGACAAAAAGCAGACCCGGGACGGGGAGCTGGGAGCCAGGAGCCGGGGAATGCAGCCCCACAGCCCACTCGTCCTCTTACCACATTCATCAATAATATTTTCTGGACACATTCAGCCCTTTCTTATCCTTCTCCCACTGTTATCGATTCTTCTCCCTCCTCCCTCCAAGTCCCCATCCCACACTCATGTCTTTTTGTTTTTGCTTTGTGACAAACAAGGTCAACTCGTGTGGACATGGGTGTGAAGCTGTCCACGGCACATAAGTGACTCATCACTGGCTGCATCATGGAAGACAATGCCATACATTAGCTCAACCTGATGGATGGGTGCTCCCATAATACTCTTCCTGCTTATGACTGGTTGTTTACAGGTTCTAGAACATTGATAGGAACTAGCTTTGGATTGTCAATTCATATTTCATATATTTGCATGCTTTCTATGTATCACTTATGCATCATTTTGATTATATGAGCTTTCATTTTAATCATGAGAAAACATAATTTGCTTTGTGTTCAATGTCAAATTGAACAAAAGATCATATCTGGAGATTGTGTTCTGTTGTTTCAAATTTTCCTATTTCTTGACATTGACCTGATTTATCATTCACTCTTCATCTACCTAACCATACTGAAGATCTATAGAACTTACTCTCTTGCTGGTGAGAATATAATGGAAGGGGATACTCGCCAACACTCTGGGTGGTGATTACTAACTTTTTTTCTCTCACATTCCATCTCTGGTGATCTTTTCCATTGATTCTGTTTTACCAAAGTTCTAGAATAATTGAAGAGTAGGCTCAGGGTACCAGAGTCCTTCTACTCCATAGATGCTCAGTCAATAATTCTATCAGTTACTCGTGAGAGCAAGGCTGGAGGAGGACAACTTGACAAAGCCATCCCATACCAGAGGAATTCTTGTCAGTATCACAGTTCTAATGCTGAGGTTTCACACACCTAACTTACTCTGCAAGAAAACTCAAGTTAGAAAGCAGGTTCTGTGTCCTGGCACGAATTCATACTCACAAGAGGGCAACTAAACCCAAGAGCCAAATTAAAACACCATTTAAATGTCTGGCAATAAGCAAGAGCTGTGGCTGCAATTTGCTAGGGAGTGTTCTCCTATCAACACTGAGTGGGTTTAATTACTTAATTATAAGCCACAATGACCTGCCTATTAGATTGAGCCCAGTCAATCTGGCACTTGATATCACTTTATTGGTCAATAATGTGCACTGCTCTATATTCACAAAGGCAAAAGCCTAGCGTGACGCCTGCAGCACACTCTAGTCCTCCAACAGCCCACCAGCTGGGCCTTCCTTCAGATGTCCCCACTGCTGAGCAGTCTCCAGTACTTTAATTTACATTTCAGTAACCGAGTCCCATGAACAGTTTTTTACCTATGGTGTTTTTAAGAACAAAAGGCAGGTTTGAGTTGAAAGATGTGGGTTTGTTCTTAGCACTGGAATCTATATAGTGTGTACTTGTGCACAAGGCATCGTCCAGTCTGAGCATCAGTTCCCTCGGCTGTGAACTGGGACTGGGAGAGCGCCACCATCCACGTGGGGCTCCAAAAGCGGAGGACCAACATACTATTAGATGAAAACTGGAACCGATGTGGCTATAAAAGGATCAACTACAGGACGTTTACCAATAAACTCTCATGGGAGAAAGGGGGTGGAGTGGTAGAGATTGTCTGTTGTTTCTTACACTGAAAAGGAAGAAGACTGGATGCATGGTGTGCATTGCTGGGATGGAGCATGGAAAAGCCCTGTGATTGCACCTGAAGAACTGAAGGGAACACTCCGAAATCTCTCATCTGTAGTTCCTTCACAGGCAAAACCAGCGCTTGCACAGCTGTCAGCCCACACTCCTCACCATTCTCGAGTGGAAGTACCTCAGTTCATGCCACCCCTATCCTGTCACGCAGGCCCCCTTGGCCTCTGCAACACCTTTTTGCTTCAGCGTGCCAGACCTATTTATTTCTTCTTCATGAACCGAATTCTCTTCTCTGGAGAATCTGAGCTGGCTCCAAGAGTTAATACATTTTTATTTATGAGGCAATCATTGTAGCCCCGCCTTTTTCTGAGTGGGTATGATGCTTTTTGCTCTTGACCTTTATTTCAAAGATAAAGCATAAGCTTATTACATCCCAGACAGAGGCTTCCATTGTGTTTTATCATATCTTTCTGAGCCAGATATCAAATGAAGCAGCTAGCTTGCTGATGCAGTCTCTTCCCAGCTAAGTCGTCATACTGACCTACAGTTCATATCAATACATGATCCCTTGCAAACTGTAGTATAGGCATGAACTGTGCCAAAAATCACAGCAGGGGACTCTCTGAGAAGGGCATAACTATAATTCTGCATTTTAATCCTGATTACACTCCCACACATAAGAGCACATGCACACAAACACACACACACACACATCCATCCCACACACACACTCACAACCCCCCCACACAAAACAACACACACACACATACACACACACACACACATATTCCCCTTAATAAATCACCAGGAATCTCAGCAAATGTGAAACAAAGGCCTGCTTATGTGATTTGGGCCATCCTGGACCATCTGCCACAGCCATATGCTTCCCAAAGAGAACTAAGTTTAGCTGCAACTGCAGCTAATCAAACATTTGTAAATGCTGCAGTCTCCCTGCCTGATCCTGAGTGCTCTCGGGAGCACAGTGCTGCTCTTGAGCTCATGGTGACTTTGGCCTAGGTCACAGAATACAGCAGAGAACCATGGGTTGTTATACAAAGAGCTGGGGTCCCCACAGCCACTGCTGAATAGGCAGGATCGGGTGGCTATTTTGCTTTTGTCTTCCACAGAGGCAGAGTATCCAGCTGGTAGGACAGCCTCAGCTTTAGCATCTGAGCAAGCCTGAATTGCCCAGAAAATATCAGCACCCGACAGGGTTCCCATAGTGGCAGAGCATAACCCTGCCCGAGGAAGCCTTGGAGGAGCTGTCCCATCAGTGTGTTCACCTGTCCTCTCCTGGTTCGTTTTTCCTCTGCTGCCCCCTGCCACTTGAGAATTTGTGTACATACCTAGCTCTGATATATAGTGCGGAATGAAGAAAGGATGATTAAAAGATATAGCATTACCTAAAGTACAAATGCAAGTTAAACATAATGTAATGCCAGGTTTGGCAGTGAGCAGGGTTCTGTAGACTTTCAGCTAGCTGGGCACAAATCCTTTATGAGCTGTGGGGAACCTGAAGGCCTGGGGAAGAGGCCAGCATATTAAGTCACAATGGAGAGATATACAGAAGGTGCTGGGCATCAGTTATTACAATTATTCCTACCTGCTGCCATTGCTGAATATTGTTCCTTGTCACAATAAGCAAGGCCTTTTCAAGCTAAGGCTGTTTAGCCTCACTGCTCCACGCCTGCAGGTGTGGCTTGATCTTCTCAACTTTGTATACTGTTAAGGGGCTCCTGAAGGTGTTCTGAGCCCCTTGACCTTCAGGACACTGCAGAGGTCACAAGCATTTATTCTTGATACTTGCACAGAGGCACCAAACACCGCAGTTTGGTTGTATAGCTGCTCTGAATGTAGACTCCAGAGTTACTCTAGGGTAATATCTCATCTCTCTGATTGATTGATATCCTCAGGCTTTCTTGTCAGGCTACATATCTTAGGAACATGACATAGTGTGTGACCTAGATTCTGAGGTCACTTTACTCAGCCCTGTCCTTGGCTGAGCCAAGCCATTAATTTTCCACTGGACAGAGTGGGCATGCAATGGAAGAGATGTCACTACCCATGCCATGCACTCTGGGACCCTTCTCCATATGAACTCTTGCACTTCCTGCCTTAGCCCCAAGAAGCTATCACAGCCTTTGGAACATCTGAGTGTGTGACAACACTACATTGTGTTCACACTTGGATGACAGGGATTTAAGGGATCCGTGCAAGGTCTGGTGTCTTCGCATTCTTCAACCCATTTCAAGGATACCAAAAGTTAGGCTTCTTGACTTGCCTTCTCCAACATGATCAACTCAAACCCTCTGAAACCATGAGCCAAAACAATTCCCGCCCCCCTTTAAGGTGTTTCTGCCATATATTGAAGTTGTGATGACACAAACATAGTTACTGGTAGTGTTGGACACCATGGCCACAGCCACTTGACCCTTTATAAGTTATTGTGGACAAGGTTCAGGGTGCTGCCTGCCTGTGATGACATAATTTGAAGCATCCATCACAGGTTAACGATTTGAAAGCTTAGTTCTCAGTCGCCTGTGCTACTTTAGTATGTAGAGCTCATCTGAAGGAGGCAGCTTGCTGGGTATAGATTCCTGGAGTTTGTTTTATACTTGGCTACTTCCGGTCACTGGTTCTCTGGTTCCTGGTCTGTTATGAGTGACATCCTCCACCACCACCTCCAAGCTGCTCCACCAACCCTCCCCTGACATGATGCACTAAAACCTCTGGAACCATGAACCCAAATAAATACTACCTCCTTTATGGCCTTTCTGTGAGGCCTTTTGTCAGACCAGCCAGAGTAACTTGCACTTGTCTTAAATGTTCCTGTGCATCCCCAGAGTATACCAGTCCTACCCACTACTGAGCTAACGTACATATTTTCTTTGCTCATCCCACCTGGCCCTGGGCCTGAGGAAATATACACTATAAATGACGAAAAGGTCATGGCTATTTTTCCTGCCTTATTTTACATAGGAATTTCCCCTTTCTAAGCTAAGACTTTTTCAATTATCTTTAAATGTACTTTCTCTATACATTCTCATCAGAAATAAAATACACTGTAAAACCAAATCATACACACACACATACACATAGACACTCTTAGGAAACAGTAGATGACTACAAGTATGTCTCCACAGGTTTTTCTTTTCTTTAATGTTACACTCATTCTGCAGCACCCTGAAGACTAACTTCAGCCCATTTCATTACCTAAATGTGTTTCTGTCCAAGTGACTAGTGCCCTACAAGTTTTCAAATGGTCAGGAATGTCCTGGTCCATACTGAACTGGTTGTGCAGTCTTTCCTTGAGATACCCTCTAATCTTGATATTGAATTGAAGAATCACTGGTCCTCCCATACTCATCCCTGGTAGCACTCCTCTGTCTCCGAATCTGTAAGTTGGCAGACTCTCCCTAACAGTTGTACATTTTTCTCCACATCATACAATGCTACTTGGCTTGTATTGATTGACTACTCTTCTGAAAAGGTGCCTCTGTTATGCATTCTTCAAACCGTGCATATACATTGGAATCTGGCACAAGGGAATTTAAATTTGACATGATTAATATAAAAGACTTCATACATGAAAGAAATCTCAGACACCAGATCCCAGGTCTTCTTTGAAAAAAGCAAAACACAGGCTTCTCTCCAAGAAGGTTATGTGTAAAATAATATTTACAAAATACCTAGTATATTGCTTCATATACACAACTGTTCAGTCAACAAAAATTTATTAGTGTTATTACTAACAATCTTTGAGAGTATGGGTTAGCCACTGGCACATATCTCAGAAGGCTGAAGCAAAGCCCATTGACCTCAAAGGAGGTAGGTAAACAAGAGCATTCATTTCCAAGGCTCATGACTTTTATTTCACACTAAACTTTAACAACGTCAATCTGAATTGTTTCAAGCCAAAGCCATCAATACTGGGACACACATGCGGAGGTTTCCTACAGGGTTTAAGTAAAAGGGAAAAGGTATCTAGAGATGATCTTAGATATATCTGCTGGTTTTTGTTATTCTGACGCCTTGCCTTTATTAAATCTAAGTATGGAGTGATATATTTCCCAGACACTAAGTCCTGGCAACCAGAAGATAATTTCTGATCCCATAGGCCTTAGTCTATACAAAACAAATACTTTCTACAGAGAAAATAGTGATCATTTGCTCAGTTATAAGGCTGTAAGTGTTGTAAAATTAAAACTTAACATAGAAATACCACACACTTGAGGATAAAGAATTTCCCGCCTAGAAAATAGAATGAGCATTTTCCCATGCTGTTTCAGTTGAAACTTGACAGAGGCCAGGATATCTATGAATCCACAAGCAAAGGAAAACACAAAAATAGAGCTGAGGTCCTAGCTCAATTGGTAAACTGATTGTCAATTCAACAAGAGGTCCTGAGTCCAATTCTTAGCAACGATATAAAAAAGCCAGGTACAGTGATGCACAGCTTTCAACCCCAGTGCAGGGAAGCTAGAGAACAAGACAATCCCTGAGGTTTGCAATCCAGCCTAGCCTAGCTGAATCAGCAGGCTCCATGTTCACTGAAAGATTTCTGTCTCCATAAATAAAGGACAGAATAATTAATGAGGACACCTGGCACTGACACTGCCCTCTACACACACACGCACACACACACACACACAGAGAGAGAGAGAGAGAGAGAGAGAGAGAGAGAGAGAGAGAGAGAGATCTCATTAACACATGGCTGGCAACCATGATTCTTGAACCCTCAGTTAGGTCAGGGAAGTAATACGGTGTCAGATGGAAAGAAAAAGAAATGGATTTTGCAGAAAATACATGCTCATATTTTGGAAGAACTTTGCTATGAAGATTCTATTGAAACCACCTCTAATGGAGGAAAGAAGTGTCTTCTCCATTAGCCCAAGTGAAGATAGTCTATTCAGAGAGCTTACTTGCAACTGCCAATGGTTGGTGAAGGCACATCTCACTCCTCAGAAGGTTAAAGCCTCTTGGATGGTGAGACCAAATACATTCACTAAGCTAAGTGGAAATATTTAGAATTTTGTGAGGCAAGAAAGTGAGCATGTGGAGAACAGAGTCAGCGTGGTGTTATTTCAAATGCTGCCCATGACTCCAACAGGGGATGCTTATGTAGGAAAATATATCCAATGGCAAGGGAGAGACACAGGGCCGATTGAGTCAGTGAGTGGCTGCCGCAGTCGAGACACTAGCGGGGAGCCTCCACCAGAGTAACTGCATGAAACTATGCCTCAAAATCATCCCAATGATAGACGCAAACAAGTCTTAGCACAAATCAGGACATCCCTACATCTCTAAACGTCAACTCCTCCAACCATCAAAGGAAATACTATGAGTTTCTAGTATGACGTTGTTTATCAGAATAATTATGGGGATAAGAAACCTAGTGTTAGACTGTACACAAAACTTTTTAATATATTAAACTTAAAACTTTAAAATGCAGATTGCAAAAAGTATCTTAACAAAGTTAAAAGAATAAGATATTTTCTACATACTGTGTCAAAGAATGATTATCAAAAATCTGTTTTATGATAGGTATGACAAAAATCATATACTTTCCTAATGAAAAGAGATGCAAGCATGTGTTGTGAAATAGAATAATTGTCTAACTAGGCAAAGATGCGTTACACTTATTTATGCTTCATTTGTTCAAATAAGTAATGATGTGTTATATTTGGTTTATCTTGCCTGCCTAAGGCATGTGATTGGTCTAAAAAATGCTCAACAACCAATGGCGGGATAGACAAGGCTGGTGGTCAGAAGAATAAAATAGAGTAGGAATCTAGGCTCAAGAGAGAATGAGGGAGAGAGAGAGGAAGATGCCTGGGGTCAGGCAGACAGACACAGAGGAAACACAAAAGTAGGACATACAGAATGAAAGAAAAGTAAAAAGCACAGAGGCAAAGTATAGATGAATAGAAACAGGTTAAATTAACTTTAAAAAGCTTAAGCTAAGGCCGAGCATTCATAATTAATTGGTGTAGGAGGGTTCTTCTGTATTTAGGTTGCTTTCATTGGTTGAATAAAGAAAACTGGCTTGGCTTTTTGATAGGGCAGCTCTTAGGTGGGTGGAGTAGACAGAGTTCGGGGAAGAAAGGAAATGTAGCAGACACCATGATGATCCTACCCGAGATGGACATATGTTAGAATCATCTGCTAAGCCACCACCTTGTGGTGTCACCTCGTGGTGACACACAGGACTGGGCTGAATCAGATGTAAGAGTTAGCCAAGCAAAGGCTAGAGATAATGGGCCAGGCAGTAATTTAAATGAATATAGTTTCATGTGGTTATTTTGGGCATAAGCTAGCGGCCATGGCAGGGAGCCAGGCACTGGGAACAAATGGCCGCTCTCCTCTCAGGTGCTGGGAACACAATTGTATCTCATAACAACAATTAATAATAAATCTCATTGTCATGATTAAGGAGCTGGTGGTCCAAGAAAGCCTGTTACACACATTTGGTATTCCTATGTAAGGCCTGAGTTTTCACACAGGGCCTGAGAAATCTAAAAAAAGGGGGGGAGGAATGGATACAGCTCCTTTAATAGACTTTTTCATTCAGCAAGCAATTGAGCAGCCAGCACATTGAGTAGAAACAGCAAGCTAAGGAAAAAACACTTGCCACAGTACAGGCACCAACTTCCTAGAACTGGGGCAGTTGAACACAGCACCTGGTTTGGCACAGCTCCCAGTTGGACACAGCTCTTGGCCAGGCCTGCCAGCATAAGTCTGGCTCTCACAGATCCAAGAAGAGTGCCCCAGAAGAGGGCCTAAATGCTCTTAGCAAGCTTAAGGTTTGGCTCACGTGGTCAGAAAAGGCTACTAATACACAATAAAGACAGGTCCAGATGGAAAAATACTCTAAAGAGGGTGCAACAGGTATAAAAATTTTTGTAAGCTTAAGAAAGAAGAGAAAATGGGTATAGACAGTCATAGAGAAAGATAAAAGGTTTAAAAATGATAAAGTCTTTAAGGAGAGAGTAAGGTAATATAAAGGAAAGGAGTTACATGAAGATGGAAAATACAAGGGAGTCTGGATCCTGCATTGTGATGACCTTGACTCTTTTAAATACTGATGAGGAGATGACATCTGCTAACAGTCATTAAACTTTTGGGGACAGCTAAATTAAACCAGCCTAGAGTCTTTAGAAATGTTTTAATTTTACTATAAAATTCAAAAAATGTATTGTTTGGGGGGGAGAGGTTATGCTTTTGTTTCCATGGGGAATGAAGACTATGGATTCCTTCAAGGTTAACAGAGACCAGGTTTGATTGGGGGAGACTGACTGAAAATCTTGGCTACAGACATAAAAAAATAAACAAAGAAAAACTACAAGATAGTTGATGTCATACTGATCCCTCTGCATGTGAACAATTGTCAGACTGGACAACAGATGCTACAATTCATTGTCCCAGGACTTGACCATTGCCTTAATTTTCTCAGGATCCCCTAGAGATGCTGTTACTACCCTCCCCCAGACAACAGGAAGCTGCCTAGAGAACACAACGCCCACATTCCCAAGAGTTGGGATGAATGATTTTTGTTTATTGATGGGTTATAGATATTTGCCATAGTTTGGAGGGATATAGGAATATAGGATAAAAAGACAGCTATTTATATCAAATATTTTACACTTATATGAAGTTTTATATATTGATACAAATTTAAAGGTATTTCTGTTATACTGTATACATGTATGTATGCATTATTTGGGTATTTTGCTTATACACCTTGTTTAAAATTGCAATGTATAATTAACAAATTTGGGTTAGTGGTTAGTCATCTATAATTATGAAACTACAATTCATTTTAGATATGTTTTCAAGGTTAAACAGGTATGTTTTAGGTAGATAAGTGATCTTCAAACACTTCAGAGATCTATAAAATATGCCATTTAAGATGTTTAATAACCTAAGGTTTTTCATGACAGTGAGACATGTCTGCTCTTGGTGGCACCAATATACTTCATAAAAGGATGACGGCCATCAAGGAACCTCCATTTGGAGCTTACTGTCAATGTGGCTAAACTATATATTTGGACAAGAAACTGCCCTTGCTTGACTACTGACAGTATGCTGTAAAAACCGGACAAGCAGGACACAAAGGGGAAAGACTTCTGAACTTGCCAAGGTAAAGTAGGACAGCCTTTCAAAATTCCCACTTCATAGAAAAATCTGTCAGATATTCTAGCCTTTGAGCTGAAGATGGATGCCCCAGCATTGCAGAGGAATCTTGGGTGGCTGTTCAAGAATCCAGATGTCTATGTCACTTCTACAGTTTCAGAAGTGGCTTGCACTGCACTTAAGTACTCAGGTAATATTATATCCTCCTGGGGTCTTTGATGGAGTTGAAGACCAGATAGTTATAATTACAGCTTTCCTTAGTGATGATAGAGAGTAAATTAGGTACCAAAACTTTGGTAACCAAGATGAGATAAAAAATAAAATATTTTCTCTGAATTTCCCTAAAACAAATGGACTGGATATTGTAAATGTAATTCTTACTTGATAATTGTTCTTACTGTATATAGTTTTACTATGTTAAAGGTAAAACTTTTTCTTTTTATTTAGGCAAAGGGGGAAATGTTGTAGAAGAGAATAATTGTTTAACTAGGCAAAGATGTGTTATATTTGTTTATGCTGCATTTAAGTATGTAAAGATGCATTGCAATTGTTTTACCTTGCCTAAGTGACCTGATTGGTCTAATAAAAAGATGAATGACCAATGGCTAGGCAGTAGAAAGAAAGTTGGGGCTGGCAAACAGAAATAATAAGAGGAGGAAGCAAGGCTTGAGAGAGAACATGAGAGAAAGAGACGGAGATGCCCAGAGCCAGCCAGTTAGGCAGCTGCCAGACAGATATATATGGAGGAAGCAGGACTGTAGGAATGAAAGAAAGGTAAAAAGCTCTGAGGCAAAATGTAGATAAGGAAACAGGCTAATATAAGTTATAAGAGCTAGTGGGACAAGCCTAGGCTAAGCCCAAGCATTTATAATTCATAATAAGTCTCCAAGTCATGATTTGGGGGCTGATGGTCCAAGAAAGCCAGCTACAAGAACGGAAATGAGAACCTTTCTGTCCATCATTAGTTACTATAATTTGTACAAGATGACTTCATGTATAACTCATGCAAATCAGTTTCTTTAGAGGAAGAAACTCTAAAGTCTACTCTGTAACTCTTCTGCATGTATTGGCTTTTTGGGAACTTATTCTATATGGATGCACATCTTCTTAGACTGGGATAGAGTGGGGAGGGCCTTGGGCCTCCCACAGGACAGGGTATCCTGCCCCATCTTAAGGAAGCAGGGGGAGGGCGGTGGGATAGTAGGGGAGCGGGAGGGCCAGGAACAAGGGGAGTAAATGTAAATTTTTCTTTTAACAATAAAAAAAATGGAACAAAAAAAACCTTTAGGGGTTGGTGCAATGACTCAGTGGTTAAGAGCACTTGCTGCTCTCCCAGAAGCCCTGACTTCAATTCCCAACACTCATGTAGGTGGTTCACAACAGCATATACAAATGAAATACAGAAATAATACAGTCTAACCTAGCCTGTATGTCACAAGCTCATTGTTAATGTTCTACTAAATAGTAAGAAACCAAAAGCACTTCCTCTCATGCTAGGAAGAAAATAAGAGTGCCAAATTTTATTACTTCAACTAAACATAGTTCTGAAAGTCACAGCAAATAGGAAAAGTAAAAATAAATGACATTCAAAAATTGGTTTTTGGTATTGGATGATTGCATAAAAATATATTGGATACTGAAAATGAAAAATCCTATGTGAAACACCAAAGCTTTAGAATAGCTACTGTGATATATAGAAGTTCAAAGAGTTGTATGGACTTTAGGTCTAGTTAATTTCAGTGTGTAGCAATTTTTGACCTATGTTCTGCTTGTTGGAGAACATGAGTGTTTCTTCTACCTAGCCCTTGTCTTTTGTTAGTAGCTTAAGAACCTAAATTCTTCAGCATACTATTAAGGGTTCAAATCAATCAATAAGACCAAGACATTAATGTAAGTTGATGACATCAGCAACAGGAGAGACACATTTCCTGGATGATGGCATGATTCAATAGCTCACCAAGCATAATGTCAAAATGTTTGTGCACACAGTAAAAAAAAAAATCTTTGGATGCTGTGCCCATGACTAATAGACAATCACCAAACACTTCACTACTCTCCCAAAAACAAGTCAACAAAAGTCAACCTGTTCATATGAGCTCTGGGTAGCTCCCTTTGGTAGCTTGATTTGATGCCTGCAGTGCAGGAACTTTGCTTGTCTTATCTATGATGAGAGTCTTGATCTCACAGTTTTTCATGATGTAGCATCCCAATTTCCTGGAACCATAGTGAAAATGATTTATATGTACTCAGATATAAATGCTAAAAATGGTTCCTCCATATTTAAAATGGTCATGATTTACTGAAAGTAGCATTATTATTAAATTCAATAGGAAATGCAGGCATTAAGTAAATAAATGGATATATACTAAAATTGGCTGCACCGGTCTGAAGAACAGAAAAAGAAATTGCGTGACAACAGGTAAGCAGGAGTCAATTTAAAAAAAAAATTCCCATGCAAGGATGCCTCTCTGCGGAAGGCACATTTGAACCAAACCTGCTTTAGCTGATAGAACACTAAACAAATGCTGGGAAGGATATCAAGTTACAGGTAAAGGGATATCCAAGTTCAGATATGCTGACCTGGGAGTGAACCCAAAGAAGAGGAATAGCCATGACTGTGAGGGAGAGTTAAAGCAGATGGCTCAGAGGACACAACAACCTGATAAAGTGCTCCTGACTGGTCTAGGGTGGACAAGAGGCAGCAGCTGTGCTGTGGTTGGATCCAGGTTAGAATCCTGACTCCCAATTGGCAGTGAGTTTCTCAGTATTTTCACTGCACAATGAAGATGGCAATAGTATCTACTCCACATGCTTTTATACATAATCTAAAGCCATTTAAGGCAAGGGCAGATATATGTGATGAAGGGTTCCTGAGATGCCAAGACACTATGCTTTGATGCTTATATAAGCACAAAGTCACCCAACAATTCATTTCTCACAAAAATTCTTACTGTGAACCAGTACACGATAAATGCGAAGAGTATAGAATAGTGCCTGGGGCAGAGAAAGTATTGTGGAAGCATTAACTACTGCTGTTTACTGTCATCATGGGGAGGGATGAGGAGAAAGAACAGGAGAGGAGAACAGAAAATGAAGAGGGCAGAGAAAAGTGAGGGCAGGAGGGAAAAGAAATGGAAAAGGAGACAAGTGGGGAGGAAGAAGAGGAGAAGGAAAAGGAGAGAAGCAAGAGAGGAGTCACATATTTAGCAGGGGTCCAACATAACTGACGCTCCTTGTACAGATACCAACATGGTTTCTTTCTGAAACTTGGTCCACCTCGCACCAGGTAAGAATCAATGACTTAAAACTAATTCATTCACCATCGGCAGCACAGTAAGAACGTACCACCACAACACAAAGGGGCTGACTTCACAGGCTGGATGTGTTAGGCATGTAGATTTCATAGTATCCTCAAGAATGTGTGTGCCTTGGGCTGAAATGAACAAAGTCTTCAAAAATATATTACCAGGCAAAAGTACGTGCATTATACCAAAACTAAACACAAAGAAAATCAAGTACTCACTCTTACTTAAGAGCATCCCAAGGCAACAGCTTCAAAGAAGTACCCATCCCTATAGTTTCTGAAATGCTTCCAATTAGCTGAGACAAACAAAGCATAATTTTGGAACTTTTAAATGACTTCTGAATGTCCTGTGGATATAAGAAAGTGCAAGGGGTGTGCTTAGCTAGTTTCCAGTCTTGAGTTTCCACACAAAGCCATGTCCTTTCTTTGCCTGCCATTAGCAGGAGGAGCAATGCGCAGATGGATTGAAAGCCAGACTGTAGGAACTCTAAGACTCCCAGCTGCACGCTCTAGGGCAACCCTGCACTCACTCAAAGTGCTTCTTGTTCACATTGTTCTGTCTCTGTTGGGGAGAGTTGGCTCCATTTGACTTCCTGAAGTAATGTGTTCCTGATTCTTACTGGGCACACATAAGAAAGACAATGAATCAAAGGCTTTTCTATAAAAAACAAGAGTGTCTCATTGCCTGATCTTTGAGGAGACAGAAATGCCTGGAAGGACAATGTGACTTGCCTTGTCACTGAACATAGATTTATGAACTATAAAGACCCAGAAGAGTTAGAACCTGGTCCCACTGCTAACTCTAATGCATGAACTGATTTTGTAGTGCCCATTCTCTATGGAGAAATATCTTGCTCAGTCTAGGCCTAGGTGGGAGAATTGTTCCTGTCACAATGAGGTGATGGGACAGACTTAGTTGACTTCCCATGGGAGGCCTTACCCTCTCTGAGGATGGGGAGTATGGTGGGGAGAAAGTGGGAGGGGAATGAGATTGTTATGTAGTAAATAATAAACAAACAAACCAGGATAAAAAGAGAAGACCCTGATGATTCCTTAGACAGGCACACAATTTCACTAACCACCATCTAGCATGCATACCCTGCTGGAATCTTCCAAACTGGAATGTTCCCCACTGTCAATGGCACCCACAGTTGGGCACATGTGGTTTCAGAGGGTTCAAGGACACAATACCTGATCCACTATGAGACCCTCAGAAAACACAAAAAACAATCTGTTTAATACATTTGTCCCTGGCCTTTTTTTATTATTATTTCACCAATTCAGATTTCTAAAATAAAGTTATCAGTAGCACTAATTGAGGGTTTTTTCTATCAATGCAATATAAAATAAGACACTTACAGAATGCCCTGTTGATAACATTGTAAAGAGATGTCAAGCAAATGGATGGAAATAGAAAACTCTATTCTTAGTGAGATATCCCAAACCCAAAAAGAAGAGTGTGGTATGTACTCACTCATTAG
>JAQHUG010000120.1:5393058-5403658 GCA_028555095.1 Dicrostonyx torquatus
CCGGGAACAAGGGGAGTAAATGTAAATTTTGCTTTTAACAATAAAAAATAAATAAATTTAAAAAAAGAAATTATGCAATGAGGCACAGAAATTTTTGTAAAAGTCTCTGTAGAAAATATTGTAAATATAAATAAAACATAAATAAAAGACAAAAAAAAAGAGATGTCAAATGAGGTCCAGGAAGGATGTGGAGTTCAAGGTCACTTAGGTGAGGTGGGCAGACCAGGCACTGGTTTCTGGAGCCTCTATCCTTGACTATTCTCTCCTGGCACTAAGATGAGTCTCTGAAGTCTTGGGCTAAATCTCTGGATGTAGGTTCCATGGATCCTGCCAGTTCCTTCAATTTCTTTGTAGGTTTCTTTGCTAAATATGGTGTGATATATGTAGGATTTTCCCATACTAGTACAGGTGTATTCCATGCATAAGAATCAGGCTTTACACTAGGGGA
The DNA here is from genome assembly GCA_028555095.1 of Dicrostonyx torquatus. Classification (NCBI taxonomy): domain Eukaryota; kingdom Metazoa; phylum Chordata; class Mammalia; order Rodentia; family Cricetidae; genus Dicrostonyx; species Dicrostonyx torquatus. The sequence continues at coordinate 5,393,507 of JAQHUG010000120.1, forward strand.
TTTGGAGGTGGACAGAGCGGAAGTATCTGGTGTCATGGAAACCCACTGAAGGACCCTCCTCATTTTTCAGAGAAAGTTTTCACTGTTGAGCCTGGGCACCAGAATCAGATGTGCCTCCCAGGAGACAGATTCCAGGAGAGAGAAACTTTCCCAGATGGACCTTCTGTTGATCCCTAGGACCCTCTGTCTCTCCTAAATCCCATCTCTAACACCAATCACTTTACTTTCCATTCACAGCAGACATCTGACCCTCGCTGCATTGTGTATTAACTGCCTCATACACATCCAATTTCCTGGAGCTAGAAATTTGAGGTCCAGCAGACACCTAAAGGGAACTGTGAGTAACTGTGATGGATATAAGCATCATCCCTGTTTGATGAAGTCAGGAGATGGTATACAGATATGGTATCTTATGCATAATATGCATGTGAATATTTGGACTCCTAAGAAATCTGTCAACTACATATACCAACTTAACTTCTCTTTGGCTCTCCAGGCTCTGATTATTTTGCATGTTGAGAGCTATACCAAAGTCATGGCACAGGATTGGAATGAGTCAGTTGAGTCTGGTCTGGCAACTCCCAGCCCTTTGAGCCTAGATGTTTCCAGATGCTGTTGGCAGAGAGGAGACAGGATGTGTGTATCAGTAATTCATTGAGGGTTTGCCCTCAGTGAGGTCACAGGGGCAGTGAGAAGCTGGGTGGGAAGATAAAAGAGCCAGCCTAGCAAATTCTACAGGCATACAGCAGAGGCTTCATGTCACATTTCTATCTCTCTCTTCTGGAAGCAGAGGAGCTAAACCTCCAAGTTTCTTCTTCATTAATAATACTGGCCCATGGCAGAACTTGCATTTGGAAAGCAAGGTAGGGAGATTCAAATTTCCTAGTGTGGCCTGTGGATCATTCTCCAAAGTGAAGGCATGATTTCTAGTGGTAGAAAACAAGCTACAGTAGGGTAGATGTGGTGCAGAATTAGGAAGAGCTGCATGTGGGAGGGACAAAGGCCGCTTTTACAAATTATGTGAAGGACACTAAGGTGAGAGCCATTCATGTTTACAGGCATGATCACACTTGTACAGCCTGCTCATGGGAAACCACAGGCAGTACTTCCACCCTTCTAGTAGAGCAATACAGAACACTGGAAAGGAAGGTACCGCTGTTCAAAATGGAACCAGGAGCAAGGGCAGTTGTCAGTCAAAGCAGGTGGAGTGACAGATGATGTAATGAAAGCTCTTGGAAGAGGCACTGGCCCCAGGCAGTTTTAAGATGCCATCTCAGGACCAGAGCTCAGGTGAGATGCTGACTTGACCAAAAGGAAGCTGAGTCCCTGGGAAGCTGGCAGAGATAGCTCTCACAGTGCTTAGGGGCAGAGGTAAGGATGCCCAGGCCATTGCCGTCCTCAAGCTGCCTGCGTGACTTGGCTGGAGATGAGTGGATGACATGGTAATGGATTGTAATGCCTCTCTAAGTTTCCGGGACTGAAGGCAGACAGCCACTCTGTCAACCCTGAGCTAGCTGTCTGCAGACCCTAACTGGATCAGAGCCCAAGAGAGGGAGTGCTCTACCTGCTTAGCATTCTCCACGAAAACAGGCATATTTGATATTTAGGTGCACTCTAATGGACCATGAAAAGAAATTAGATTGATTCATTTGAGAAATAAATGTCTCTCCCCGCCCCTACATGGTGAAGCTCTTAAGTGCTTCCACTTAGTGGAAATGGAAATTACCTCTCAAAACATTGCGAAAACTAATCACGGCGAATTTTATACATTTCCACAATTTACTCTGCTATCTTTCCCTTTGCTTTGATGAGCAGACACTAGCAGATGCCTGTTCTTAACCTAATCATTTCCCACAGCCCCAAGACACTTTGATATGCACCTTCCTACCATGTCTGCCATAATCGATCAGCCCCCCACCCTGAGGGAAATGACTTTTTGTTTTGTTTTGTTTTATCATCTCAAGAAGAGGAAGAAACATGAGAATTTATTAAACAGAACCTTTTTATGGAGGTAAATATCCAAGGCTAAGTGTTCTTAGCATCCCTCCATTGTCATGGGCATGCTAACTGAGACCCTGAACTCAGAAGAGAGAGAGAAAGGGAGAGAAACAGAAGCCTGTGATAGCATAATTAGATGTTTAAAATGTCTCATTTTGAGGTTCCTTTCCTGGAATACCTTAAAACTTACATTTAAATTAATCTCCATTCTTCCCTCTCCTTTTTATTCAGATTTCCTGCTTTCTAAGATCTGAGCCGTTTGTTGTTGGACATAGACAAATGTTGTTTTGATTTTGTAGAATCAAATAGTATTTTAGGAACAGGAGAGATAATTTGAGATCAGCCATTTCTATGCACACACACATATGTGCAAATTTATATGTATAGATATCATACTTAGTCTTGGTTGACAGTTTAATTGGATCTGGTATCAAATAAATAAAGCATCTCTGGTTGGGGCTGTGAGGCATTTCCTGGAAGGATAAATCGAGCAGGGAGGGAAGAGCAAACTTGGTGTCACCCCAGATATAAAGGGTGCTGAGAGGAAAATCAGGTTGCTTTTGCCTGATGCCTTTACTCCCTGATGCTGAGTGCTTCCACTGTGTGGCTTTTCCTACTGTTGCCATCTGCCACTTACACTAGACTAACAAAGCAGACTCTAGACCCAGGCTCTCCTGGAATCTTCCTGGCCTTCATCACCACACATATCCCAACTGCTAAGGCATCACCCAAATTTGTGGACAGATAGCTACCCAGCTGCAGTAGCTCTCAGCCTCTCTAGTACAGACAGTCATTGTTGAACTACCCAACATGTATCATGCAAGCCAATCCCCTTCGCAATACATATTTATTCTATTGCTCTATCCCTGTAGAGACCATTCCACTAGAGGCATTTATATGTATACAAAATGCTACCAAAAATCAATTACGAATATGTGCATGTCATGTCTTACTTACTAAGAACAGTGAAGTTAATATTCATTTAATGCAGCAAGTAAACTGGTGAGATTTCCCAGCATCCCCATTCCATAAAAAAAAACATGACTCCTAGGGTATATTCCACTGCCATTGTGCTTAGCTAGCTAGCCATGGGCAAGACACACTGAAAGGATATGCGGGACTGCACAGCCTGGCACTGAGATGCTTGGCTAAACATCTTAAGAAGTTGACGGCCATGCAGCTGCCGTACGCAATGTCCACATCACAAACGCCCACGTCCAGCCTTTGCCTCTTTTCACTGACAGCAATCCCCACTCTTTCACAGTGGATTAACCTCTTCTGGGGGAACCCTCATGTTGGCACTACCTATGAGCTCTCATTAAACCTATGGTAAGGTTCTCCTTTGATAAGAGATTAAATCTGGTTGGCCCTTTTTCATTAGGCATCAATCATGGTACAGTAGCCCCATCAAAAATCTCTCAAATCCTTAGCTACCTGACTGGGAGGTTGAAGACTTTGAGTTAGGTGAGTGGGATTTTAGCAGGGGTGAATTCAGGGTCTGACTACAGTATGTCTGACTGCCTCTTGAGTAGCCACCTCCTTTCATCTAATAATTTCCCAGTTTTAACTGCATCAAAAGTAGAACAGAGACATAGCATGCTGAGTCTTTATTCTCTTTTAGGTTTTAGAGCAGTCAGGGGATGCTCTAGACAATCACCTGTAATCTCTGGTCTCCTATTCTGGGGATAACAAGACCCTAATGCCAGGATCAAACTTTCCTGTTGGGAGCCACATGGCCTAGTTTCAGATCAGCATATGAATGTTTGTTCAGCGGTCTCTGCAAGGCAAAACCTGTGGAGATGGTCTCTCTTAGGCAGACAAGAGGACCTTGGGACAGTGAAAAATACTGCTGGGGCAGCACGACCTGCACGCTCTCCTCTCTCTCATCATCTTGGTGATACTCTTGGTGGTTTTTTGGTTTCACTTTGTCAGTCATACATGGGACAGATGTAACCATCCCCAGAAAACCCTTTTTTTTCTCAAATATTTTCCCCGAAAATTCTTTGGGAACTGATGCTTCTCACGTTTTTATCTGGAAACACCAGCTGTTATTCCATACCCTGGGAACTTTTCTGATTTAGTGCTGACAGTATCAGAGGCAATAAGAGTTTGTGGGCACATATAAGAAAGCAACACAGGAAAAAAACTATGTCTCCTGGTTCTAGAAGAAAACGTCAAGAATGGTATGGCACAATGGAAAAAGTGTGCCTTATCAGAGTTCACCCTTTAAAGAGAAGCTTAGGCATGAGGACCCTTTTGTAGGGCAAGCGAACAGTCAGAGAAGTACAAGCAAACTATACAAAAGCAGCTTGTGGCAGCTCTCCCCTCCCTTATTTCTGTAAATATACTTTGGTGGGGGACAATTCTGTATTCTGTCAATCATGTTTTAAGTAAATGCTGATTGGCCAGGCAGGAAGTATAGGCGGGAAAACCAGACAGGAAGTAGAGGTGAGAACAGGAGCTGGGAAGCAGGAAGCTCCCTTGGCATTCCTGCGTGGTCCATCTAAGAAGCAGGGTGTAAGCTGCCCCACTGAGAAAGGTACCGGCCATGTGGCTAATATAGATAAGAACAATGGGTTAATATAGGTTACAAGAGCTAGTAAGAAGCCTAAGATAATGGCCCAATCAGTTTATATTCTTATGGAGACCTCTGTGTGATTTCCTTTGGGGCTTGCCGGCTGTGGGGTACCAGGCGGGATAGAAACCCCAATGAGCAGGCCCCTCATGTTACAAGCTTTGCTAATTTTGAGTGATATCACTATTCTTGTGATTGTGTGCCTGTGTCTATCACCTTTTAGCTTTGTAAGGACAGGATATGTCTGGTTTGATATTTAGATAAGCTAGCAAACCGCTGAGCTCTGATGTTTTTGATTTAAAAGTTGCTTTGATTTAAAAGATGGGAAAAAACATGCTTGTTTTGCCTGAGGTTAACTCTGGAGGATGGGAAAAACTATGTTTGTTTTTTGAAGTATAAATAAAAGATGGTTCAAGGTATTTGGAGCTGCCACTTACCTGAAGCGCATCTGGTAGTTAGACTTTTTTGTTCACCAATGCCCCTTCCCCAACTCAGGCCCTGAAACCTGCTGAGACAGGACTCCACACTTTCTAATGTCACTAAATTCACACACAGGTGTCCCTCTTTGTCCCTTATACTCATGACTGTGAGCATGTCTAACTCAATTACAGTTGTCACCTCATCAAATACCTGTCCCTTCTCTGACACTGGGATCTTTTAGAATGTGAAGGGAAGGACTGTTCCTAACCAGCACAAACTCAGAGCTAGTCACACGCCACTCAGCTAACCAAGATGAGAGCAAATTGCCCGTTTCCAGAGAAAAATCTCTCCAAATTACCTTTTAAAATGTATTGAGACAGGTAATGCAGGGACAGACAGGTTATACACATGGAATTTGCTATACAGAGTCTAACCACAAAAATCTATCTTGCAAAATTCAATTTGACTTTGTTTTGTACCTACAGAACCTGCATCTAAGCCATATGAGCCATGGGAATGTGCTTCTGTGTGGCATTTACCAAAGAACTAATTTGCTTGAAGGAAAGAGAAAGCAGACCCACTGTTTAATTGCTGAGAATACTGTGCATTTGAACAGCACTGGGCTCATGTGATCAAAGTATCCCCCTTCATTTCTGTGCATTTCAGACAAAACTTCGCTCTGTCATGTGGCACAAATTCAGCAGATTTTTTTTTGTTTTTATTTTTGTTTTTCCTCTTATTGTCCTAGTTCTCATCAATACACTAGATCTAATCGACATGGAGAATCAAGCATCCATTTAGGTTCCAGTGACTGCGGTCATACTGTGGCCTCTGACTGATCATCCTTCTATAGCCTCATCTAGGGTTAGTTTCTTGACCTTCCAGGCCCCATGATGAATCTCTTCCTCCACCTAGCTGTCCTGTTCCTGCTTAGCGACTTGCTCCCTCAGGGGTCAGCCAACTCTGCCTCTATTGCATGACTCTCGTTACTTTTATTTCACAGGATGACTGTGAGACCATCCGATGCAAACACTTTCATCCATAAGGATGGGACTGAGATTCTACATAAAGCTACACATAGCAAACAGCTATACTGCACATCAAAGCCACACTTAGCCTAGTGAACAATTACTCTAAACTTTCTCTGAGCTGAGCAACTATGTACCTGTCTTTCTCAGTAAATTTGTTGGGTTCACACCACAAACCTGAGGGTAAGTAGTACCCCACTGACCCTAACTTACAGATAAGGCACTAGAAAGGTAATTGCTAAATCAACTTTTAATTACACATGGCTGGGAAATAGGGGAGAAGGACCAGAATATGGACATCTCAGTGCATACGGCACTTGGTTCTCCTGAATCCTGACCCAATAAGCCCAGTAAGCTTTGTCTATGTTCACATTCAAGACAATTGTAACAAAAGAACAAACTAAATAAACTATATTGACAAGCAAGTCAATTCATGGAAGTTGTAGAGACCCTTTGACATGCCCAGATTTTTTAGTTTCTTCATATTTTGCTTCCAGAACATGCATATGTGCTATTTTCTATACAGAGATACCTACAAGCAATAGAAAGTGTGTTTAGATGACTGTCTGTAATCATGGATGTCAGTGTCTTCTCCACACAGGGCTTGGAGGGAAAGCTTTACAGGAAGGGATGAGGCACATTCCTTTGCCAGGTAATGATCAATCAAGCAGAATAAGCCATTGTTTTAAGCACCAAGTTTTGGAAAGATTTATAGATAATGTAGGCATTCAGAGGAAAGTGATATAAGGAGAGAATTCACCTTGAAGGAGAAATAAATATGCACTATATCTCTCACCCATGAAACTGTCTGCTCATAAGTCACTGTTGGCATGCATTGGCTTTCCATTCTAAATGGAATTCAAGTGCAAAACTCAGGGGCATGGCAGCTACGTCACCTTCATTACCCTCTCAAACTAGACCAGGAAGGAAAAGGGCTTTAACTTGAAGTTGCATTTCTCCCTGGTTTTCTTTGTCTTTGCAGCACCATCTCAATCAGTTGCTTCTCTACAGACCCCAAAAGTTCCTGATACCTAGCAGTCTCTGGTCCTCACAGCTAGGACTGCCCGCTCCAGAGAAGGTGTAGCAACGACAGGAGCTGAGTTCATACTGCCGAGAATCTCAGAGAGTAAAGAGACCAAGTGCACACTGGCCTGCAGATGGCTTTCATCAATCATCTGGCTCTCACTGCCACCTCTCCCGCAGAATCTTGCTTTGACTCTAAGAAAGAGACCTTGAGTCATTGCTTTGACGTCCAGCCTCTTCCAGGGCAGACTCTTGGGCCCTTACTTTAGGGCAGTTCCCATCACACCACACTGGGATTTATCACGTCTATAAGACATAACTGTTGTATATCAATTCCAGAAAAAGAGAAAGACACCATGGGGTGAACGTTTGTCTTCTTATTTCAAGTGAAGAAAAGGTGCTAACCATTTCCTTAGAATCATATGATCCTAAGTGAGTTTATCCAAAACAGAGTCCAAGTATCCTGCTGCCTTAGTGGATGCTGTGGACTAAGGCAGGGAAGGAAGGAACCTAGTATAGGATGGGAAAGAAGGAAATTGCACTGAATCTATACTGTGGGGCATATAGATTATGTGAGAGGATACAGTCTCCTCTTCTCGCCTAAGATGCATTGCTCACCCCCAACACAGGGGAATGAAAAAGAGAAATATCTATGAGAGATGGTGACCCAACTGATAACTAATACCTGTCTGCTAGGCTCAGAATTGCAGAAGGGGCAGGTGGCCCACTGAGTCTTTCTCTTTATAGGTCTAGAGTTAGAGGAACAATCACAAGCCTTCACTCTGTATCTGTACTTCTCACTTATAGGGTCTCAACTGTACATTTTGACTCATCATGATGCTTTTTTCCACTTCAATGAGTTTTATAAAGTGTGGCTGGGACCAGCATTCTTCTACGCCTTGTCTCTGACAATCAGGGACACTCTTACTTCTAACAGTGAACAGGTGCTTTGCAGTTGTCCTGTTCATCCCCTTCCTTTCTCTTTCTCTGCCCTGAAGACCGAATCATTTCTTTTAAGACTCACTGGACTGTGTGGTTCTGCCCTATTTGTTCCTGTTGCTCTGTAGTCTCCCACACGTATTTCCTATCCACGAGGTTCTTTATTTTTCACTGAGTTCTATCAGACTGGCTCCTCAAAGCCATGCATTTTCACTTAGATCTTCAGCATCAGAATTAGAACCTGGATTTTCCTTGATGGTCCTTTTACAATAGGTGATGGCATTCGGACCCTCTATTTGCCTAGAAAGCCCCAGGAGAACTGTTTACTTACTCGGTCCCCTGAAGCCATAGCAACCAGATTCTCCTTACCTATCAGATGTATGTCATTTCTAATTCATTTAATCCAGGATGTGACTTCAGTCAACCTGCTACATACAGTTTCCCCCAGCTACCAGCCACTGCTAAGAGTGATTTTTATTTACCCAACCCTCCTTAACAACAATGCTTACACAAACCCACTTTCAATAGTAGGTCTGACTTTCCTAAACTCGCTGGTCCATGTGTTGACAGCGAGAACTGCCCTGTGTTCTGCTAGTCCATGACACACAGGAACACATGATGGGTTACCCATGAGGCAGGAGCCCTGCTTTCTACTCACCTGACTGCCCAACGATGGAAGCACTCAGTCTGTGGGGGATTCTTGAGGACACTTTCAGGGTCACTCGGATCTGGTAATACCTAAGAAAAGAGCAGAGACAAGGCTATAACAATATGACTTCTTAGTGTGTCTTCTAAAGCTATCTAGACTTGACATGGAAAGACATAGGAAACCATTGAAGGCTCTGGATATGATGCAGTCATCTGGAAGCAAAATAGAATGCATTTTATTGGAGCAATTAAAGGGGAAGAGACAGGACATGGTGGGAGGCAGAAAGTTGCATCACTTGAGACTACATAAGACTGAAAAGGTTGGAGGTGATTGCCAATACAGAAAAGGAACAGGTAGGTCATGTGGCTGTCTTATGAAGACATGCTTCTTCAAAAACATCAACTGTCACGGGAAGACAGCACATGTAAGACTGAAAATCCAGATACGGACTGATTTGCTGTCTTTTAAAATACAGTACACAGCCCTCCTCCACAAATTTCCTTGAGGCATGTACAAGTCAGGCTGCCATGTCTGAATACATCGCTAACCACATTCCCACTGTATTTGTCTTACCGCATTTTCTTTCCATCACATCCACATCACGTCCCATGCTCTCCCTGTGTCTGCTTTGGTGCTTGCTTTTAATGCCTTTTTTGCTCATATATACTTGGAGACGACTTCTGGCATAATTTTCCTCTCCTTCCACACTTATCAAACCAATAAGGAAGTGAAATGTCAATAAGACAAGGTGAAATGGAAGTAAACAGACAATGAACAGGTCAGTGCCCTGTGTCTCACTGTGTTCCTAGCTAGGAAGATGTATGCCACTATGTCAGTGGTACCAGGAATACTCACAGAACAGAATATTTCTGGTGAAGGCCTAGGGTGTTACTCGTGTACATGATGAACATTGGGTATGTGACCCTCAGAGCACAGGCCCTGGCTATATGACTGGAGTCTGGGTAAGAATTCTGAGCTGGCTAAATCTGACTACCATGTAAATTTATGAACTTTCTCTGACATGTGTGAGCTGAGTGACTTTGAATCTCTTGCATAATTTTGTGAGCTTTCTTTCTATCTGTAAAATGAGAAGAATATCAAAATAATGCTTCAAAATGAGGGGGAAAACAAAACAATAAATAATAAGAAAGAAAGAAAAAATCAGTAATCATCTGGCATGATGTCTCCTCAAAAGATAGGACGGTCAATGCTCAAATTTTCTGGTTCTTTTCCCCCAAGCACAAGTAACACCCTATCATCACAAAATAAGCACAAGGAGACAAAGATGGGGAGAGAGACAGGCCAGGAACTCAGAGGGAAGGAAGACAGTAACTTTCCTGCCTTCTGCTTTACCTCCTGTGTCCTTAACAGGATATTGGGGAGGGGTGTCTTAGCCAATAAACCAGAAACACTAATGACTGGACACACATACATATATACACATAACACCTATGCACATACATGCACACATATATACATACACACATGCATATAGACATACTGACATACACAAACATATA